>BLSH010368086.1:186337-234282 GCA_018402905.1 Glandirana rugosa | reverse complement strand
TGGGGGAGGAAGTCACGTCTAGGGGAGGAAGTCACGTCTGGGGGACGTCACGTCTCGGGGGAAGTCACGTCTCGGGGGAGGGTGGTCTGCACTGAAGGAGGGGGCTCTGCACTGAAGGGGGCTCTGCACTGCAGGGGGTCTGCACTGAAGGAGGGGATCTGCACTGAAGGAGGGGGTCTGCACCGAAGGGGTGGTCTGCACTGAAGGAGGGGGGTCTGCACTGAACGATGGTATCTGCACTGAAGGGGGGGTCTGCACTGAAGGCAGGTCTGCACTGAAGGGGGTCTGTACTGCTGAGTACAGGGTCTGTACTGAGGAAGGGGGTCTGTACTGAGGGAGGGGGGTCTGTACTGAGGAAGGGGGTCTATACTGATAAGTGGGGTCTTTACTGATAGAGGGGGGTCTATACTGATGAGATGGGTCTTTACTGAGGGAGGGAGGTCCATGATGACGGAGAGGGGTCTATACTGAGGGGGGGTAAATACTGCAGGAGGGGGGTCTGTACTTAGTGGGGGGTCTATACTGAGGGGGGACTATAGTTGGTGGGTGACACCATGTTTTTCAGCACCGGGTGACACAAACCCTAGTGATGCCACTGAACCCCCTTGCTTACCTTTGAACCCCAAATGCTAATAACCCTCTCTGTATACCTTTGCACCATCCCCATTTCTCACCTTTGCACTTGTTATACAATCTCGCCATCCCTGCTAAGAATTGGGACCTCTGGGGGGACAGGAAGAACAATGTTGTCCCCCTAAGATGCTTTCCTGATGTGGACTACAACTTCCCCTCTGATTATCCCCATTACATTGGGGTGAACTGTTCTGTACTTCTGTTAGAGAAGCCCCGGCAATAAGACACAGTTTGGGGCTATTTTGAGCGCTCCCGCGCGTTCACGCGTCCCCGTGCTGGAAACGGCGCCAAATGGCTCTATTTCAGCCCACCAGACCCTGCAGCAAGTGCTGTCTGATCTACAGCGTATAGTGTGTGTTTCCTGAGCGACCTGTATCTGATTCTCTGTTCCTGTGACCCGGCTTGCCTGACTTTGCTGATCTCTGCCTGCACCGACCCCTGGACTGTCTACGACCACTCTTCTGCCTAGCCCTCCTGTACTTTGCCTGCCCCCCTGTTGACGATCCTGCCTGTACCCGACCATCCATCTGCCTGCTCCTCTTGTACCGCTCTGCCAGCCTGTTCTACGACCCGGCCTGTACGACCATTCTACAAGTGCACAAGTGCATCAACGGACTCCTACCAACACCAGTGACCCAGTCCGACCCTCGTGCCACCCTGCACTCCTGAGCCACCTGTCTACTCTACCAGGGGTTCCCGAGTCAGGGTCGTAAGGGAGGTTACCTACTGCATAAGTCAGACTCATCCACCAGGTACGTGACCACTTCACAGAAGAGATATGGGAAGGCTAATACATTTTTGTTGAGATTTCAGCTCAACAAATGTAAGATCAACAGGTATTTTGCTGCACTTGCAGTAAAAAAAAAATATTGCAATCACCATATGTACAGTGCCTTGAAAAAGTATTCATACCCCTTGAAATTTTCCACATTTTGTCATCTTACAACCAAAAACATAAATGTATTTTATTGGGATTTTATGTGATATACCAACACAGAGTGGCACATAATTGTGAAGTGGAAGGAAAATGATAAATGGCTTTCAAAATTTTTTACAAATAAATATCTAAAAAGTGTGGCGTGCATTTGTATTCAGCCCCCCTGAATCAATACTTTGTAGAGCCATCTTTCGCTGCAATTACAGCTGCAAGTTTTTTTGGGTATTTCTCTACCAGCTTTGCACATCTAGAGAGTGAAATGTTTGCCCACATTTGCCCATAGTAAAATAACTCAAGCTCTGTCAGATTGGATGGAGAGCATCTGAACATCAATTTTGCAAGTCTTACCACAGATTCTCAATTGGATTTAGGTCAGGACTTTGACTGGGCCATTCTAACACATGAATATGCTTTGATCTAAACCATTCCATTGTAGCTCTGGCTGTATGTTTAGGGTTGTTGTCCTGCTGGAAAGTGAACCTCCGCCCCAGTCTCAAGTCTTTTGCAGATTTTAACAGGTTTTCTTCCACCCTGTATTTGGTTCCATCCATCTTCCCATCAATTCTAACCAGCTTCCCTATCCCTGCTGAAGAAAAGCATCCCCCACAACACGATGCTGCCACCACCATGTTTCACGGTGGGGACAGTGTGTTCAGGGTGATGTACAGTGTTAGTTTTCCGCCACACATAGCATTTTGCTTTTAGGCCAAAAAGTTAAATTTCTGATCTGACCAGAGCACCTTCTTCCACATGTTTGCTGCATCCCCAACATGGCTTCTCACAAACTGCAAACAGGACTTCTTATGGCTTTTTTTCAAAAATGGCTTTATTCTTACCACTCCTCCATAAAGGCCAGATTTGTGGAGTGCAAGATAAATAGTTGTCCTGTGGACAGATTCTCCCACCTTAGCTGTGGATCTCTGCAGCTCCTCAAGAGGTACCATGGGACTATTGGCTGTTTCTCTGATGAATGCTCTCCTTGCCTGGCCTGTCAGTTTATGTGGATGACCATGTCTTGGTAGGTTTGGAGTTGTGCCATACTCTTTCCATTTTCAGATAATGGATTTAACAGTGAGATGTTCAAAGCTTGGGATAATTTTTTTATAACCTAACCATGCTTTTAAGTTCTTGACAACATTATCCCTCACCTGTCTGGTGTGTTCCTTGGCCTTCATGATGCTGTTTGTTCACTAAGTTTCTCTAACAAACCTCTGAGGGCTTCACAGAACAACTGTATTTATACTGAGATGAAATTACACACAGGTGGACTCTATTTACTAATTAGGTGACTTGTGAAGGCAATTGGTTCCACTAGATTTTAACATAGGCATGTGACCTGATCCGTCCTGTGGTGACAGGTCTCCACCCCTATATATTAAATGTTTTTAAACAATGGCTTGTTTTTCAATCATCTATTACTATGAGGGATCCACACAGGCATATTGACATTCCTCAGTCTATGCATGGGAACACATAGGCTATTTCATCTGCTTCCATTATATATTATTTATTATCTATATATTTTTCCAGTATCATCGGTATTTAAAACTCCTGATGAGTGGTTGAAATACCATGAAACGCGGCGTTGAGTTCCGTACCTAGGGCTCCCTTATACAGAGTTCCAAGATTGGGGCTCTTACTATATACATTGATCCAAGATACCCGGACAAGTCATATATACCCATTGATTTTATACCTTCATATATAGGTTGAACGAGCCATTTTTGAACCATGTTATTCGTGTATTCATATTTATACTTATATTGATTATTGTATGGCTGCTTTTTACCATGCCCTTTGAATATTGTAGCATGCACATAGCAGATGTAGAATCATTTGATCATTGTATCATGTCATATATGACAGACTGTCTTTGATGCAGAATTAGTCATATATGATAGACTGTCTTTGACGCATAATAAACTTTTGTATGTTTTGTGACCACTTATATGATTTTCTGTGACTATGACCTATGTGCTTCAATCTTGGCAAGTTGTTATTACATACATATATAGTCTATTCTGATACAGTCCCATACAAGATCAAAAATGATGGCAGATCTAATTTAAAGCCCCAAATCTTCTTTCTCCTCCTCTTCTTATTGTGTGCATTCCACTAGATTTTAGTTAGGGGTATCAGAGTAAAGGGGCCTGAATACAAATGCACGCTACACTTTTGACATATTTATTTGTAAAAAATGTTGTAAACCATTTCTCATTTTCCTTCCACTTCACAATTATGGGCCACTTTGTGTTGGTCTATCACATAAAATCCTAATAAAAATAAGTTAACATTTTTGGTTGTAACATGACAAAATGTGGAAATTTTCAAGGGGTATGAATACTTTTTCAAGGCACTGTATATGCAATATATAAAATTTTTGTTCTTTGGTTTAGTCCTGCTCCGTAGTGCTAATGACAAAATAACATGTAAACCATAATAATTGAATGAGAAATCAGTTCAGTATCAATTTAGTCTGGAACTCCTCAACATTTATTGCTTGACTTCAAGTTAAATAGTTACATAGTGAGGTTGAAAAAAGACACAAGTCCATCAACTACTAACAACAAGAAATGATCCAGTTTATGTCAGTCTGGCTGGCTACAAAGGGTGTTTTTTTTTTAATTAATAAAAATCTATAAATCATGATACAGTGTATTGGTTAAAATAGTAGATTATTGATTAAAGTACCGGTTATTGGTTAAAGTACTAGATTATTCACCTAAACTGTATTAGATAATAGGGAATTTATGTGGTGAGGTACTATGAGGCAATGGTCTTGTGTGGATAAAACTAAATTTTGAAGAAATCCAGACACCAGATACTCTACATTGTGAGACGTCATCCCTCAATATACATGTCCAGCTTGATATAAAGGTATTATAGAACAGCCAGAGTTTTAGCGCATCATTTTATATGAGGACAACGTAGCTTTTTTTCTTCCCTTAAAGTGATTGTAAACGATCACCTTGTAAAACAACCCATTTATTTTAAAATAGAAATGAGGGCAAAATACATGTATAGATATAAGGAAAACTATTATAAATACATTTTTTATCTCTTTCTAAATGATCACATCCCCTCTGTTGTCATCTGCATAAGAGCTGGGAGGAGGAGAAGCAACAGCCTACTGAGCTTCCCAGTAAAAGGCTATGCAGTGGGGGGGGGGGGGGGGTGTCAGGACAAGTCTGATCATTGGAGGAGAGCAGGCTGAGTTCCCAGCATAGCTAGAGAACTGACCACGGTGTGTACTCCTGCTTAGTGTGGTCAGTGTTTAATAGGAAAGTAGAGGGATTGGCAGGAACACCAGGGATTTCACACAAAGGAAGCAATACAGAGAGAGCAGGATACTTTTTCATACAACTGCAGTACATGGTACAGCAGGCACATATCAGTAATATGAAATATTGGGTTTACATACTCTTTACCAGATAATTGTCTGAATAATCAGACAAGGAGTAACTTGCCCCTCTCTTTCAAGGCACCTTGCCCTTATGTTGATGGGGACAAGCGCCTTATTCCCCCATCCTGTCTTCAAAAAGGGATGTGGGTGTCTGCAATTGGGGTGACTTATCAGAATCTGCAGCCCACTTTATAATATCGGGGTCCTCGGATATCTGGACCCCTTCCTAGGGGAATATGTACAGCGTACATAGTACCCCTTGTTGTTTACTAAAACATATAAATAGTAAATAAAAACACCCTCACTGAAAAAGATATTTATTAAAAAAAAATTAAAAAAATACCTGATGTAAATATAACATCAATCATGTTGTCCAGAATTTAGATCAATGCCAATCACAATAAATGATATTTGATAATGCTGATCTCCCCCCCTCACCACCAACACAATAGTGCTGTCCACAGCTACTTATGATGCAAAAGACAGATTCCCACCAGCTTCTGTATGTAAACAAGCGGGCAGGGATCCTGAGTGACGTCATTGACCAAATATGTTGACCAAAATAAATCTATCATTTAGGCCTTGTTTACACAGTAGCTGAGGCCTACACAGCGTGAATGAGACATATGTTTAGGTAGAGAAAACAAGGCGCTGGACAGCCGCACTGTTTGCTATCACCTTTATTGTGAGGAATCCATAAAGTACATATAGTACATGAAAACATCATGCAGGAACATCGGAGATGAAGGGTAATCAGCTGTCGCGTTTCACGCCAAATTACTGGCTCTTAGTCATACCTATGATATAGCTATATATAAGCTATGACTAAGCGCCAGTAATTTGGTGTGTACAGCAATCCCAGGAAGCAGGCTGGCCTGTTCCTCCACAGCTGTCCCAGGGAGCAGACTTAATGGATTCTAACTAGTACTGCACCTTGTTAGACCACTTTAAGGGCTCTAGCAACAAATGGAGCAACTAAAGGGCTTTTACTGCAACAGCATAAACTTTAATTTTATAACAACAGCATTGTAATAGCATAACAATAAAAAATAGTTATTTTTGACAATCTAATATAAGCTTACTTAAAAAATCTCCTTTCATTTTGTTAGTGCTGCCTGTCTGCTGGCCATCTCTTTCAACAACTTCCTCAATTCCGTGTAAGCTTTCCTCTGCTGTTTACTTTAAATTTATAAGAACTACATATCCTATGGTACATTGCTGCATGCAAACAGTGATTTCTGTACTGATTATGCCTCCTGATACTCCTCTCAGCACCTCTATAGTTCAGAAGCCAGGCTTTGTAAAATATGCAACATAGCTCTTTGCATGTGTCACAGAATTCAAAGAAGTACATTTTTGGGGATCTTCACATAGTTTACAAACTTCAAGATTGTTCATATTAATGGGAGTAGGGTTAGAATAATTGAAATACAATGTGCAAAGTAATATAATGATTTTAAATTTTGACCACAGATATGTTTTAACCACTTGCATGCAGCTGTTGTACATACATAAATGGCCAGATGACTGTTTAAAAAAAAAAAAGCCTCCCTTTTGTGCTGCTTGTGCTCACCCTCTAGCACACAAAGCAGTGTGATCTGTGGCCTCTGTATCCATCAGACACAGCAGATCACAGAGCTGGGTACATTTTCCTTGTTGAATCACAGCAATCACACATGTACATAAAGGCTGTGTCATGGTCAAGGATCAGGCATAGAGACCACTAGCTATACCAGTAGAGAGGTTCATGCCGGCCAGTACAATAAGTACATGAGCAGGTCACCCTGGCAGATAATGCAGACTCACCAGAGGAGCTGTGTCTAAGCACTAACCAGTCTTCACCAGAACTCCTAATGGTAGAGATGGGTTTCGCTGCATACTAGTGCCAGGTTGCAGATCTCAGGATCACCCCACCAGGAGGTAAGCAAGCCAGGGCCCATAACAGATGTAACAGGTAGGAATCAAGCAGAAGCATAGTCAGTAAACAAGCCAAAGGTCAGTAACAAGTGGTTGCACGTTGGGATCTAGCAAAAGCGTAGTCGAGGAGCAAGCCAAAGGTAAAAACAAGGGGTAGTGAAGATAAGGACAGCTGCAGGTATACAAAGAAGCAAGATATTGGATGGTGAGAGCACAATATTCTGGCAAACAGGAAGTGCAGTGACATGGAATCAGGATATTCATGAAAGGAGCAAAAAGTTCAAAGTTCACCAGAAACAAGAAATCCAATCCAAGGATTTTAGAAGGTAAGATGTCCAGCATCTCAGGTGGCACAGCAAGACAAGCTATAGCCAGACACCGCAGATTTCACAGGTTCAGATCTGGACCCTGCAAAGCTGCATGTTTCATCCAGTGCTTTGTTTTTCTTCTACAATTGGCTGTGAGAAGAAGCAAAGTGTTTCCTGCAGTGATCAACACCAGTTTTTTTTTTTTGACACAGTACAGTGTCATGAGCAGCCAGACACTGTCCTTGATTACACTGTGCCTATTCCAGGCACCCCTTGTTGACAACTGCACCCCTGGAACCACAGGAGCTGTATGTTCCATCTTAGTTTAGCCTACTGGCCAGTAAACATAGCATTCCTGGGGGCTAGGGATGGGCCGAACACTCCCCGGTTCAGTTCTCACCAGAACTTGCGAACAGGCAAAAAATTTGTGCGAACACGTGAATGCCATTAAAATCAATGGGACTCGAACATGAAAAATCAAAAGCGCTCATTTTAAAGGCTTATATGCACGTTATTGCCATAAAAAGTGTATGGGGACCCGGGTGCTGCCTTAGGGGACATGTATCAATGCAAAAAAAGTTTTTAAATCAATCGTTTTTTCAGGAGCAGTGATTTTAATAATTCTTAAAGTGAAACAATAAAAATGAAATATTCCTTTAAATATCGTGCCTGGGGGTCCCCTTACCCTGCCTGTAAAAGGGCGCACCTCTGTGATGTTTAGAACATAGCCAGAGCAAAATGATGAATTGCCATTTATTATTGCGGCTGTAATGTATTGCTGGTTCCCGGCAATATACATAAAATCACTGAAAAAGCATTGCGTTGCCCCCTCCCCCCCCCCCCCCCCCCCCCAGGCCATAGCAGGCTCTTCAGGTTTGGTATGTATTTTAAGGGAAACCCCGCTCCGAAACTTTAAAAAAAAATTGTGTAGGGTTCCCCCACAAAGTCCGTAGCAGACCCTTCAGGTCTGCTTTTTCTTTTAAGGGGAACCATGCCCAAATAAAAAATGGTGTGGGGTCCCCCCAAAATCCAAACCAGACCCGTATCCGAGCATGCAGCCCTGGCATAGTGGGGGGGGGGAGGAGCGAGCATCCCCCCCTCCGAACCATACCAGGCCACATGCCCTCAACATGGAGAGGATGCTTTGAGGTCACCCCCAAAGCACCTTGTCCCCATGTTGATGGGGAGAAGGGCCTCATCCCCATAACCCTTGCAGGTGGTTGTGGGGGTCTGCGGGTGGGGGGCTTATCGGAATCTGGAAGCCCCCTTTAATAAGGGGGCCCCCAGATCCCGACCCCCCCATGTGAATAGGTATGGGGTACATTGTACCCCTACCCATTCACCAAAAAAGGAGTAAAGTGGTTAAAAAAAACAAGAGGCAGTTTTTGACAAGTCCTTTATGGTGTAAAATAGCTCTTCTTCTTTCTTCTTTCTTCCTCCATCTTCTCCTGCCCCGCTCCTTCTTCTGGTCTTCTTTCGGTCTTCTTCCTTCCTTTCTTCATCTTCAATCTTCATCTTCTTCCTTCTTCTTTCGCCGCCCCCGCTCCCGCTGCCGCAGCCATGTCGTGCAGAGGCGTCCCAGAATGGGCGGTCTTCAGTTTCACATTTCTTTTATAAGAAGGGGCGGGGCCACCCGGTGATATAAATGGGTGACCCGCCCCCTATGACTACGAATGATGTCAGAAGGGGCGGGGTCACTCGTTTACGTCACTGGGTGGCCCCGCCCTTACCTATAAAATAAATGTCAGACTACAGACCGCCCATTCTGGGAGATGCCTCCGGGAGGCATGGCTGCGACAGCAGGAACGGGGGCGGTGAAAGAAGAAGGAAGAAGATGAAGATTGAAGATGAAGAGAGGAAGGAAGAAGACCAGAAGAAGGACCGTGGCAGGAGAAGATGGAGGAAGAAAGAAGAGCTGCCTCTAGTTTTTTGTACCACTTTTCTCCTTTTTTGGTGAATGGGTAGGGGTAAAATATACCCCATACCTATTCACATGGGGGGTTGGGATCTGGGGGCCCCCTTATTAAAGGGGGCTTCCAGATTCTGATAAGTATCCTGCCCGCAGACCCCCACAACCACCGGCAAGGCTTGTGGGGATGAGGCCCTTCACCCTATCAACATGGGGACAAGGTGCTTCACCATGTTGGGGGCATGTGGCCTGGTATGGTTTGGAGAGGGGCCGCTCACTCTTGCCCACCCCCTCCTGCCATGCCAGGGCTGCATGCTAGAGTAAGGGTCTGGTTTGGATTTTGGGAGACCCGTGTGCCAATTTTTTTTTAATTTGGTGTGGGATTCCCCTTAAAATACATACCAGACCTGAAGGGCTTAGTTTGGATTTTGGGAGGGACCCCCATGTAATTTTTTTTAAAAAAATGGTGTCGTGTTCCCCTTAAAATACATACCAGACCTGAAGGGCCTGGTATGGACTTTGGGGGGAACCCTTACGCAATTTTTTTTTTTATTTTGGGCAAGGTTCCCCTTAAAATACATACCAGACCGGAAGGGTCTGTTATGGACTTTGGGGGGAACCCTACGCAATTTTTTTTTACATTTTTGTGCGGGCCCTGCTGTTGTAAATTATTTTAAAAATTGTGATGACATGCCCCAGTCAAACAGGTGCCAAAATATTGGGCCTTGGGTGTTGGCAGTGTCAGGACACTGTAACCCCTTGTAGTTACTCTTGTTGGGTGCAGGAATGGGCCCTGCTGTTGTAAATGAGTTTAAAAATTGTGATGACTTGCCCCAGTCAAACAGGTGCTGAAAAATTGGGCCTTGGGTGTTGACGGTGCCAGAACACTGTAACCCCTTGCAGTTAGTCTTGTTGGGTGAAGGAATGGGCCCTGCTGTTGTAAATTAGTTTAAAAATTGTGATGACATGCCCCAGTCAAACAGGTGCTGAAAAATTGGGCCTTGGGTGTTGACGGTGCCAGAACACTGTAACCCCTTGCAGTTAGTCTTGTTGGGTGAAGGAATGGGCCCTGCTGTTGTAAATTAGTTTAAAAATTGTGATGACATGCCCCAGTCAAACAGGTGCTGAAAAATTGGGCCTTGGGTGTTGGCGGTGCCAGAACACTGTAACCCCTTGCAGTTACTCTTGTTGGGCGCAGGAAGGGGCCCTGTTGTTGTAAATTAGTTTAACCACTTAAGCCCCCGAGCCCTTTTTTACACTTGTTGTTTACACGTTAAAATTAGTTTTTTTTTGCTAGAAAATTACTTAGAAACCCCAAACATTATTTTTTTTTCAAACACCCTAGAGAATAAAAATCATTGCAATACTTTTTGTTACACGGTATTTGCGCAGCGGTGTTTCAAGCACAATTTTTTTGGAAAAAAAATCACTTTTTTGAGTTAAAAAATAAGACAACAGTAAAGTTAGACCATTTTTTTGTATATTGTGAAAGAGGATGTTACACTGAGTAAATAGATACCATACATGTTACGCTTGAAAATTACGCACACTTGCGGAATGGCGACAAACACTGTTACTTAAAAACCTCCATAGGCAACGCTTTAAAAAATTTTAACTGTCACCAGGTTAAAGGTGCAGAGGAGGTCTTTGCTAGAATTATTGCCCACATTCTGGCGATCGCGGCGATACCTCACATGTGTGGTTTTCATATGCAGGCGTGACTTACGTATGCGTTTTCTTTGCTGCGTGAGTACAGTTGAGCGAACCCGAACTGTAAAGTTCGGGTTCATACCGGACTTTAGGGTGTCCATGTTCCAAACCCGGACATTTGAGAATAAGTCAGAGTTCGGGTATTTTTTGGCGCCTGTTGTATAGCTGCAGGGCAGCCAATCAACAAGCGTTTCACTTGTTTGCCCTTAGAAGCCATCACAGCCATGCCTACTAATGGCATGGCTGTGATTGGCCAGTGCATCATGTGACCCAGCCTCTATATAAGCTGGAGTCACGTAGTGCTGCATGTCACATCATCTCATACTAGTGTAGGTAGAGCATACTGCTGCTGTGAGGGACAGATTAGCTTTAGAATATCTGTTAAAAACAGTGATTTATTGTTGGACGGGTGCTAGAGGAGATTTTTGTTTGCTAGAGTACATTTTGTTTGCTAAGCAAAGTGCCTCATATAAAACCTAAGCAATTTTTCTGTTTGTTAGGTGAGCGTTAGCAGCCATTTTTGCAAGTGCAATGCACTTGCAACTGCTTGTGTGTCAGGGACACTACTTTAATTGTGTTCTGTTAGTTCAGTTGGCAACATTTTGGCATATTTAAATACTGCCTTTACATTGCAGTTAGACAAAGTAAACATTTTTTTTTTTTTTTGTACAAAATATTACATTTGCGGCCAGCGGGGCATTTCTTGCAAAAAATTAAAAAGTGTGTCTACATTGCTGGTTTAAAGCCAGCGGTGCATTTCTTGCACAAAAATAAAAAGTGCGTCTACATTGCTGGTTTAAAAAAAAACAGTAATAAATAGTGCTACATAATACATTTGCGGCCAGCGGTGCATTTCTTGCACAAAATTAAAAAGTGCGTCGACATTGCTGGTTTATTTCTTGCACAAAATTAAAAAGTGCATCGACATTGCCGGTTTAAAAAATAATATAAATTTGTGCTAAATAGTACATTTGCGTCCAGAATGAGGAGAGTGTCAAATAAGGGATGTGGTCGTAGCCGTGGTGCTGCTGGTGCTGCTGGTGTTGGTGGTGTTGGTGAAGCTCCTGTTGCAAGGAGAGGACGTGGTTGATCTGTGCCAACTGCACACACAAGTGAAACACCTTCCTCAGGTGCGAGTAGCCGACAGAACCTTCAATGTTATATGGTAGGCAAGAATGCCGCTCAACGAATGGTGAGGCCAGAACAAGTATAGGCAATAGTAGACTGGGTGGTTGACAATGCCTCTGGTTTCCTCACATTGTCTCCCACCCGGTCCCTTGCTGAAAGCTCAGAGTTGGCACCTGAACCCCATGGCCATCTGTCTTTCACCTCAGCCCCTTGTAAATCAGCCAAGCAGTCTGAGCCCCAAGTCATGCAGCAGTCTCTTATGCTGGTAGACGCGCTGCTGAGGGCATTCCCAAATGCCACCGGCTCAGTGGAAGCACAAGGCGAAGGCAGAGGAGGAGGAAGAGGTCGCCAACGCAGCTGTGGCACCGCCAGCACCTCAGAAGGCAGAGTTAGCATGGCCGAAATGTGGAAAAGCTTTGTCAGCAGCACACCAAAACAAACAGCACCACCAGCTGATAGGCAACGTCTTAGCAGGAGGCAGCATTTCAGCAACATGGTGGAACAGTTTGTGTGCACACGCCTATACGTACTGACTGATGGGTCCGCCCCATTCAACTTCTGGGCCTCCAAATTGGGCACATGGCCTGAGCTTGCCCTTTATGCCTTGGAGGTGCTGGCCTGCCCTGCAGCCAGTGTATTGTCTGAACGTGTGTTTAGCACGGCAGGGGGCGTTATCACAGACAAGCGCAGCCGCCTGTCCACAGCCAATGTGGACAAGCTAACGTTTATTAAAATGAACCAGGCATGGATCCTACAAGACTTGTCTGTACCTTGTGCAGAATAGACATTTAGACCGGACTCACACAGCCATTGGTATACTTAAGTGAACTTATTCTTTTTTTTTTTTTTTTTTTATAGAACATAATTCTTTATTGGAATTTGTAACAGGAGAAACATGAAAAATAAACCATGGAACATTTTATATGGAAAAAGTGAACCCGTGCTAGAACATCTCTGGGTTTGTCTGCAGATAGTGATCTTTTTTTTTTTTTAATATGTCTCAATATTTTGGGGGCTACCCCAATTAAAAAAAAACAAACAAACAAACAAAAAACAGTGTTGGCTACCTCCTCCTCCTCCTCCTCCTCCTCCTCCTCCTCTACTGCCACTTCCACCTACACCACCATGGTCACCGCCTCCTCAACCTCCTACTCCACATCCACCTCCTCCT
This sequence comes from Glandirana rugosa, assembly GCA_018402905.1. NCBI lineage: Eukaryota > Metazoa > Chordata > Amphibia > Anura > Ranidae > Glandirana > Glandirana rugosa. The sequence goes on along the minus strand of BLSH010368086.1, from coordinate 221,166 downwards.
CCATTTTTAATTTTTTTATGTGATTTTAAGTTCTTTCCCTATCCACATTTGTTTGCAGGGCACTTGTCCTACTCTTACCCCCATTTTGCTTCCTTTTGCAGCCCTCTAGCCCTTTCCAGGACTTTTTTAGAGCCATCTTAGTGCCCAAAAGTTCGGGTCACCATTGACTTCAATGGGGTTCGGGGTCAAGTTCGGTTCAAGTTCAGGGCCGAACTCAAACTTTTTCGCGAAGTTCGGCCAAACCCGCTGAACCCGAACATCCAGGTGTCCGCTCAACTCTATGCGTGAGCTATCACAAGAAATGTAAACATCCCTTGTGATAGTAATATATGATGACAGGTAAATTACACAAAGGGAGAGCAAAGTGATTCTCAAAATGGGTTCATAACTTAAGGGTAAGAGGTGGGAGAAAGACCACGGAATACTCCAAAATATAAACTTTATTGACAATAATGAAAAAAAATCACTGTGAAATACAATCAGAATGCAGGGAACTATGTGTTCTTAGGAACTGTCCTGTCGGTATCTCCCTGATTAAAGATCTCGGGTGATGGCTAGATGCTTCAAGCAGTGTATTAGCCGCTGTGTCTTTTCTGTGTGTTTTAGTTAGGAGACGTCTATTTTCCACCCTGATCTGAAGATCCAGGATTGCAAGTTGATTATGGATTATGGCTGAAGGTGAGACGGATATTCAGATGGTTTTGATTTAGTTCAGACATAAATTGTTCAAGGGTATTGATCGATCCCTGCCACACCATAAACACGTCATCTATGTACCTTAGCCACTGTTAGGAAGAGAATCTGTGGCTAAAGCGGACTTTCTGCACCTATGCAGGCATGTCTTGGATCTGCTAACCAGCGCAGGGGTCACTAATGGTTAACAGTTGTGCAGGGTGATTTCATTGATTGGAGCCCAGCTGCCTTATTTAAACACCTCAGCAGCACACAGACTCTGCTGTCTGATCTACAGCGTGTGGTGTGTGTTCCTGATCTGCCTGTACTTTGATTACCTGTTCCTACGACCCGGCCTGCCTGACTTTGCTGATTTCCGCCTGCACCGACCCCTGGACTGCCTACGACCACCCTCCTGCCTAGCCCTCCTGTACTTCTGCTGCCCACCTGTTGACGACCCTGCCTGAACCCGACCATCCATCTGCCTGCTCCTTCTGTACTGCACCGCCAGCCAGCTTCACGACCCGGCATGTACGACCACGCTTCTTGTGCACGAGTGCACCTACAGACTTCCTATCAACACCAGTGACCCAGTCCGACCCTCATGACATCCTGCACTCCCGAGCCAGCTGTCTACTCTACCTGGGGTTCCCGAGTCAGGGTGGTAAGGGAGGTTACCCACTGCATAAGTCAGACTCATCCACCAGGTACGTGACAGCCACACTCGGGAGTGGCCAAGGTATATTTAAGAGCAGTAGACGACCTCCTCCTCCCAGAAACTGAGTTGGAGGCATGCGTATGCGGGTGCCCATGGGGCACTCATGGAGGTGCCCTTGATCTGTTTATAGTTTGTGCCAAGAAATTGGAAACAATTGTTAGATAGAGAAAACTGTAGCATGTCAAGTATCAGTTCATTTTGACTCCCCGTACGAGGGAAATTTTTATCCAGGAAGTATGACGTGGCTGCGAGGCCCCACTTGTGGGGTATCTAGGTGTATAGAGACTGAACGTCTATTCCCACGAGGAGGGCCCTGGGAGGCACCTCAATCTCCTGGATCTTGGACAATACATCTCTAGTGTCTCGGACAAATGAAGTTAATTCCAGGACCATTTCCTTCAGGAGAGCATCAATGTATTTTCCGATATGCTCTAGGGGTCCTTTTATTGCAGAGATGATCTGTCTGCCCGGAGGGTTTTCCAAGGATTTGTGTACCTTAGGTATTATGTAGATGGTAGGAGTGTTGTAGTCTACTACCTTTGAGGTACTCATGTTCTTTTTTGCTGATGAGACTAGACTCGAGGGCGACCGACAGTTTGAAGTTTAGCTCTTCTACTATAGCTGGAAATGGGTTGAAGGCGAGTTTTCATAAGTTTGGGGGTCTCTAAGTTGTCGCCGTATTTCCTTTTCATACTTGTTACAGACTTTCATTTTTTGACTATATCATTTGTACCTTTCCGTTGATGTTACTTTCTGACACAAGGTATACAGTAAACCTGGACGTCCTAACGTCAGGCACACAGCATTCAGTTGCTAGTGCCCTGTGGGTTCCCCTGGTTTCCACTGAGTTTGACCAAAGTTGTCATTTCATGCAATTAATCTATACTGTTATACACTGGTGTGGCATGCTTGGTTGGTGTCCCGGGAGTGCTTTTTAGATAGACAACGTTGTCTTTTAAATGTACATTGCTTACCTGACAGTGAATGTATTTCACGGTGATGTTTTTTCATTATTTTCGATAAAGTTTATATTTTGGAGTATTCAGTGGTCTGTCTCCCACCTCTTACCCTTGAGGTATGGACCCCTTTTGAGGATCACTTTCCTCTCCCTTTGTGTAATTTACCAGTTTTGGTCCGGACAGGTGAGTTCCATCCTGCACTAGATGAGTCGGAACTCCACATAGACCTAATCAGTTGATTTTCCTGATATATGGTCCGTGTCCCCCCTTCCCCCTGTCCCCTACCCCTCATGATGTATGGTGACAGGAGCTCCGGTCTCCTGGTGGGACGGGAGACTGGAAAAGAGCGGCAAACGGTGGCGGGAGGGGGGATGGCCCCTCCGGCTCCCTGGGATAACGACCGAGCGGCTTTCCGAGCCGGATCGGTCATTATCACCGGATAGCTGGCCACCTGCTCTAAAAAATGGTACCCGTGTATAGCCTGTAGCTATAGGATATACCCCGATACATCCACTTAAAGCTGCCACCGTTTATAAACGACAATTCACGTTAAGTGGTTAAAATTGTGACGACATGCCCCAGTCAAACAGGTGCTGAAAAATTGGGCCTTGGGTGTTGGCAGGGCCAGAACACCCTAACCCCTTGCAGTTACTCTTGTTGGGTACAGGAACGGGCCCTGCTGTTGTAAATTTGTTTAGAAACTGCATATATTTTAAGACTAGATACTGCACGTACACCCACGAATGCACTGATATATAGTGTACAATCAATACGCTGTGTGTGTGTGTGTATATATATATATATATATATATTTATATATATATATATATATTCTAGACTGTATATATTTTAAGACACCACATCAAGTGTACTATATACCATACGTACACCTGCGAATGCACTGATATATAGTGTACACTCAATACGCTATATATATATATATATATATATATATATATATATATACAGTATCTCACAAAAGTGAGTACAGCCCTCACATTTTTGTAAATACTTTATTATATCTTTTCATGTGACAACACAGAACAAATGACACTTTGCTACAATGTAAAGTAGTGAATGTACAGCTTGTATAACAGTGTAAATTTGCTGTCCCCTCAAAATAACTCAACACACAGCCATTAATGTCTAAACCGCTGGCAACAAAAGTGAGTACACCCCTAAGTGGAAATGTCCAAATGGCTAATTGGGCCCAATTTGGACATTTTCACTTAGGGGTGTACTCACTTTTGTTGCCAGTGGTTTAGACATTAAAGTGGAGTTCCACCCAGAAAAATGTTGTTGTTTTTTTTTTTGGCATTCACTCTTTTAATACTAAATAGATACTAAATAGATGTGACCTTTTGTTTCCTTACTTTCAAACCGCCTAGTAATTACATGTATTTTTTACTCACAATTTTGTTTCTCTCACTGCTGGACATTTCCATTTTACGTAAGGGCATCTGAAGCCCATCCGTAGTCTCCTGGCATCTCTTCCTGAAAGAAGTGCATGGTGGGTAACCATCATGCGCTCCTCGATCTCAGTCCGCCTTAAATCGCGTCATTTCCTGTCTGGAAATAACACGATTTTACAGTACAGGGAAGCCCACTGATTCCTGGGAAATGATGAGTCACATCTCCCAGGAGGCCAGGGGAAGCAGGAAGTGAGGAGAAGAGCCTAGGACCTAATAGGGACAGATTACAGAGACCACCTAGCAACAAGCGACTTAGGGTGAGTATAAAATAGTTTTTTCCTTCAAAGGTAAGTCTATATAGGCAAAGGACTTGAATGATGTAAAAAAAAAAAATTCTGGGTGGAACTCCGCTTTAATGGCTGTGTGTTGAGTTATTTTGAGGGGGCAGCACATTTACATTGTTCTACAAGCTGTACACTCACTACTTTACATTGTAGCAAAGTGTAATTTCTTCAGTGTTGTCACATGAAAAGATATAATAAAACATTTCCAAAAATGTGAGGGGTGTTGTCACTTTTGTGAGATACTATATATATATATATATATATATATATATATATATATATATATATATTATTTTCAGAATTTTTTATTGTATTTGAAAATAAATTACTATTCCACCCATCAATGGTGTCAGTGGGAAGAATAGTGCCCCAATGGTGGTGTCAGTGGAACGACTAGTACTCCCCCCCAATAGTGTGAGTGGATGGAAGGGTGCTCATCATTGGTATCAGTGGGAAGAATAATCCTTCATTGTTGGTGTCAAAAATTAGGCCCCCACAGTTGGTGTCAGTAGGGCCGCAGTTTGGAGACCACTGCTGTAAAGGATAAGAGGGTTTAATTTTGCTTTAAGGCTGTCAGCAGATCGGCCTCTACAAATTCGTCAGTGCCTACAAATGGAGAGCAACTGAGCATGTGCACAGCAGGGTGAAACAGTGTATTACTGGATTTTAAACAGTATAGGCACTTATTTTTAATGCTTTACATAGCCCTGAAGAGATCTAGCAGGACTAAATGTTGTAACTTTAGGGAAATCATATGACTTCTGCGTGCCCTGGAAGCATTGGAGATGTGTGCTCTGTAAAAATCTGAGAAAAGCTGGCATTGTCACAGTTCCCTTTAGGAGAGAAGGTGTGGTACCACCTGATCAAAAATTCATACTCACCATATATGTCAGCCCTCACCACGGATTGCTTGGCCTCATTGTCCTCTGAACCCTTGCCCTCAGATGTAGCTCCATTTGTCACCAAGTCCCTCAGAATGGTCCTGAAAGATATGGTACTATTAAGAATCCCTAACACCAAGACTCTTCCCATCTGCCTGCTGCCTGGGACAGCAGTGGTAAAACTGACCCCAATCATGGATGTGATTACCCCAAAGGTGGGGCTCACAAAGCTCCAAGAGCTTCATGGTTGTTGCTTTAAGACAAGAGTGAGCATGGCCAAGTGGTTAGAAGAATCAAACAGAAAATGGGCAGGAGAGTAATACTACCACTCTTACAACTGACCATGAGGAACTGACACTAAGTTAGAAGCAGTAAGGTGAATATTGAATAAGTGGTCAAAGGTGCTCTCACAGGGGGACAATGTCCTGGGTTGCAGCAATAGAACTGAACCTGAAATACCCTCAGAAGAGCCCTTCCATCCAAGAGAGTTATTGAAGCATACCTCCACACCACTACCAAAGTGACAACCACAGGCTAGAACAGATGATGCCACAAGGGGTGATGAAAGAGCCAATGGGTGCCTTTAGGTGTCTTGGTGTAAAAGGATGGCATCATCCACTTTTGTATGGAATACAGGCATCTGAAAACTGTTACTATGAGAAACGTCTCTCTTCTTCACGGATCGAGGAATGCCGCCCTGGGACATGGCTACATTTTTCTTCACACCCAGTGTTGCCTATCGGTATTGCCAGATCCCTATTGCTAAGGCAGACCAGCTGAAGACCACTTTCATCACTCCCAGTGTTGTGCCAGTTCTAAAGGATACATATGCCACATTCTAGAGGTGCATTGGAACGCTGTCTTTGAGATATTAACCTGGATAGCATCAAGATCTATGTAGATCAGTGGTCTTCAAACTGACCTGTGGGCCAGATGAGACCCTTTGCTTGTCTTTGGGACATTCTTCCCACTGATACAAGGCACTATTTCTCTCATTATCACTAACGCTGAGGCACCATTCTTTCCACCTACACCAACAACAGGGAACTTTCATTCCACGATTATCAATAATGAGGCAATATTTCACCCACTGATGTCAATGATGATATACTATTCTTTCCACCGACAAAGGATGGGGCACTATTCCTTCCATTGACACCAACAATGGGACACTATTACTCCCACTGACAGTAGTGATGGGGCACTATTCCTCCCACTGAAAGTAGTGATGGAGCACTATTCCTTCCACTGACACCAACGATGGGGGACTATTCGTTCTACAGATATCAACAAGGGGACACTATTTCTCCCACTGACAACAACAATGGAACACTATTCCTTCTACTGACACCAACAACAGGGTACTATTCCTCCCACTGATACAAATGATGGGGCATTATTCCTCCCATTGATATCAACAATGGGGCACTATTCCTTCCACTGACACCAGGCACTATTTCTCTCACTGACACCAACAATGGCACACTATTCCTCCCACTGATACCAACAATTGGCAGATTTCCTCCCACCAATACCAATAATGGGGCATTATTCTTCCTCCTAGTGACCAAAGATGGAATGTAATTTTCTTACTCCCATGGCCTAAAGTATTATTGATGTCCACTGATGCCAGGGCATTTTCTACTCCCACTGGCCACAGTCTGACCCCCTAAAGTCTCAAGGGCTGGCTGAAATTCGAAGAGCCCTGGTCTAAATGATGTAGCTATGTTTTTTATAACATTCGAGGACCACCTTGTGCACTCAGATGCTGTATTGGCCTGGCTGCAACAGTATGCACTGAAGCTCAAACCTATTAATTGCCATTTATTCAAGCATAAAATACCCAATTCTCAGAAAGTAAAGGCCAAGCAGGAATGCCCCAACCCCCCCCCCCCCCCCACACACACACACACACACACACACACCTCAACTACTGTGATCAAAGTCAGAACTTCTCTGGGCCTGGCATACTCTTATTACCATTTCATCAAGCACTATGCTCTTCCTTCTGCCCCAGTTTAAAAGCTCAAACACTAGATAGGCTATAATGGGTGCCTCGTGAAAGTAGAATGGGTACTGGAAGAACAGGAGGTGTTTCACTTATTTAAGCAACAGTTGTTGGCTCCCATTCTGGCCTTTGTTGACTTCTTCCTTTTGTTCTGGTTAAGACATTGTGCTAGTAATCATGGCCTAGAGGGTGTACTCTCACAAGTACAAGGCAGCAAGGAGAGGACCATCACTTATGCTAGTTGAAACTTATTTGCAATGAGAGGAAGTCTACAAACTACAGCCGCTTCAATTTGGATCTGTTGTTCTAGGTGTGGGCAGCCATCAAACATTTTGCTGAGCACCTGACAGCAGCCAAGTTCAAGGTCTGGACAGATAGAAATCTGATGGTGCATCTCCAAACAGCTAAGCGTGGCAATCTGGAGTAATGTTGGACAACCCATATGATGAAGCTTGAATTCTCCTTGCATTATTACCCAAGAAAGAACAACAGGGTGGCAGACAGTACAAACTAACCAGGCCTCAACAAGATGTAGATAAAGAAGCTGAAAAGATAAAAATGTATGACTTGACTAGAGGAAGGGAAGGCCTCAGGTGAACCTCATCCATGTACTGGAAGAGTATACCTGGGCGCAGACACAGAGAGAGGATCCAGTGGTTGCCTCTCTAAAAGGCAATACAGTTTTGATAGTGCCCAAGTCCCAGAGAAAATTTGAAGATATTACCAAAACCCAACAAACTGCTGAGTGAGTGGTCCCATCCTGTTGTGTATTTAGCATATCTAGCATCAGGGGGTGATCTTTTTTTTTTAACATCCCATCCCCCCAAAAATGATCCAAAGAGCCAAATCGTGGTTGTGAACAACAACAGGGTCATAGTTAAGTTAACCTGAGTCAACCCTCTATGCCACAAGCAGGAGTCTAACAGACACGTACAAATCTCAACACACTCATTTTAATAAATCAAAACTGTTTTATTACATATGCTATTCTACACATAGCTAACCTTAAAGGAATTAACAAGAGTGCAGTGGTCAGGAATATATACAGCCCATCGTATAAAGTGCAGCACCATATCCCCCACAGCACAGATCTCACCCAGCACAACCCCCTCAGTAAAGACCTACCCCCAAGCACAGACCCTCTAATACAGACTTACCGCCCCCCAACAGAGAACTCTCAGTACAGACTGATCCCCCCGACACAGTTCATCCTGTACAAATGGAATCCCCCAGTACAGACCACTCAGTACAGATGATACCACCAGCACAAACCCCTCAGTACAGACTGACCTCCCCAGCACAGATCCCTCAGTACAGTTGAACCCCTCCAGCACGGGTCCCTCAGTATAGACATCCTTCCCCCCAGTGCAGACCCCCAGTATGGACTGACCCCCCCAGTACACACGCCATCACCCCCACCCATTTCTGACACCTCTCTCCCCCAGCATAGACATTTTCAGTATGGACATTCCTCCCCCAAGTACAGTACAGACACCCCTTCCCCAGTACAGACACTCCTTTCTCCAGTACAGCCCCCTTAGTACAGACAACCCCTCCCCATAACAGACCCCTTAGTACAGGCACCATCACCCCCCAGTACTAACACTTCTTCCCCTCAGTACAGACCCCTCAACACAGACAACCTCTTTCCTCTAGTACAACCCCCTCAGTACAGACTCCTTTTCCCTAGTACAGATCTCTCAGTACAGACAAAAAGTCAATTTTTGTGCAGGTTTCATAATTTTGCAGTGTATGCATGCATTTTGTCAACCTGTTTTGCATTATTGCTTCTGACTTTGTGCTTGTTTAGTAAACTGCAACTTACAGTAAAACTGGCCATAGATGGATCATTTTTTTCATCAGCCAGCTGGCTGATCAAAAAAGAAAATGACCAGATTCTCCTATCCACACATTCAAGGTGAATGAAGGAACCCTCCATGATGTGCTGATGTATCCTGACAGTGGCACTCCTCCGCTGTCAGAATAGACTAATTAGCGCTGATGCTGATTGGCTGCATGCACTGATTGAGCACAAATTTTCCAACAGTGCCGTCTAAGAGGAGTCAGTCACTAGGTTGACTCCTCTCAAGCAGAAATGGCCATAGATGGATGAAATTTTGTGTAGTCCCTGCTGAAAGACCTGAATTTCGATCCATGTATGGCTGGTTTTACTATCTGTCTGATCGTCAGCCAAATACCTGTTTTGTTATAGACCTATCCACACAGGCATAAACTGTAATTGATGCCAAAGGTGCATCTACTAAATAATGACTTGATGGGGGTGTACACTTATGCAGTATGCAGTCAACTATTATGTGTTTTTTATTGTAATTGAAATCACTGAATAATAACTGAAATCACTTTGCAGAGGTCTGTTTTTACTTTGACATGAAAGAGTCTATTTCTCTTGATCAGTAAAAATAAATATCTACTGTGATTCAATGTTCCATGACAATACAGCATGACAGCTTCCAAGGGGGATACTTTTTGTAGGCACTGTATATGGTACATGCTGTTAGAATTCAGAAATTTTGTGTCGTGTACTGAGTCATTACCTTACAACAATTTCTGCACCTTTTTTATACTGCATTATTACACACAAATTATTTTCTATTCCTATTCCTTTACCTGTATTAGTGCCTTACAAAGTCATTACCCAGTGTAAACTATTTGCACTAGCTGTACCTTTGTGCTTTTACTACATGAAATGTAACCTCATAGAAGAATTACACTGTACACTCATGGTGTGCTTGGGAATGGGGCAGAGAAAAGTGCATATAGCTAAAAATACAAGAAAAACACATTTAATGTTATTATTATTAATGGATTAGTGATGTTGCTTTTGTTATTATCAATCCCTTAACTTTTCCATCACGTATATGCTCCTACTCTAGTTTCTGATAAAAATAGCTGCAATCACTTCTCTCCTATCCTTGACCTTCTCTATTTATATGTTTTACCATTTTCTTCCTTTTGTTTAACCACTCATCTACTCAGTACTGCAATGTTAACCATTTGGTGTTCACATGAGCAGAATGTTAAATTATTAGACCATTCTTTTGCTATTCAAGCGGGCACATACAGTGTCAAAACACTAAGCCATGCAAAGAATTATAATGTCATTAATGTGGACTGTAAATCCCCATATATCAATCATTCCACGTTAATTGCATGGCTATAATAAATCCTATTTATGAGTGTTGTTATTGTCAGTGGTAGCTTTTATCCTTAGATAATAATATAGTTATCTTTCTGAAAGCAGCTTTGACTATATATCTGTTCATTGATGTTGACCTGCCTTGGTAAAACAAAACCCTTCTGAAAAAAATGGCCAGGCTAATTCTGCAGATAGGATCTTTTCTGATCACCACATTTTGCTACAGAATCTGGTATCCCGTTTCTTGCCAGCAATCAAAAGTTTAAAGGGATTTCCCTTTTCTGAAACTTTCCTTCCCTGCTGAGGTGAAGGAGAGTGGAATAAAAACCTGATTGTTTTATTTTTGGAGCGAGAAAAAGTCCTTATAAGGCTGTCGTCTGGCGCATCTCTCTCCTCCCTCCCTTCTCCCTCCATCCCTCACTCCCTCCCTACGCTCCTTTCACGTAAGATGCTGTTGCTGGGAGACAGGTTCCTGTTGCTAGGGCTGCGTGGGAGTAAAACCATGTTAAAAGAGTTAGAAAGAAAGAAAGAAAGAAAGAAAACATCCCCTATGTAAAGTTTAACATCATATTTTTTAAACACTTTCACCTAAACCTTGCTTAAATGGCACCTGTGAGATATATCCTTTCAAGTCTTGATTTCTATCTGCTTTAAAGACTTTCTATGCTTGCTTGCATGCTTTCTATAATGGTGAGCCACAATAAAATGGCCCCTTGCCTTATGTTTGTTCATATAACCTCCTGAAATAGTTTCTTTTTGTGTGGACATTGATAAGGGAAATGTACATTAAGAAACAATAAAAATTACAAAGTATTATCTGGTATTTACCTATTACAATAAATGTGTTCTTTTTTTTATATAAAGCTCAAATTATTCTTATTTTTGTTTTAGTGAAAGATCATTTTTAAACAAATGTTTTCAAATGAAAGCAGGTGTCATTCAAAGAGCCCATTAGAGATGGGCAAATCAAATAGTGAATGTGGCAATCACAAATCATTATACCATTTTTTTCCAATTTGCAGAGAACCATGCTGGTATTTTTTTTGGATGATTACCTAGAATTACAAATTGCATTACTCTCCACAGATTGGACAAATCTACATTTATTTATTCAGGAGTTGCGTAATTCACCAAAATAAAGCAAGATTTCGATTTCCAGTGTTGCCTACCTTGGAATCAGCTTTCCAGGGTTGCTTACCTTGGAATCAGCTTGCCCATCCAAGTAGAAGGCATTCTATGGCAAACAATAATTTATGCAAATTAGGAAGTATTTGGACTTTTTTCTCCTAAGTGCATTAATCACCTGGGAAACATGATTGGGGGTAGGTGTGTTTGTCACGTGAGCAAAATTTGTATCCCAATCCTTCAATATCCTTTGAAGGTGAGGTACCAATTTCATTGTGCGTCTACATCCCCTGTAATGTAAACCTTATTAACAAATCACACCTTAAATGGTCCAGTTTCCCACTGCAAAGTAGAATCTACATAAAGCTGTGTAAGCCATGTGTTTATTTAAAGGTACATTTTGGGAAAAAATAGCAAATAAAATTATATAAAGCCTACCAACAAACTACCTTTGCTTTCATTGTAGAATTGTTTGCAAACATCAGGCCACCCTGCTTTGTAAATGTCTATAGTTGTCTATAACCTTGTATAAGTTCTCTATTCCCTTTTCCCAAGCCTATTGTATTGTAAGGAGTCTCAAATATACTCATCACCCTGGGAATGCCAGCATGGCATATATCCTACTTTGTACACTGATCAAAATCATGCATAAACCCATTCATACACCAATTGGTCCATATACAGATTTCTAGAAGCACTGTGTACAGCGCCTCCACCCAGAGGCAATGCAAAGGCCCTACTTCATTTGGTTTGCAAGAAACGGGGGAGGAAAAAAATTAAAACAAATTTGGTTGAATTTGTTTTAGCATAGTTACATGATTTTACGATTTGTGGTTTAGTGAATTATTCTACTTAGTGCATTGACTTGTTCTTTAAAGTGAGACCGTCGAGTGACCAGCAATACTGCAATACTGTCATAGTGCAGGCATCTTGTACTACCTGTACCCCTACACTATACATAGGACCAAGACTTCTGTTGAACATGGAGTAAAGCCCTTGCCTTTCCCGTCGCCATCCTGAATCCTAACCATATTCCTACTGTTTAACAGTCTAATGTAAGAGCCAGAGTTTCCAGTAAAGAATCTTTACTAAACAGTCAGGAATAGTGCTTATTTCTGGAAGGGAACTGGGCTTTCATGTGAGTCAGGCAGAATTCCAAACCTTATGTATAATTCTGTGGCCTAGGATCCAGGTTATCCTCAGGCCCACAGAAAACTAGCTGATGATTTTTAAGCATACTCACAGGTGCTAAAAGGTAGGTACATTTGACTATAATTTTAGTTTTACTTGTCAACACCTGATAAGTCACGCTAAATAGTTTAAAGCGGTAGTAAATCCATCCATTTAACAGTTTAAAAACCAACACTCCCATTGGTTGTGCTCTGAACCAAACTGTCAAACCATCCAATGGCTGGTGTCATAGCTGATCACATGTGCAGTATCATGGCAGTTGTAGATTAAACAGAGGCCAAGATGGCAGCTTTCTTGGCTGAAAATGATAGGAGGGTTTACTACCACTTTAATATGAACAAGTCCTTTAAAGATGGGGCAAGGTTTCATTATTTTTCTCCCCTTGGCCCTTATTCCTCCCAACACACAGCATACAAAAAGATTTGACAAGATTTACAAAAATATATTGTTAGTGAGATCATAATAATAATTACTGAAGTTGAGTCAAAATTAAATTAACACAATGCAATCCGATATGTGGCCACTGAGGCAACATAAGTATTGTGTTGTCATTAGCAGACATGTCCACAAAGACAAAATCAGCACCACACTAAGACCTCCAGCAACATGTTTGCATAGACACAAATAGCACCATACTGACACCACCAGAAACCTGTCTTCAGACACAATTAGTACCATACAGCATGAAATATGTCCACAGACACATTCAGTATTGTACTGATACCACCAGAAACTGGTCGCATTGGTTGCTATTGACAATGAAGGGTAATATTCCTAATATTTTATCAGTCAGTCAATAATTAACAAATACTGTACACAACTGGCCCTTCTCTCCCCCAAAATTCCATTTATCACAGGGGTTGCCCAGGGCAGAGAAGGGAAAATGAATTAAAAAAGGAAGCAGGGTAGCACTGAAACTTTGGTTCCCACCCTTTCCCCTTTATACTGTATGACTTGGTATCCACATCATACACTCAGCTATTAAATTACACCTGGGCAGATGAAGCTGAGGCAGGGTGGGACTTCCACTCACTGGGATTGATTTACTAAGGGCATATAGACTGTGCAGTTTGCAAGGGCAGTTCCTCCAGAACATAGTAAATAGGGGGAAGCATAGCTGACTTCCATCATCCAATCACGTGCAATCAAATCTTTTTTTTTTTTCCTTGCAAGTGATTGGGTATTCTTTCCAAAGTGAAGCTTCATTTCATTTACTAAACTCTCGTGCAAGCCACTGCAGTCCCTGGAAACAGCACCAAGGTAGCCAGATTTTAAAGTGGCCAGGGTGATTAAGCACCACCCCTGATAGTCCTGTTGCCCTAACCCACACCCTTTTGACTTAGCGAGAAATCTGGACCTGGGTAGAATGCTCTTCATTGTGATATAATGCCTTAAGTTCATGAACTGTGTTTGCAAAAATCATGCAAAAACTGTAAAAATTTGTAAAAATAAATAAATAACATACTGTATTTTTTGAACTGTGTCTACATGGTGCAGCTTGTACATTAAGGTACAGGATGCATGTTGGTTGACACTGCTGTCATTCTCATACCTACCAAACATACCTAAAAGCTCTCTGGAAGCAAAATGCATTGCTTCATCACATATCTTAGGCCCTTGCAGCTGTGAAAGGATTGGTATCACTAGTGTAGATTATGGCTAAATGCCGGTGTTTATGCTGTCAGAACAACAATGTATGTGTGGGAAGAGGAAGAAAATATATCCTACATAGAACGGAAATGGCTTATTGTCAATAAGGAGCTGCAAGGAGAAAGTGGGTGGCAGGATGTAGACAAAGGTGTTAGGAAAAAATAGATAAAAAAGGAAAAGATCAAGCATTGCGTATACATGAATAAAAAGAACATTTGTTAAGTCAAAGTCTATAATTTTCATGTTTGTACATCATAATGGTCTTTCAAGCAAACTGACATCATGGTTACTTTGCCCGCCCTGGATTTATTTCTGAATTTTCCACAATTCCTCCATATTTAGTAACTGGTGTACAATAATCATAAGTTATGCATACAGGGCCTCATGTGTCAATAGAACTTGTAGGAAATTAGAAATGTTACCTCCCAGTAGAGCTAATAATATTCAACTTTTCATTTTTTGATTTTGATGGTTACTGGCAAGTGGTATCACATAATGGCCCCCATATTTCTCTATTGCTTATGGTTTACAGTTAAAATAAGAACCTTGAATGGACTCAAAAGATGCTTTCCTGTGTGTGCACAGAAGCTAATTGCTGGATCAGAAGAGTTACTGGCCAAGAGTATCTGCACGAACAATCAAGATTTCACACAGATTCATACACGAGTCCATTCAAGGTTCTTATTTTAACTGAAGCCCTGCTGAAGAGGGAGTTTATTTCTGACACCTGAAATGCATTGGCTGTTTTTAAGTTTAAACCAATAAATTAATGGGCACTCTTTTATCCTTTGGTCTTGCTCTCCTTCCCATTAGTGCTTATTAAAGGATTGTGGGCAGTAGCTTCCAATGCACAACATGCAGCAGCGCACAACAACACACATTCAATGTGGTGTGATACACTATGGTGCTTCCACCAAAAAGGTTACAAGTTTGTTAATTTGCCCGTTGAGGTGCATTGACAGCCCATTCATAATGATCAGGCAACTATATTTCAATGCATGCTATTGCACTTTGCTTTGTGTGTTAATTAAAGCAGATTTTCAGTAATTTTTTTTCAACTTTCCATCTATTAAATCTTCTGCCCTTGTTGTTTTAACTTTGTAAAGTAAAACTTTTTTTTCTGCTAGTAAATACCTTATACAGCCAACTTCCTGTTTCTTGTCTGGTCACACTGGTATGCACAGCTCTCTCTCTCACTCTTGTGAGAGGTTTCCAGGAAGGGAGGGGGTGAGTCATAAGAGGGCCAATGAGAGCTGCAGAGCTGGATGTGTGCCTCTGTGTGTATGTAAATCCAGGAAGTGAACAGGCAGCAGCTTCAGCTGCCCATAGTTAACATGGATGCAGCCAGACTCAGTGGAGGGAGATTTCTGCAGCATATTTGGCAAGTACAGAATCACAGTATATATAAAATAATATGCAAAGTGGTTGGAGGGAAGCTTCAGAAGGGTAAAGATGTTTTTATTACAAATTATGTGAGCAGACTGCAGTTCCTCTTTTTAACATATCACAGCTGACTTTAGATTTGTGAATTGGCTCTCAAAGCAAAAGTACCTGTATGTCTTACTTCGATCACAAAACACAAGAGGTCTAGTCTTGAATTTAGGATAGTGGGCTGGGAGGAACATCATTATTTTTTGCTCCTGGGCCAACTGTGCATTCACAACTGCTGGTTTACAGCACAGATACAGTCATTCATTGGACATTTTGAATTTATGATAAAATTGAAACATGCAGGTACATTTTGTTTTATTAATGCTCTGCAACGTTTCCATCTTTATGTCTGTTATCTATCTATCTATCTATCTATCTATCTATCTATCTATCTATCTATCTATCTATATGTCTATCTATATGTCTATCTCCATTTTTATACATCTATTTGTGCCTAGCTGCTGTCCTTGCTCTCCCTCCTTTCCTTTCGCCCACACATTCTCTCCCACGCTCTCTCACTCTCTTTTCACCCCTCCTTTTAATGAATTCCTTATTTTAGCTTTTCTATTTATAACACAGTGCTGGCAACACATAGCAAACAGTGGCAATAGCAACTTCTACTTCCAAATACAGTTACACCCCAAATTTTATACTGGCCACATACTGCAGTATTAACTATCTGCATTTCATGAACCGAATGCACACACAGAATTAAAGTAGAACATTATGGGTCAGTGCAAGTATGATACCCAACCTGTTACAGAGCACATTCAGACTGCTGATTTTCCTGTATGGCGGGTTTTAAGGATGGATCTTTATTCAAAATCTGTTTGGATACATCATGGTCATGTTGAATATTATCTAGAAAAATTATCCTTTTTAACCATGCAAAATACAATGAAAGGTACAGGGCAAGAAATAAGTCTTGTTTAACTGGGCAAGAACAGTCTGTGAAGAAATAAGCAAGTGCTGGGAATACAACATGATGAAACTATATAACACTACACTATTGTTTTAATACCCATAATGCTGTTGTCATAAAGCTGTAGGATATAGATTCACACATTCAATCTCTTTGGATTTATTACTAATATGCACGTTCTGTAAATTTTGGATTCTAGAGATTTGAGGTGTTTGTGACTTATATTTGTAATATTATACCAACAGTTTTCAAGTGTATACTAAATCCACCAGTTCTGCCATGTAAGTACACCCGTAGCCACCCTACAGTGCACCCTATGCCCTGTATAAAACAGCAATAGCAGCAAATTTTTGTTGCCAATGCAACAAGCAAGCACTCGCCAGCAGATCCATATTGCTCTCGATATTTTAAATATATATATCTGCTCACATATAACGTTTTGGCGTTTCTATTTAGCTTATACATAAAGTACATATTTTTATCTCCAGTATACATTTGTCCTGTAATTTAAAAATAGCATCAGGAGCTAAATTTAGTGCTGATTATTAAAACTCCTCCGTCTCTCTCTCTCTCTTTTTCCCTCTCCTACATCCCTCCCTACCTCCCTCACTCATTCTCCCTCCCTTCTTTGCCACTCTCTTTCCATGTGTATAACTCACTGGTTGCTTAACCTTTTTCTCTCCTCTTCCATGCTATTACAGCTTTATCAAAATCTCAAATCTTACATATTGCTTGCAGCCATTTTGTAATTCTTTACTTATTCCCCATAATTGTCTTTGTATGTGTGTCACTGCCATACAGCTGAACCAAATGGTTTCCTTTCCTTAGTAAAGAGCTGCTTTCTCTCCTCCGCTGTCCATGGTGCTGAACACTCTTGACAAGATTATTATTTTCTTCACTAAAGACTACATCTACACATTGCTTGTACTGATCTCTTATGCAGCTACTAGAATTGGTGAATCTTCAGTAGGGATAAGCTGCTGGTTTGGAAAGAAACCCATGTTTTGACCAAATGTTGTTAGTTTGGAGGCTTGCAGCTGCAGTAGGAAGTGAAACAATTAGCATCAGTATTACTGCCACTGCTAAATGGGACAGCTACTTGCTCAGGCTGGTAATTAGGGAGCAAGAAGCCAAAGGCATTCTAATACCCAAAACTCATCCCATTCAGCTGTTATCTGGGGATTCTCAGCTGACAGGTGAATGTAAAAGAAAACAAAAGTAGACCCCCCCCCCCCCCCCAGTTCATACCAAACCCTTAAGGTCTGCTGGTGTGGATTTTAAGTGAGACCCCCACAAAAAAACAAAAGTCATGGGGCCCCCCTCAAATTCTATACCAGAGCCTCTGAGTATATTATGGATCTTAAGAGGGAACCCCGTGCGTACGTGAAACCCCCCCCCCCCCCACACCCGAACCATATCAGGTCACATGCCCCCAACATGGGAAGATACCTTGCCAGGGAGGATCACCTAAAAATGTTTACAAATAGAACTAAGAAGCCAAGAATCGTACGAAGGATGCAAAGAAAGAGGGATGGAGGGACAGCAGACCCAGATCCTATGCTAATATAGCAATATGTGTATTCCAGAAAGTTAATCATCAGATAAAGATACTCCAAACACCTGGTGTTAGCACTTCAATCATCCCTGCACCATGGTTGGTATAGTGTCAGTAAGATTGAAGCACATTATTTCTATTACTACATTGTAATATAAAATTAAATCATTCAACTCACCACAATGCAGAATCAGTGGGAGCCCTGAGTGTGTCACTTGCCACATCGCCTGCCACCAGATGCCATCAGGTGACCCCAGCAGAGTCCCTCCTTACATTATGTGTCCTCAGCGGAGTCCCTCCTACCATCAGGTGTCCCCAGCGGAATCCCTCCTTCCATCAGGTGTCCCCTAGCGGAGTCCCTCCTTCCATCAGGTCTCCCCAGCGGAGTCCCTCCTTGTATCAGGTGTCCCCAGCGGAGTCCTTCCTTCCATCAGGTGTCCCCAGCAGAGTCCCTGCTTCCATCAGGTCTCCCCAGCAGAGTCCCTCCTTCCATTAGGTGCCCCCAGTGGAGTCCCTCTTTCCATCAGGTGTCCCCAGCAGACTCCCTCCTTACATCACAGATGCCCCCAGTCAGCGGAGTCCCTCTTTACATCACAGGTGCCCCCAGCCAGCGGAGTCTATCCTTACATCACAGGTGCCCCAGCCAGCAGAGTCCCTCCTTACATTAAAGGTGCCCCCTGCCAGCGGAGTCCCTCCTTACATCACAGGTGCCCCCAGCTAGCGGAGTCCCTTCTTACATCACCGGTGCCGCCAGCCAGGGGAGTCCCACCTTACATCACAGGTGCCTCCAGCCAGCGGAGTCCCTCCTTACATCACAGGTGCCCCCAGCCAACAGAGTCCCTCCTTACATCACAGATGTCTCCATCAGAGTCTTCACCACCATTACAGAAGACCAGCTCTTGTGTAACAGGTTACGTGCAGTGGGGAACAAACGAGTCAGAGCCGGCCGGGTGGCTGCCAATAGAAATGGAGCTGGCGCCAACCCCCCCACCCTGGGGCCTGCTGCTGATCTGTGACCTGTTGTGGGAAAGGGGGCGGGGGGTTGGCGGCAGCTGCATTTCTATTGGCAGCCACCCGGCCGGCTCCGCCTCTTGTTTGTTCCCCTCGGTGAGTGACCAGGCTCCAGGAGAGCTGGTCTTCTGCAAAATGGCGGCGGAGACCATCGCCAGTGAAAGCTCCAGTCCTCTAGTAGTGGCTCTGGCGATTCTCCGCCCGTGTTCGGGGCTGTATATATAGTGCCAGGTTAGCGGTATATATAGAGCCAGGTTAGGGGTGGATATAGAGACAGGTTATTTGTGTATATAGAGCCAGGTTAGGTGTCTATATAGTGTCAGGTTAGGGGTGTATATAGAGCCAGGTTAGGTGTGTACATAGTGCCAGGTTAGAGGTGTATATAGAGCCAGGTTAGAGGTGTATATAGTGCCAGGTTAGTATAGCAAGAAATGAACCCCCTTTACTGGGACTTTAAATAGGTACACCAAACCACATGTTAAAAACAATATACTTTTATTCATAGGTATCACAAAAACAAAGGACTATATCATCCGATGAAGGACAATATGTGTGCAAAACTGACATGAATCATAAAAACATTGTAACATGACTGTGCGTCACCCTCAATGCTTGATTACACAATTGCACAGATATAATACAGATGTTTCCGTTGTCCGAAGATGGAATTCAGTACCCAACATATGTTTCGGGTTAAGACAACAGACCCTTCATAAGGGGTAATTTACAACGGACGAGCATTAAGGTGTAGTTAATACCACAATTCTTCTGTGTGGAGAAGTGTTCTGCACCCAAGCACACATTGATTGAGTACCAAACAAGCCCCACATCAGAGCAGATCAGGTGTCATTGCCGGGTGGACAAATATGGGTATAGTAAATGATATACGGTAATTGGAGTAAAAAATGGGTACAATGTATGACTCAGTGTCACGTTAAGTTCACTCTATAAAGATATATAGGGAGAGGGGAGGGAACAGATATGTAATAATGCGTCAGATTCCACAATGCAGTCAGAATCCGGATCAATAATAATAACTGGTGGGATCTGCCAGCGGTATAGGTTCCAAAAAAACCCTCATATCTTCCCCTGTGGCATGGCGGGCTGAGCGGACTCCAGCCGCTGTGAACAGGGACCCTCTGCCGGACAGAAATGCCCGCCTACCGCACTCCCTCTCCCTATATATCTTTATAGAGTGAACTTAATGTGACACTGAGTCATACATTGGACTCATTTTTAAAGCATGTCATGTTTGGCGTCTATGCACTCGACATGAGATCAGCTTTTATATTTCACCAAACATTTGGGCAAAATAGTATGTTTTTGTGCATTAAAATTCAAAAAAGTGTTTTTTTTCCCCAAAAATTGTGTTTGAAAAAAACATTGTAACACCCACTATTTTAATCTGTAGGGCCTCTGCTTTAAAAAAATATATAATGTTTGGGGGTTCAAAGTAATTTTCTAGCAAAAAAAAAAGTATTTTTTCATGTAAAAAAAAAGTGTCAGAAAAGACTTGGTGGTTCAAGTGGTTAGAAGAGTGGGTGATGTTGGGCATAAAATGCCAGGACAGTTCAAACCCCTCCCCCCCAAATTGCACCATTTTGGAAAGTAGACACCCCAAGCTATTTTCTGAGAGGCATGTTGAGTCCATGGAATATTTTATTTTTTTTGTCATAAGTGATTGAAAAATGACAAAAAAATAAATAAAAATACACAAAGTTGTCACTGAAATGATATATTACTCACCCATGCCATGGGTATGTGTGGAATTACACCCCAAAATACATTCTGCTGCTTCTCCTGAGTATGGGCATACCCCATGTGTGAGACTTTTTGTGAGTCTATCCGCATACAGGACCCTGAAAACCAATCACCGCCTTCAGGATTTCTAAGGGCATAAAATGGTGATTTTACTCCTCAGTACCCATCACGTATTTGGAGGCCCTGAAATGTCAAGGTAGCATAAACCCCCCCCCCCCCCAAATGACCCCATTTTGGAAATTAGACATCCCAATGTATTCGCTAAGAGGCATGGTGCGTATTTTGCAGCTCTCATTTGTTTTGGAAAATTAAGAAATAAACAGAATTTTTTTTACTTTTTTCAATTTCAAAACTTTGTGACAAAAAGTGAGATCTGCAAAATACTCAACATGCCTCTCAGCAAATAGCTTGGAGTGTCTACTTTCCAAAATGGGGTCATTTGGGGGGGGGGGGGTTTGTGCTATCTGGGCATTCCATGGCCTCTGAAAATGTGATAGGGGGTGAGGGGTAAAATCTTAGAAAGCCTGAAAGCAGTGATTGGTTTTTGGGGTCCCGTATGTGGCTAGACTGCCAGAAAGTCTCACATATGTGGTATCCCCGTATTCAGAAGAAGAAGCAGAATGTATTTTGGGGTGTAATTTCACATATACCCATGGTATGTTCAAGCAACATATCATTTAGTGACAACTTTGTGAAAAAAAATTGTAATTTGCCCGAAACTTGTGGTAAAATATAAAATATTCCATGGACTCAACTTGCCTCTCAGCAAATAGCTTGGGGTGTCTACTTTCCAAAATGGGGTCATTTGGGGGGGGGGGTGTGCTATCTGGGCATTTCATGGCCTCCAAAACTGAGATAGGTAGTATGGGATGAAGGCATACATTTTTGCCCTTAGAAATCCTGAAGGCAGTGATTGGTTTTTGGGGTCCCGTACGCCGATAGGCTCCCAAAAAGTCTCACACATGGGGTATCCCCGTACTCAGGAGAAGCAGCAGAATGTATTTTGGGGTGTAATTCCACATACACCCATGCCATGTGTGAGCAATATATCATTTCAGTGACAACTTTGTGTAATTTTTTTTTTCTGGTCATTTTTCAATCACTTATGACAAAAAAATAAAATATTCACTGTGCTCAACATGCCTCTCAGATAATTCCTTGGGGTGTCTACTTTCCAAAATGGGGTCATTTGGGGGGGGGGGGGGGGGTTGTACTGCCCCTCCATTTTAGCACCTCAGGAAATGAGATAGGCAGTCATAAAATAAAAGTTGTGGAAATTCCAGAAAATGTACCCTAGTTTGTACACGTTATAACTTTTGCGCAAACCAATAAATATACTCAAATTTACTTTTTTTTACCCGAGACATGTGGCTGAATGCATTTTGGCAAAAATTTATGAATAAAATTTAGTTTATTGTATTTTTGTAATAACATAAATTTGAACATATCATTTTTTTCAAAATTTTCGTTCTTTTTTGTTTATAATGCAAAAAATAAAAAGCGCAGCGGTGAAAAAAATACCACCAAAAGAAAGCTCTATTTGTGGGTAAAAAAGGACGCACATTTTGTTTGGGTACTGCATTGCATGACTGTGCAAATACCAGCTAAAGCGGCGCAGTGCCAAATTGAAAAAAGTGCTACGGTCCTAAAGCTGGAAATCCTTCCGCGGCTGAAGCGGTTAAAATATATACAGTCTAGTGTGTGTATATATATATATACATATATATATATATATATATATATATATATATATATATGTATATATATACACGCAGCCTCTTGAGTGTACACTATATATAGGTATATTCGGGGTGTACATGCGGTATATAGTACACTTGATTTGGTATATTATTTGGGGGTGTACAGTATATAGCACACTACTTGACGTGGTGTCTTCAAATATATACAGTCTAGTGTATCCAGATATACACGCAGCGTATTAAGTGTACAGTATATATCAGTACATTCGGGGGTGTACGGTATATAGCACACTACTTGACCTGGTGCCTTCAAATATATACAGTCTAGTGTATCCAGATATACACGCAGCGTATTGAGTGTACACTATATATCAGTACATTCGGGGGGTAGGGTATATAGCACACTACTTGACGTGGTGTCTTCAAATATATACAGTCTAGTGTATCCAGATATACACGCAGCGTATTGAGTGAACACTATATTTCAGTATATTCGGGGGTGTACGGTATATAGCACACTACTTGATGTGGTGTCTTCAAATATATACAGTCTACTGTATCCAGATATACACACAGTGTATTGAGTGGACACTATATATTGTTGCATTCGGGGTGTACGGTATATAGTACAGTGTGGTGTGGTGTTAAAAAAAATACCCATCATGTCAGGAAGGCTACAAAGGAGAGGCAGACGCTCCCAGGCTACTAAAAGAGGGCAAGCAGCCTCTGTGTCCTCAGTGAAAAGTGGTGGTGGTGGACGTGGTGCATCTTATGCAGGCGGGTCACGCTTGTCCTTTTTTTCTGCTGTTGGACGTGTTATTGAGCCACAACATGCAGAAGAGTTGGTGGAGTGGAGAACAAAGCCGTCCTCATCCTCCTCATCCTCTGTTACCCAGGATCGTACAAGTTTGCCTTCCAAAGCATCTGGCAAATTGGCCTATTCCACCGGATCCTTGTCCACAGTTACTCCTTCTGTAGCCCCACCATCATGCACGGAGGAGTCACTTGAGTTGTTCGACCATAGTGTCGGTTACATGCTCATGGAGAATGCGCAGCAGTTTGAAGGCTCCGATGTTGGTTCCCAGGTTGAGGAAGGGAGTAGCGTGAGCCTAGAGACAGGGGGTGCCGCAAAAGGACAGGAAACTAGCAGTCATGTTCCCCCAGCTGCAGCATACTGCCAAGTTTGCACCAGTGACGAGAAGGGAGGGGATGATGAGGACACGGACTGTACTTGGGTGCCTGAGAGAAGAGAGGAGGAAAGTGAGGTGGAGGAGGAGGCCAAACGCCAACAATGCAGGATGTCATCCAGGGGCCAGCTTAAGGGCAGCCACCCAATTGCATCAGACCACAGAGCTCCACATGTGCAGGGCACTGCTGCTTCCCCGCCAACTTTCAAAATTTCTTTGGTGTCGGCATTTTTCAGCACATGTGAAGTAGATTGCACCGTTGCCATTTGCAATCTATGCCTGAAGTGGGTCAAGCACAGCCAGGACTCCAGCCGCTTGAGCACTACTGTCTTGACAAGACAAATGATGACCAGCCATGCAGTACATTGGCAAGAGTACCTGAAGAACTCGCACCAGAAAACAAGGCGGACTCCTCCTTGCTCCTCATCTAGGATCTCAACCCCTACTATACCTGCAATCCTCTCCAATACCTGCACTGAGAGGAATGAAGGTGTAGCAATGCGTACCACAACTAGTACTTGCAGCCAATCTGCTAGCAGTACACCACCAGGTGAATTCAGCAGGCAAATACCCCTACCCCAGGTGATGAACCATAAAAAGAAATACTGTCCCAGCCATCCACATGCTCAGCATCTTAATGCTAGCTTGGCCAAATTGCTAGCACTCCAACTGCTGCCTTTTCAGCTGGTAGACTCTGCCCCCTTTCGTGAATTTGTGGAATGTGCTGTCTCACAGTGGCAGGTTCCCAAAAGACATTTCTTTTCACGTAAAGCCATTCCAGCTCTCTACCATCATGTGGAAGGCAATGTTTTGGCCTCGTTGGCCAGTGCGGTCAGCAGCAGGGTTCATATTACCGCTGACTCATGGTTCAGCAGGCACGGTCAGGGACGGTACCTTTCCTTCACGGCACACTGGGTAACTCTGCTGGCAGCTGGGAAGGACGCAGGACAGGGTTCAGTTTTGGAAATAGTTCCGCCACCACGCCTCCAAAAAGCTGGTGGTGATTTTGCCACATCCGCCTCCTCCACCCCCTCCTTCTTCTACCTCTGTGGCCTCTTCTGCAGAATTGTTGTCAGGAAGCCCACGCGCGCATCAGTGCGCACAATTGTTGGCGCCAGAAGCCCTATTTAAGCCGGTCCTCCACACTGTCACTTTGCTGTTTGGTCAGCAGCTTCTGCATCCTGTAACCTGTATTCCTGTACCCATTTTGCTTGTGACCTTGACCCAGATCGTCCTTCTACCCTGCTTGTCTGCTGCCTGCCCTGACCTTGGATTGCCTTGTGACCTGCCTTTGCCTTCTTCCTCTGTCTGCTGTTGTCCAATTGTTGCCGAGCCGTCCTGCCTGACCCTGCTCTGCTGTCCAGCCAGCCTGCATCAGCATCCTGCTCTGCTGTCCAGCCGGTCTGCATGAGCATCCTGCTCTGCTGTCCAGCCGGTCTGCATCAGCATCCTGCTCTGCTGTCCAGCCGGTCTGCATCAGCATCCTGCTCTGCTGTCCAGTTGGTCTGCATCAGCATCCTGCTCTGCTGTCCAGCCGGTCTGCATCAGCATCCTGCTCTGCTGTCCAGCCGGTCTGCATCAGCATCCTGCTCTGCTGTCCAGCCGGTCTGCATCAGCATCCTGCTCTGCTGTCCAGCCAGTCTGCATCAGCATCCTGCTCTGCTGTCCAGCCAGTCTGCATCAGCATCCTGCTCTGCTGTCCAGCCAGTCTGCATCAGCATCCAGCCCTGCGGTCTTCAGAACTGATCAGCACTCTTACCCCGTGCTTCTGTGGCCGCTGTATCACTACCAGCAGTCCGTAAGCCGGGTTTGTAGGAGAGGTCTCCCTCTACCGTCTGGCTCACCCTCCAGGTACATAACAATTACGCTATGCAAGCAGTCAGGCCAAAAGATGCTGTGCGGTGCTTGAGTTAGTCTGTCTTGGGGACAGGAGCAACACTGGGGAAGAGATTCTTTCAGCTCTGCAGGGGCAGGCTCAGAGGTGGTTGAAGCCACGGCAGCTTGAGGCAGGAATGGTTGTATGTGACAATGGCACCAAACCTCTGTCTGCCCTCCGACTGGGACAATTGACACATGCTTGGCACACGTCTTGAATTTGGTGGTGCAGCGTTTCTTGACCAGGTACCCAGGCTTACCAGATATCCTGAGGCAAGCCAGAAAAGTCTGTGGTAATTTCCGGCGTTCATACAATGCCAGTGCCCGGCTAGCTGACATCCAGCAGGAATTCAACCTGCCCAACAACCGCCTCATTTGTGACATGTCCACCAGGTGGAACTCAACATTGGCAGTGCAGCAGCGGCTGCACGCACAGCAGAGGGCCATCAATGAGTATCTCTGTGAGCATGGCACCAGGACAGGCTCAGGGGAGCTTGGCTTTTTTTTGCCACATCGGATCGGGGAGTGCAGTTCACCTCTCGGGTCTGGAAAGCCCTCTGCTCATTTTTGGGGATTGAATTGGCACTCTCCTCCGCTTATCACCCTCAGACCAATGGCCAGATGGAGAAAACGAATCAGACATTGGAGCAGTATCTCAGGTGCTATTCCTCATTCTCCCAGGACAAAATAGTAAAACAGAGCTCCTGTGTAATGGCTATCTGCATGCCATCATCCCTGATTAATCTAATTAGTTTGGAAACCCTCAGGTTGGGATTTTTAAGGCACAAAAAACAAATATTTATAAAAAATTGTACATTTATTGGGTACAAAATTGAGATAAAATTAATTGAAAGTTCAGTTAAAACTCAAACACAAACACAATGTGTTTGAGTTTTAACTGAACTTTCAATTAATTTTATCTCAATTTTGTACCCAATAAAACATACAATTTTTTATAAATATTTGTTTTTTGTGCCTTAAAAATCCCAACCTGAAGGTTTCCAAACTCATTCTCCCAGGACGACTGGGTCTCCCTGCTGCCGGTAGCCGAGTTCGCCTACAACAACGCTGTCCACTCAGCAACAAACCAGTCACCGTTTTGGGCGAACCTCAGCTAACACCCCTCTTTTCTGCCTGACCTGGTACCCAAAAGTGCAGTACCCACTGCTCGAGACATGGCCACCTTCTTGGTGGAAAAAACCAAACTCTTGCGAGAGACACTATCCCGGTCACAGGAGTACAATAAGCAAACTTTTGACAGAGGAAGATGAGGGGAACTGGATCTGCAACCAAGTCTGGCTGGCCACCAAGAACTTAAAACTGTCCTGCCCCTCTAAGAAACTGGGACCTAAGTTCATTGGCCCTTTCCTGGTTAAGAGAAGAATCAACAGGGTGGCGTATGAGCTGAGCCTTCCTTCTTCTCTTCGGGTACACCCAGTATTTCAGGTGTCCCTGTTAAAGCCGGTAACCCAGGACCAATTCCCGGGAAGGAAAACGACCCCTCCGGAGGCAGTTATTATAGATGGTGAAGAGGAGTTTGAGATCGAGGCAATCCTCAATTGCAGAGTGAGAAGGGGTGTGACACAGTTCTTAATTAAGTGGAAGGGGTACAGACCTGAAGGAAACTCTTGGGTACCGGAAGAACACATTCATGCCAAGGAACGTGTCAGGTCCTTTGGAGGAATCACCTTGAACTGAAGGCCCGGCCGGGCATCCTGAGGCTGCCCCTTGGGGAAGGGGCAATGTTAGAGGAAATCCTGCAGAAAAGGGGACTTTTTGCTGCTAAGTGCACGTGCACGCGCCGGAAACGGCGCCAAACGGCTCTATTTCAATCCAGCACACCCTGCAGCAAGTGCTGTCTAATCTACAGAGTGTAGTGTGCATTCCCGGTTTACCTATACTCTGATTCTCTGTTCCTGTGACTCGGCTTGCCTGACCCTGCTTATTTCTGCCTGCATCGACCCCTGGATTGTCTACGACCACTCTCTTGCCTGACCCTTCTGTACTTCGCTGCCCGCCTGTTAATGACCTTGTCTGAATCCGACCATCCATCTGCCTGCTCCTCCTGTACCGCACCGCCAGCCTGTTACACGACCCGGCCTGTACTACCATGCTTCTTGTGCGCGAGTGCACCAACGAACTTCCTACTAACACCAGTGACCCAGTCTGACCCTCGTGCCATCTTGCACTCCCGAGCCACCTGTCTGCTCTACCAGGGGTTCCCGAGTCAGGATAGTAAGGGAGGTTGCCCGCTGCATAAGTCAGACTCTTCCACCAGGTACGTGATAGTATATTGAGCCAGGTTAGAGGTGTATATAGAGCCCGGTTAGAGGTGTATATAGAGCCTGTTTAGAGGTGTATACAGAGCCAGGTTAGAGGTGTATACAGAGCCAGGTTAGAGGTGTATATAGAGCCAGGTTAGAGGTGTATATAACGCCAGGTTAGAGGTGTATATAGCGCCAGGTTAGAGGTGTATATAGTGCCAGGTAGGGATGAGCCGAACACCCCTCGGTTCAGTTCGCACCAGAACATGCGAACAGACAAAAAGTTCAGGGCGAACATCCGAACACCATTAAAGTCTATGGGATGCGAGCATGAAAAATCAATCGTTTTCATTTTAAAGGCTTATATGAATGTTATTGCCCTAAAAAGTGTATGGGGACCCGGGTCCTGCCCTAAGGGACATGTATCAATGAAAAAAAAAGTTTTTAAATCAATCGTTTTTTCAGGAGCAGTGATTTTAATAATGCTTAAAGTGAAAAAAAAAATGAAAAATTCCTTTAAATATTGTGCCTGGGGGGTGTCCTTAGTCTGTGTGTAAAAGGGTGCATCTCTGAGGTGTAGAATATAGCCAGAGCAAAATGATATTTCCATAGGAAAAATTGTTATTTAAAATCGTGGCTGTAATGTATTGCCGGTTGCCGGCAATATACGAAAAAAAAAAAAAGAAAAAATTGCTGGAAAAAAGTGCATGGGGTCCCCCCCCCCCCAGTCCAAACCAGGCTATTCGGGTCTAGTGTAGTGTAAAAAAAAAAACATTAGGCAGTTTTTGACAAGTCCTTTATTTTGTATTATAGCTTTTTCTTCTTTCTTCTTTCTTCCTCCTACTTCTCCTGGCCCGGTCCTTCTTCTGGTCTTCTTCTTCTTTTAGTCTTCTTGCTTCCTCTCTTCATCTTTAATCTTCAATCTTCATCTTCTTTCTTCTTTACCCCCAGGCGCACTCTCCACTGCTGCAGTCCGGTCTCTGCGCGTCTTGCTGAATGGGCGGTCTTGACGACGACAGTTCTTTTATAAGAAGGGGTGGGGCCACCCGTGACATAAATGGGTGACCTGCCCCCTCTGGCATCA
Organism: Glandirana rugosa; assembly: GCA_018402905.1. Classification (NCBI taxonomy): domain Eukaryota; kingdom Metazoa; phylum Chordata; class Amphibia; order Anura; family Ranidae; genus Glandirana; species Glandirana rugosa. Next base: position 192,259 of record BLSH010368086.1, on the reverse strand, counting down.
CATGACGTCAGAAGGGATGGGTTCACTCAGTTGCATCACTGGGTGGCGTATACAAATAAATACAAAATAAAGGACTTGTCAAAAACTGCCTATTGTTTTTTTTTACACTCCTTTTTTTGGTGAATGGGTAAGGGTACAAAGTACCCCAAACCTATTCACATAGGGGGGGTCGGGATCTGGGGGGGCTTCCAGATTCTGATAAGCCCCCTGCCCGCAGACCCCCACAACCACTGGCCAGAGTTGTGGGGATGAGGCCCTTCTCCCCATCAACATGGGGACAAGGTGCTTTGGGAGGGACCTCAAAGCATCCTCCCCATGTTGAGGGCATGTGGCCTGGAATGGTTCAGAGGGGGGGGCACTCGCTCATCCCCACCCCCTCCTGCCATGCTGGGGCTGCGTGCTCGGATAAGGGTCTGGTTTGGATTTTGGGGGGGCCCACACCATTTTATTTTAAATTTGGCGTGGGGTTCCCCTTAAAATCCATTCCAGACCTGAAGGGCCTGGTTTGGATTTTGGGGGGAAGCGCACATCATTTTGATTTACATTTTGGCACGGGATTCCCCTTAAATTCCATACCAGACCTGAAAGGCCTGGTTTGAATTTTGGGGGGAACCGCAGGTCATTTTTTTTTTTTAATTTTAGCACGGGGCTCTCCTTAAATTCCATACTAGACCTGAAGGGCCTGGTTTTGATTTTGGGGGGAACCGCACGTCATTTTTTTGTTTATTTTGGAGCGGGCCCTGCTGTTGTAAATTAGTTAAAAAATTGTGATAAAATCCCCCAGTCAAACAGGTGGCGAAAAACTGGGCCTTGTTTGTTGGCGTTGCCAGAACACTGTAACCCCTTGCAGTTACTCTTGTTGGACGGAGGAACTAGGCCTGATGTTGTAAATTAGTTTAACCACTTAAGCACAGGAGCCCTTTTTTACACTTGTTGTTTACAAGTTAAAATCATCTTTTTTTGCTAGAAAATTACTTAGAACTCCCAGACATTATATATTTTTTTTAAACACCCTAGAGAATAAAATGGCGATTGTTGCAATACTATTTGTCACACGGTATTTGCGCATCGGGCTTTCAAACGCAATTTTTTTGGGGAAAAAAAAATCGCTTTTTTAGTTAAAAAATAAGACTACAGTAAAGTTAGCTCAATTTTTTTGTATATTGTGAAAGAAGATGTTACGCCGAGTAAATAAATACCATACATGTTAGAGCTGAAAATTGCGCACACTTTCAGAATGGCAACAAACTCCGTTACTTAAAAATCTCCATAGGCGACGCTTTAAAAAAAATTTACGGTTACCAGGTTAGAGGTGCAGAGGAGGTCTTTTGCTAGAATTACTGCTCACACTCTGGCGATCATGGCTATACCTTACATGTGTGGTTTGAACACCGTTTTCATATGCGGGCGTTTTCTTTGCTGCGCCAGCTCCCGGTTACGGTGGAGCTTTACATTTTTTTTTATATTTATTCTATTATATTTTTCCTCTTAACACTGTTCCTTTTAAAAAAAAAAAATCTGATCACTTTTATTGCTATCACAAGGAATGTAAACATCCCTTGTGATAGTAATATATGGTGACAGGTACACTTTATGGAAGAATGGGGGGGTCTAAAAGACCTCTCATTCCTCCTTTGCACTTCACAGTATTCAGATCGCCAAAAACTGCGATTCTGAATACTGTACTTTTTTTTAACACCGGCGCCGTTTCCTGCCGAGTAAACCAGAAGTGACGTTGTGACATTGCTTCCAAAAATGTACGAAGGAGTCCCGATTGAAGCCAACTCCAACTTCCACAGGGACTCCACACAGCGGCAAGAAGAGTTGGATCGAAGCTCTGGTCTCCTGGTGGGATGGGAGACCGGAGAAGAGTGGCAGAGGGTGGCAGGAGGGGGGTGGCCCCTCCAGCTCCCTGGGATAAAGACCGAGCGGCTTCCGAGCCGGATCGGCCATTATCACTGGATAGCCAGCCGTCTGCTCTAAAAACTATACTGGGGTACAGCCTGTAGCTGCAGGCTATACTCCGATACATCCACTTAAAGCTGCCACCGTTTATAAACGACGATTCGCGCTAAGTGGTTAAAGATTGTGATGACATGCCCCAGTCCAACAGATGGTGAAAACTAGGGCCTTGGGTGTTGTCGGAGCCAGTCTGCAGCTACAGGCTATACCCTGGTACCATTTTTTGGAGCAGGTGGCCGGCTATCCATTGATAACAGCCGATCTGGCTCGGGAGCCGCTCGGTCGTTATCCCAGGCAGCAGGAGGGGACATCTTCCCGCCACTGCCCGCCGCTCCAATCTAATGCTTCTGGCCGCTGTGTGGAGTCCCTGTGGGAGCCAGAATCAGCTTCGATCGGGACTCCTTTGTACATTCCCGGAAGCAACCTTCCAAAGTCACTTCTGGTTTACTCGGCGGCTAATGGCACCGGTTTTAAAAAAATGACAGTATTCAGAATCGCCGTTTTTGGTGATCTGAATACCGTGAAGTGTAAAGGAGGTATGGACCCCCCCCCCCCCCCCATCCTTCCATAAGGAGTACCTGTCACCATATATTACTATCACAAGGGATGTTTACATTCCTTGTGATAGCAATAAAAGTTATCAGATTTTTTTTTTAAAGGAACAGTGTTAAGATGAAAAATATAATAATAAAAAAAAATAAAAAATTACAGCGCCACCGTCCCCGCGAGCTTGTGCAACAAAGAAAACACATACATAAGTCACGCCCCCATATGAAAATGGTGTTCAAACCACACATGTGAGGTATTGCCACAATCGCCAGAGTGTGAGCAGTAATTCTAGCAAAAGACCTCCTTTGCACCTCTAACCTGGTAACCGTTAAAAAATTTTAAAGCCAGGTATTACCCCCTATGAACAATGGTGTTCGGGAATTACTGATACAAGAGGGGGTATCTTTTAATATATGCCTCGTTGATGGAGGACTCTTCTAGACCACCGTTTGTGGACAAATGGGAAAGGGACTTAAAGGTAGAATGGGATATGGATGAATGGTCCACTTTGTACGCTGTTATAAAGGGATTACTAATATTTCATTGAAGGAAGCTAACTTAAAGGTATTTATTAGGTGGTACTTAGTCCCATCTCGATTAGCTGCCATGTTTCCTAATTCTTCTAACTTATGCTTCAGGGAATGTGATCATGTAGGGACCTTCCTCCACACGTGGTGGGAATGTCCCCACCTTAGGGGATTTTGGAATAAAATTTTCAACCTTCTTCGTAAGATTACAGGCCTCCCGATCCCTCAATGTCCAGAAATAGCCCTGCTCAATTCTAAACCTGATGGTCTGGCCAAACCACTATTTAAACTCGTCCAATTTATCTTAATGGGTGCCAAAATTACAATTGCTAGGTCTTGGAAACGCCCTTCTGTATCCTTCTCGGAAGCTAAACGGAAAGTTTCTTGGATTATGGTTCAGGAAAAACTGGCCAGCCACATTCTAAATACTTCCCCTAAATTTGACTTAATTTGGAATCCTTGGAAGAACTACTTGAATATCCCGGGGTAACCCTCCCTCTTTTGCTACCTTGAATAGCCTCTTTGGTGTCTAACTCCCTCCCTCCTCCCTAATGCTTTCTCTTACTTTCTATACCTCTATAACTTTTTTTTTCTAGTTTGTCTTATTTTTGATACCATTTTGTTTACTAGGGTCAGTGTACTCAATGGGCGGTTTCGCTCTCTTTAAGTTATGTGGCGGATGAGAGACTTTTTAAAGATCTTCTAAAAGTAACTGCAATAAACAGATTTTGACTGTTCAGACAACTAAAGCTCCTTCAAATAGGAGAGAGGTTATTGCCTTCAGAAGCTCTGTATATTTGGATGGGCCTGGGGGGGGGGGTAGGTCAGGGTCTAGCTCCACGGTCACAGTTTGCTCCCATTTGGGGTGACCGGGGGCTGGCGCGGCCTCCCTTACCTGGGTTCTATCTCCTAGCTTTATGATTAGTCTGCTCATTGACTATCACCTCTCCCTGATAAATATATAGAGTTGTTTTCTCTGTTATGACACTCGTTACCTATCTGTTGACCGTCAATCATTTGCCTACATTCTGTTATGTACTTTGTTTGCGACTACATGTATAGGGACCTCTGGTAACTGTCTAGTTTATTATACACTGTTTATGGAAAATTTTTGTTTCCTTCAATAAAAAGATTTGAAACAAAAAATTTTTAAAGCGTTGCCTATGGAGATTTTTAAGTACCAGAGTTTGTCACCATTCCGCGAGTGTGCGCACTTTTCAACCGTGTCATGTATGGTATCTATTTACTCGGCGTAATATCCTCTTTCACAATATACAAAAAATAGGGCTAACTTTACTGTTGTCTTATTTTTTAACTCAAAAAAGTGATTTAAAAAAAAAATAAACGCTTGAAAGACCGCTGAGCAAATACTGTGTGACGAAAGTATTGCAATGATTGCCATTTTATTCTCTAGGGTGTTTGAAAAATATATATAATGTTTGGGGGTTCTAAGTAATTTTCAATAAAAAAAAAACTGATTTTAACTTGTAAACAGCAAATGTAAAAAAGGGCTCTGGGGAGTATGGGGTTAAAAACTGTATATTTTTGAATACACCATGTCAAGTGTACTATATACCGTATGGACAGATATATAGTGGACACTCAATACGCGATGTGTGTGTATATATATATATTATTATTTCCAAGTTTCTCTTTGTTTACAGCCATTGACATGTCGCTGAGGTTAACACGTGCGGAGCTGGTAGAAATTGTGTCAATGTCTGGTGAACGCAGTAACCGGGTCATTGCAGCAGATTTCAATGCAAGACAGCCTACGAGACCACCCATCTCCCATGCTACAGTTAGTAAACTGCTTGCTAAGTTTTGTGAAACTGGTTCAGTGTTGGATTTGCCAAAATGTGGACGCATGAAATCTGTCACTAATGAAGAAATATCAGTGGCTGTCCTAGCTTCATTCAGCAAGAGCCCACAGCGTAACACTCGCCGCATGTCACTGGAGAGTGGCATTAGTCGAACATCCCTTCGGCGGATATTAGCTACTCACAAATGGCACCCTTACAAACTCCAGCTACTGCAGCATCTCAACGAGGATGACCCAGATCGGCGCACTGAATTTGCAGAATGGGCAAAACAAAAATTGGAACAGGACCCTCAGTTTACGCAGAAGATTTTGTTCAGCGATGAGGCAAACTTTTATGTGAATGGTGAAGTTAACAAACAAAACCACCGCTATTGGTCTGACACTAACCTACATTGGATAGATCCCTCCAAGACTGTTGGAACCAAAAAATTGATGGTATGGTGTGGTATATGGGGTACAAAGATAGTGGGGTCATTCTTCATCAATGGAAACCTCAAGGCCACTGGATATGCAAAATTGCTACATGATGATGTGTTTCCCTCTTTATGCACTGAAGCTGGCACATTCCCTGAGTTTTTCCAGCAAGATGGTGCACCACCACATTATGGGTGTCAGATCCGAGCATTCCTAGATGAACAGTTTCCTGGAAAGTGGATTGGTCTTCGTGGGGCAGTTGAATGGCCCCCAAGGTCTCCCGATCTGAGTATCTGTTAACGGAAGTCTACTGGGGTTTCTATTTTCAGATTCCCCCAGTCTAGCCCTCTGGAACCCCCGGTAAGTTGACGGGGTGCTTCTGGTTAGGTGAAAGGTCCTTTGACAAGTAGATCCTTACGAGCCTAGACTGTGGGTATTACACCACCACGTGGTAGAACGACCTTTTTGAGTCCCTTACACGGTCGAAGTCACGTATTTCTCCCTTTGTGTAGTAGTACATCGTTAAAACGTATAGGTCACCGGAACTCCAAAGGTAACTACTTCTTACTGGGGTGATAGAAACATGGGGTATATGGTGTGGTATGGTAGTTAAAAAACCAAGGTTGTCAGAACCTCCCTAGATAGGTT
>BLSH010368086.1:156435-186327 GCA_018402905.1 Glandirana rugosa | reverse complement strand
CGGTTAGCGTGGGCGTTAGGAGAACCCTACGCGACTTGAGCTACCATAAGTCGGTCGCAATTAGGTACGTTAAGGTATCTCCACATAAAGAATGAATCAAAGAGGTTTCACGCCCATAATATCCTGCCCCATAATGGGCATTCTTTCAGAGACCTAGGACGGTGAACACTATGTTAAAGGCACCGGCAAATAAAAATAAATATAAGTAGCCACTCTCAACCTCATGCGGCCATTGTGTGGAGGGCCTTTGATAACTTAGGGTGTCTCCCACTGAGTGTATTAACAAACTGTATATATATATGCGTGTCACATGATATATAGTCACATGTGACATGTATTCCATATATCATGTGAACTGAACCACATAATGTTATATATGTCGGACTATATGTCCCACCCGGAAAAGTTTCCCCCCTCACATATACTAATGTGCCACAAACAGTAAGTTAATATCACCAACCATTCCCATTTTATTAAGGTGTATCCATATAAATGGCCCACCCTGTATATCAGGCTGTATATATTGTAATACACCAAGTCAAGTGTACTATATACCTTATGTACAGTGTACACTGATATATAGTACACTGTGCGTATATATATATGTCAAACAATTATGTGAGTCACCCTCTGTGGGATTCAATAGTTTCCGGGAGGTGTGTTACCGGCGTACTCCAACTCTCACCGATGAATATAAATAAAAATAAACGGCCACGGAAATTGTATCACAAGTGGCAGGATCCAGAGACTTTCTTACGGGTAATACCCCGTCCTATAATACCCGCACTTTGGAGAAACTAAGTAAGAAATACACCTCTATGGAATTGCATGGATTAACGCTGGCTGAATACCATCGAGTTCAGCGCATCCCAAGAGGATTGCGGGTGCGATTGGCACCCACGCTGTTTAGCGATAATGAAGAGTACAAAGGTATTTTTATGCAGATATTGAATAAGTGCTCCTTTGACCTCATGACTCTCATGGTATCTTTTATACATAAGGAGCTGAAAACATTGACGGAACAAATTAATAGAGTTGAGCAGGAATTAAAGGACTCTGTGACTGGGGATGAATTGTTATCCCTTAAAGAAACTTTGGATATTACCATCAATAAGCACCGAACGGAATTAGAAGTAAGAAAGAGAAATAAATAAACCGGGATAATGAGGACTATCAGAGAAACCAGGTCTACAGGTGGCCACAGATCTTTACAAGGCGGGATCGCACCGATATGGGAGGCAATAGAGCTCTGACAGCTCGTCGGCCACCAATACGGATACAGATTCCTCTTCCCTTTTTCTGAGGCAAAATCGGCGGGGAGGTCTCCGCATGCAAACACGGTACCGGCGCAACAGGGAGGATACCGTGGATTCGGACCGATATCACAATACTCGAGGCAATCGAGGCAGACAGTGGGAGACCTAATACATAACATCTCGGCCCGGATCTTAACATCGGAAGAGGTAGGAGTTCTCAATCGTGGGTTATCTTTTAGTCCTAAGAGTTACCTGGATAAGTTCAAACTTGACCAAGATTTATAAAGACTATTTCGGAATATAAGATGGAAAGCCCATTTTCTACATAGACTATGTGTTGTAGAGGAGACAGCTGAGGATATTTTGGATTGTGGCAATTTAGGGCTACCAGTAAAATCCAAATCAGTGCCTCCAACAACATATGCTCCAGTTGAAACTTTTGTGAAAGAGGTTTTGAGGGATACAAAATGTTTGGTGTCTCAAATCAACTATAAAGATCATTTATCTGAAATTTCACGTCAGCTCAGTGATCAAAGAGTATATAAAATGGTTACAACAGATCCTACATGGGGAATAAGGAGACTCCTTGAAAATAGTTTAAAACCAGCTCTAAAGAAAGGGGTTATTTCTAAAAAACTGTTTGAATTTTTGTTGCCGACATACACACGTATCCCTGTACTATATATCTTGCCCAAAATACACAAGGATGCAAGAAATCCTCCAGGGCGTCCAATTGTGTCCGGGAGTGAATCCATTTTTGTACCCACGGCCCAATTTTTGGACAAAATACTATCCCCTCTAGTCAGAGAAACTAAATCATTCATTAAGGATACTGGTGATTTTTTGATGAAATTGAAACAAATCAAAAAACTTGATGGAAATGAAATATTGGTAACCTGGGATGTGAACAATTTATACACATCAATACCCCATTGTGATGGGATAGAAGCAGCTATGAGGTTGATAACCAACAGTGGAAAGTATTCCACAGTACAACTTGAGCTGTGTTAAACAATTGTTTGAAATTATTCTGTCCAATAACTATTTTTTGTTTCAGGATCGGTTTTACATGCAGCTCAATGGAGTTGCTATGGGCTCCAATGTCGCCCGCCATACGCATGTGCATTTATGAATGATTTTGAGGAAAAATACATCTTTATGAATGATCTATTTAAAGCACATTGCGCCACCTGGTGGCGGTATATAGATGACATTTTTGCGGTGTGGCGGGGCGACATTGAATCACTGAAAGAATTTAATGAGATACTTAATCTCTTTTGCCCGAACATTCGATTCAGTATATGCATTGGGGGAAATATTGTATCTTTTTTGGATACCAAAATCTATATTAAGAATGAAAAAATGGAGTCAGATCTGTATCACAAAGATACGGATAGGAATCAATTACTTTCCTTTGATAGTTTCCACCCATTGCATGTGTTTAAATCGATTGTCCATAGTCAGCTACTGAGAGTTGAACAGATTGTCAGTGAAGAAACTTTTAAGAAAGATAGAATTGCAGAGATGTGTCAGAAATTTAGAGACCGAGGATACCCAGAGAAACTCATTAGACAAGAGAAATATAAAATAGAACAGGAAAAGATAGAAGAAAGGATGAGAAAACAGAGAAACATCAAGAAGAGAATGCCTTTCTCGATGCAATTTCACCACTATAGTGAAGATATTTTCAGGGTCATTAGAAAACACTGGCCAATATTAAAACGAGCTTACCCTCAAATTGAGGAGTTTCAGGAGATCCCCATTAAAGCGGACTATAGAAATACAACAATTAGGGATATGGTGGTGAGATCTGAATTTAGACAGGAAAAAGATAAGGTGGACCATACGTTCTTAGGGAAAAAGAGAAATGGATGTTTCCCTTGTCTCAATTGTATACAGTGCAATTTAATGAATAGAGGTGAGATCTTTATTCACGCTTCCAGGTTAGAGGTGTATACAGAGCCAGGTTAGAGGTGATATAGTGACAAGCTGGGTCTGCATGTCGTGACAGTGTAGTGTGTTCAGTCACTTACAGCATGGAGAGTGATGCAAATTCCCAGGCTGATGTGTTCTCTCCTCCTCCTTCTTTAGCTGGGGGGGGGGGGGGTCAGCCTGAGGGAAGGATTCAGTAGAAGGAGTTGAGGAGGCAGCCATACCCCGACCCCACCCCCCAACTCCGGCTGCCTTGGGAGATAGTGAACATCCCTGAGGACACAAGGAACTGTGGCTCGGCAAGGAACTGTGGCTCGGCTCGGGTTGCCCCCATAGCAAGCTGCTTGCTGTGAACAGGAGGGAGGGGCCAAGAGCACCAAAGGGGGACCCGAAAAGAGGATGATCTGGGCTGCTCTGTGCAAAACCACTGCACAGAGCACATAACTTTACTTTTAACTTTACTTTTAACTAAGAAAAAATGAGACTTTACAATCACTTTAAGGATTTTTACCTTAATGAATTCTCTGCATTAAGGAGAAAAAAAAAACTTCTGCGTCCCAGGATCCCCCCCCCCCCATACTTGGGCTTGATCTCAATCCAGCACTGTGCCCAAGAGTAACGGCTCTCTCGGCTCTTTCCCTTCTCACAGAGCAGATTGATAGCAGTGGGAGCCATTGGCTCCTGCTGCTGTCAATTAAATCCTGTGATGAAGGAGCAGGGGGCAGTGCCAAGCTGTGTTGTCTGTGTCCATACACAAACTATGGGGGCACTCGCTGAAGAGATGGAGCCAGGAGTACTGGTGAGAGACCCAAGAAGAGGAGGATCGGGGCTGTTCTGTGCAGTGGTTTGTCAGTAGGACATGTTTATTATTCTTTTTTTAAAAGATTTACAACCATTTTAAAGTAGAATTCCAGCTTTACTATCACTTTACATAATTTGTTTGGGCCAAAGTGATCCAAATTAAGTTTTTCCATGCTAAAACTGTCTACCTGGAGCCGGCATTACCCAAGAGCTGTTCATGCTGGTGCTTGCATTCAGCACATTTAAATGTGAGTTTACCATTTGTATTTGCTAATACTTTTTACAATAAACGTGTTACGCGATGATATCTCTGATCTGCTTTTCCTTTGAATATGGTTCTGGAGCATACCTGAGATAATATAGTGAGCGTCAGAGCTGTTAAAATGGTTTACATGTGGCTGGGATACAAGGAGAAATACCCATTCATTCCTGCAAGGAGGATTTATAATTTATCAAAGGCAATATTAATTTATATTTTTGGTGAGTATGCATTGCTTAAGCACGAGTGGTGGTGAAGCACTGGTTTGAGTGAAGAAAGAATTTATAGAATCATTTGGAATCACTTTTTCTTTACACATGATGGATGGACTTTAAATACATTTTTCAAATCTTTTTTCCTTTTGGGATTATCCCAGAAATTGTTCTGGGATTTATTATATATACAACACATATGTTTGGACTTTATTTGAACAGTATTTGAGATTTATGTTTATACATGATTTATATTATTCATTTGTGTACTAATGAGTGAGAGCCACATTCCTTTTCCATATACATACTTTTAGATGTGAATATTTCACAAAAAGTGGGCAGCATAACTCTGTTTTAAAATTAAAAATAATTAGTGGCACCAATCTTGTTCTTAATAGTTATTATAATACCTAGGTATCTAAAGGAAGAGGCAACCTGCAGTTTGCAGTCCGGGTGAATCAGGGGTACAGCAGCTTGATGTAATGGAAAAGGATAGATGTGTTCCAATTAACCCGGAATCTCCAAAGGTGCTAATTTCAGAAAGAAAGTTTTTAAGAGAGTCGTGGGGGTCAGCCAGGTATACTAAGTTGTCATCTGCATATAAGGAAATACATTCCTCTATAGTACCAAGGGGGAGACCTCTAATTAGGGGGAAGCTATGAAGCCTTATAGCAAGGGGTTCTATAGCCAGGGAAAATAGGAGGCCTCAGTAACATGAGAATTAATCCTAATACGGGCCATCAGTGAAGGATAGAGGAGTCATCCATATTCATATCCATCCGTAGAGCTGTAACACTTGAAATAGGTAGAGCCACTCCACACTATCGAATGCCCAGGGACACTATGACATGGGTGGGAGGGCATTCGTGAGGATATTGCAAGTTCTGGAACAGTCTACGGATATTCATTCTGGTGGATCGATTGGGTATGAAGCCAACCTGGTCACTCCCAACCAATTTCGCAACCACCAAATTGAGACGGTTGGCCATCATTTTAGCTAGGATCTTAACATCCACATTAATAAGGGATATCGGGCAGTAAGAATCACATTTGAGAGGATCTTTGCAAGGTTTTAACATTAGAATAATTAGTGCCTCACGCATAGAGGGGGGAAGATTCCCACCCTACAAAGCCTTGTTATATGCTTTAAGAAGGAGAGGGCTTAATAGATGGCAAAAAATGGGAATAGCACTAGGCCAGAAAACTGTCCAAGCCTTGTGTCATATATGTCGGTAGCTGTGAAATTGCAAGGGTAAGCTCCTCAACAGTAAAGGGTGCGTCTATCTCTTCTGTGTCGTGATCTGTCAAGAGGGGGAGAGGTACATGTGCCAAATATGAAACATCTGCCATTTGAACATCTGGGCTCTGGTTGAATACAAGTCTTTATAAAAAGATAAAAAGGCCTTTATTATATCCCGAGGGATGTCACTGATCTGACCTTGAGAGGTCAGGATCCCTGATATAGGTATAGGAGTGCGGTTGGGTCTAATTAGATATGCAAGTAAATGGCCAGCCTTGTTACCATGTTTGAATGTCTTCTGGGGGACATAAAGCATATGTTTTTTAATTAGATCCAGTAAGCAGAGCTCGTACTCTCTACGTTTATGTAGCCACGAGTCTCCCCTAGCGGGATTAGGAATGTCAACATAAGCAGTGTCCGCAACCACCATAGCAGTCTCTAACTCCTCAGTATACTGTTGGCCATTCTTACATGACGCACCTGTGATTGACATAAAGGTGCCCCTCAGCAAGGCCTTAGAGGCCTCCCGTGTTGTAGAGGAGTCAGCAGAGCCCTGGTTTATACTCCTGTCATCCACTATACCTTTCTTGCATGCCACACTGCACTACCTCATCCTCCATCCACTGAGAGCTCAGACACCAAATAATGGAGTCCGAACGCAGGAGGAGAAGATCCACAGAGAGAGGTGCATGGTCAGATATGCCTCTAGGTAGGTAAGATACCGAGGAGACAATCGGAAGTGCGTCATCGGTAGTAAAGGCCATGTCTATATGGGACATGGTGTGAATGTAGTCAGAGTGACAGGAGTACTGATACATATCTGGCTGCTTGCATTGCCAGATCTCAGTCCATACACCTGAGTCCTGTCCATAAATGAGGGGTAGGATCTGCCACCGCCCCCCAAGCAGTCCAGTGTAGGGTCAAGAACAGCATTAAAATCCCCTTTATAGAGTAAGGGACCCAGGGATCTTGATAAAAGTAAAAAGGACAATTTAGAGAGTAGGTCTGGGGAAAAAAGGGGGAGGATATAAACATTAACCAATGTAAAGACTATGGAGGTAATTCATATTGTGAGTATAACAAATCTCCCTTCAGAATCTGTTTTGACTAGGAGAACCTCTGCGGGGGGGACTTCGCCAACAAAATGGAGACCCCTTGGGAGAAGGTAGTATGAGTGGCATAGTATGAGGAAGCCAACCAGGGATGTTTAAGAGACAATAGTTTTGAGACAAATAATATGGGGCTTATATTTCCAAAGACTGTTTGTGGGGTGAGTTCATACCTCTAGTGTTCCAAGAGATAATTGTCAATGCCATAGAAAACCAGAGTATAACAAACATCATGAGGATTTTGGACAGAAGTACGACATTGCATAGCATACCGTTCATAACATGAATAAATGAGATTGTGTGAAGTTAATAATACAGAAGCAAAAAACCAAACGTAAAAAGCAGTAGAAAAAAAACCCAAAAAACAGCCATATACCCCAACAAGATTGTGAGGAGGTCCAAAGAAAACCCCTACCATCCCACCTTGCTCAGCCATCCCAAATATAGCGAGCCTTGGATCCCTAACAACAAAAGGTAAAAAAAACATTATTTGGGTTAATGTGGGTTCTGCCAAAGGGGAATCAGGAGCATGACTGTCCGCTGGACTGAGGGGGGAATCCTGGAGCATAAGAGGGTCTGGCTGGGTGGAAAATACAGCAGGGATTTTACCATCATTCTGCCACCACTGTATACCCATGAAGGTGAGGAAGAAAACAGTGCACTCAGGTAAGGAATTAAACACAGGATTCCAGAGGATTGAGACTGGCGCCAGCCATGGCTGGATTACTGCAGCTGAACCTGGAAATATTGACAGAGGGCTGGAGCAGCAGATGTGAGGGATCTGGTAAGGTAGGTTTGCAGGCTCAGCAGGTTGATTCCAGCAAGGATGGTGGAGGATTGTGACGGTGGTCCTCAAGATGGCGACGGGCCGCGGGAGTCTGGAGCAAGCCACGGCCGGATTACTGCAGCTGAATCTGGAAATACTGACAGAGGGCTGGAGCAGGAAATGCGAGGGACCTGGTAAGGTAAGTTTGCAGGCTCAGCAGGCTAAATCCAGCAAGCATGGCAAAGGATTGGGTCAGGAGGATGGGAGCTCCTCTCAAGTACGTCTGCCTCAGCTCACATCCAGACACACCCCCTGGTTAAGTTATCTTTAGCTCCACTCCTCCACAGTGGAGAAGACATCTATTAGCCTTTTCAGACATCTGGACAGACAGCATCTTAAATGTACACCAGCAATGTCTCCATATTCCTGTGGGTCTTGAGGACTTTGAGGTCATGGCTCCACCATTCAGTGTCTTCTATCAATCTGTTTTTTAAGGTTTTATCCCTTGTGCTTGCCTTGTTATGCTCCCTGGGCTCCTCTTTGGGATATCTGGGTGACCTACTCTTTAGGGAACAGTCGGCACAGGTCCTGACCAACAATGTGGCACAGACAATTCAGATATAGAAGGGGTTCAGTTGGATCCTGAATCTCCAGAAGTCTAAGTTAGAGCTGACTTATCGCTACAAGTTTGAGTGTCTGATTCTGGACAAAGCTTAAGCCTTATTTTTAAAATTACAAACTCTTTTCTCCCAGACTCTTCTTTTTTCTAATTTCAGATTTTATTTATGAACATTTTCTCTTTTTTACATTATACACACATAAAGAAAAAAACAACAAAAAAAATAACCACTCACCTCTCAAGGTGGAATAAACAACGCACAGTAAAAAAAACAAAAAGAGGAGTGGCGGGGGGGGGGGGGGGTACCATGATCAACAAATAACCCTTATCAAAAATTGAGATACATACATTTTATCCACTGCGACCATATTGCATCACACTTCAAGCATCAGACTCAGACTCTTCAGTACTAAATTCAACCCACTCTTGACTGTTACATGAGTGTCATCACGGGCCTGATGGTAGCCTCATTTAAGGCAGTCCTGTTTGTTCAGCATTACTTCAGATGCCCACAACTATCAAGGGTCAGATGTCAGCACTTGCAATCTTGATCTAGAGACCACGAGATACTCATTATCTGATTAAGACCTCCATACAGGATGATCATCATGTGGCTCCCCCTGGGTACCCATCTGTATCTTACATGGGATTTGAGTATGGTTTTCTCGGTATTTAACAAAAAATGTTTTGATGCTATCAGAGATATTCCCCTTTCCACTCACTCACAAGGATGTGTTTCTTGTTGCCAATACCTCTGTGAGGAATGTGTCTGAACTGGTGGCTTTGTCTTATAAAGAACTTCTTATGGTCTTACACAAGGACAAGGTGGTAATAAAGCTCATCTTCACCTAAATATACAACGTTTTCCCTCCCCCTTCCTCTCTTGCCTTTTTAGTGCTGCAGTGCAGCACTTCTTTCTTTCTTGCCTAGGCGAGAATGACATAATGCCCCACACTGCCTCTTTGGATGTCGACATCACACATTCCAGGAGGCACTGTTACTGACAGGCACATGTGTGTCACAGGTATCAAGGTCCCAGATACCAGCGCTATGTGTGTGTCTCCAGTTTTCTGAAGACCAAGCAGAGGTCTTCGACACATGTGCACACAGAAGATACTCAACAATAGTGGCATGATTGAGGAGGGGGGAAAAATATAAGGGGCTAAGTTCCTCTTTAAAGCCTCATTCCTTTCCAAGGTGGTTTCAGTCGCTCACCTTAACTAGGACATTGGGTCTCTGTCTGGCCCCAGTACATCAGAAGGAGATTTTCCCTTTATTGCCTGGATATAGTTGAGCTGTGCATGTCTATCTCACAGCAACTACCTCCATTAGAAAGACTGACTTTTTTTGTCATTCCTGATGGTCCCCTTAAAGTGAACTAGCTTCTCATTCCACAATTTCTCGATAGCTTAGACAAATCATCATTCATGCTTATGGTCTTGGAGAGGTGTTACATAGTTACATAGTTAGTCAGGTTGAAAAAAGACACAAGTCCATCCAGTTCAACCAAAAAAAAAACAAAACATATATATATATAAAACCAAATAATCCCATATACAATCCTTCACCCACAGTTGAGCCAGAGGAAGGCAAAAAACCCCAGCAAAGCATGGATCCAATTTGCTATAACGGGGGGGAAAATTCCTTCTTGATTCCCTGAGAGGCAATCAGATTCACCCTGGATGAACTATACCTAAAAATGTTAGTACCCAGTTATATTATTTACATTAAGGAAAGAATCCAGGCCTTTTTTAAAGCAATCAACCGTGCTGGCCAAAACTCCCTATGGAGGGAGTCTATTCCACATTTTCACAGCTCTTACTGTGAAGAAACCTTTCCATATTTGTAGATGAAATCTTTTTTCCTCTAGATGTAAAGAGTGCCCCCTTGTCCTTTGTGATGACCTTAAAGTAAATAACTCAACACCAAGTTCACTATATGGACCACTTATATACTTGTGGTGTTAAACCCAAAAGCAAAAATGTATTATATTGCAATCCTACCTGTTCTAAGATGTGGTGGCTGTATTAGTTTTCCTTTTTTGAGTTTTTGTTTCCTTTATTTTCACCTATTTGTCCTGGCAGTAAGTCTGTTATTTTTCAACTTTGTTTAACAAACCAAGATGTCAAGGAAAGGTGACATTTACATGGCTGTCTTCTGTTGCACTGGCGGCAGTACACACGGGCCGAATGTCAACTGGTTTCTAATAAACTGGCCGATGTTGCCGGACATTTGGCCCCTGTGTACTAGGCTTTAGAAAACATTTTGTAAGTACAAAAGTCCAATTTTCTTCTTCATGTTCCTGATCTATTGTTTATCTGGGCGTTCTGCATGTGAGAATGATTCTAAATACACATCCACTCTCTGATTAAACTAAATACAGTAGTGATGTGTCTCCTAGTAGTTTCCTGTGAAATTATAGTCCAATCTTAATCCATTTTGATGCTATCAGATTTCTGTCTTTTCATATTGTATCATTTTATCAAAATTGGCAAGAGTTTAAGATCTCTGTGTTTGGCAAAGCGTTTTTTCTTTACATGAATTTAAAAGAAAGATTGTAGATCGATAATGATGGATTATTTGTATTTGGCTATGTGAGTAAGGGTAGATTTAGACATGCATCCAGTGGCGGCTGGTGAAATTTTAGGATGGGGGGCACCAGACCCCTTCCTCTTTGACCCCTCCCACTACTCATAAGCCCCACCCCTTATATATTCCACCCATTGTGTCAGGAGTATACAGCGCAGCATCACCAGATAGGGTATACAGCATCGCCAGATAGGGGTATATACAGCACCATAGATAGATATATACTGCACCATAGATAGGTATATACAGCACCACAGATAGGGATATACTGCACCATAGATAGGTATATACAGCACCATAAATAGGGATATACGGCACCATAGATAAATAAATACAGCATCATAGATAGGGATATACAGCACCACACATAGTGATATACTGCACCATAGATATATACAGTGGGGATCGAAAGTTTGGGCACCCCAGGTAAAAATTAAATTAATGTGCATAAAGAAGCCAAGGAAAGATGGAAAAATCTCCAAAAGGCATCAAATTACAGATTAGACATTCTTATAATATGTCAACAAAAGTTAGATTTTATTTCCATCGTTGACACTTTCAAAATTACAGAAAACAAAAAAATGGCGTCTTCAAAAGTTTGGGCACCCTGCAGAATTTATAGCATGCACTGCCCCCTTTGCAAGACTGAGACCTGCCAGTGTCATGGATTGTTCTCAATCATCATCTGGGAAGACCAGGTGATGTCAATCTCAAAGGTTTTAAATGCCCAGACTCATCTGACCTTGCCCCAATAATCAGCACCATGGGATCTTCTAAGCAGTTGTCTAGAAACCTGAAACTGAAAATAGTTGATGCTCACAAAGCTGGAGAAGGCTATAAGAAGATAGCAAAGCGTTTTCAAATGTCAATATCCTCTGTTAGGAATGTAATTAAGAAATGGCAGTCATCAGGAACAGTGGAAGTTAAAGCAAGATCTGGAAGACCAAGAAAAATAACAGCTCGCAGGATTGTAAGAAAAACAATTCAAAACCCACGTTTGACTGCACGATCCCTCCAGAAAGATCTGGCAGACACTGCAGTTGTGGTACACTATTCCACTATAAAGAGATACCTGTACAAATATGGTCTTCATGGAAAAGTCATCAGAAGAAAACCTCTTCTACGTCCTCACCACAAAAATCAGCGTTTGAACTTTGCAAATGAACATATAGACAAGCCTGATGCATTTTGGACACAAGTTCTGTGGACCAATGAGGTTAAAATTGAACTTTTTGGCCGGAATGAGCAAAGGTATGTTTGGAGAAGAAGGGGTACAGAATTTAATGAAAAGAACCTCTGTCCAACTGTTAAGCATGGGGGTGGATCAATCATGCTTTGGGGTTGTATTGCAGCCAGTGGCACAGGGAACATCTCACGAGTAGAAGGAAAAATGGATTCAATAAAATTTCAGCAAATTTTGGATGGTAACTTGATGCCATCTGTGAAAAAGCTGAAGTTAAAGAGAGGATGGCTTCTACAAATGGATAATGATCCTAAACACACCTCGAAATCCATGGGGGATTACATCAAGAGGCGTAAACTGAAGGTTTTGCCCTGGCCTTCACAATCTCCTGACCTCAACATAATTGAAAATCTATGGGTAGACCTTAAAAGAGCAGTGTGTGACAGACAGCCCAGAAATCTCAAAGAACTGGAAGACTTGTGTAAGGGAGAATGGGCAAAGATACCTCAAACAAGAATTGAAAGACTCTTGGCTGGCTACAAAGAGCGTTTACAAGCTGTGATACTTGCCAAAGGGGGCAGTACAAGATATTAACTCTGCAGGGTGCCCAAACTTTTGCAGACACCATTTTTTTGTTTTCTGTTATTTTGAAAGTGTAAATGATAGAAATAAAATCTAACTTTTGTTGACATATTATCAGAATGTCTAATCTGTAATTTGATGCCTTTTGGAGATTTTTCCATCATCCCTTGGCTTCTTTATGCACATTAATACAAATTTTTACCTGGAGTGCCCAAACTTTCGATCCCCACTGTATATATACAGCACCACATATAGGTATATACAGCCCCACAGATAGATATATACAGCACCACAGATAGATATATACAGCAACACATATAGATATATACAGCACCACAGATAGGGATAAACTGCACCATAGATAGGTATATACAGCACCACAGACAGGTATATACAGCACCACAGATAGGGATATACGGCACCAGAGATAGGGATATATAGCACCATAAATAGATAAATACAGCATCATATATAGGGATATACAGCACCACAGATAGGGATATACTGCACCATAGATAGATATATATACACAGCACCACATATAGGTATATACAGCCCCACGGATAGATATATACAGCACCATAGATAGGGATATGTAGCACCACAGATAGGGATATACTGCACCATAGATAGGTATATACAGCACCACAGATAGATATATACAGCACCACAGATTATGGAAAATTGTTATCAAATACTTACCGTAATTGTCCTTTCCTGGCCTATCCTCATGTCAGCACACAATGGGTTAATGCCTCTTGCAGGCGCTCACATGACCACCTATAACTAGCTGAATAAAAGACCTCCCCCACCAAAGTGTTCGATATCTTAGCCTGCGACAGGCCACTAGGGAGAGAGTCCTGTGCTGACGTGAGGATAGGCCAGGAAAGGAAAATTACGGTAAGTATTTGATAACAATTTTCCATAATCCTGGCCATACCTCACGTCAGCACACAATGGGATTTAACTAGCTGAATAAATGGGGAGAACACATGAAAAGGAACATTGACAATCAAGGAAACACTGCCAAAGACAAGAAATATTTATTGGTCTCATTCTACGCCTTGCAGAACTTTGACTGCAAGCCCATAATGTTGAGTGAAAGGCTAGCTGTCTCACATATATCTTCCACTGAATCCTGGCACAACTACCCCAAAGCTTCCACCCTCGGGTCGAAGGAGCTTGCACCTGTTCCTGGTCAGAAAGGTCTAATTCCTGAATGCCAATCTATTCACCCTGGTAAACCAACAGAAGAGGACTCAAGAACCTGACGGTGAAATGAAGATTATCCACTTTCCTTTGTCTTTTGACCTTTACATGTACACTGGTAGCAACTTGTGTAAGGACCTGAAGTCCTCCTGCTGTACTCCGTGTGAATGCCTGGAGGAACTGTTCCCAGGTTTTCCTGAAAACTGCACATCACTTTAGAATTGAGCTTTGGAGATGAACGTAGTATCACAATTTCTGGTAAAGACACAAAAGGGATCTTTGCTGCAATCTCCAACCTCCTTCTGTCTGAAGCAATCGCTGTCAGAGGAAATAGTCTTACCACAAGGTTACCGCACTGGAAATGAAGCTATTGGAGTACGGGATGCCTGGTGCTTTCAGAGCCAAGCCCAAGTCCCATGAAATGGAACAAGGATTTCCCTGGTGTTTGTGTATGGATTATGGCTTGCATGAAGCATTTGTTTGATGGCTCTTCCACCAGCCTGAAAAAGAGGATAAAGGCAGAGACCTGTACTATAAATGGAGTTGTATGTCAGACCCACCTCAAGCGCCAATTGTAAAAAAAAGTCCAGAATATTGGCTAGAGCTGGGGACACCCGAGAGAAAACTTTGCTAAGCAAACCGAACAAACTTCCTTCATATCCTCTTCTATATAGCGCTCATGGCCTTAAGGTCTTCAAAGTCTGAACCACCTTGGATGAGAATCCCTGCACCACTAGTCAGGCTATTAAGAGTCTCACTGGATTTGGGTGCTGCCATTGACGTTGGCATAAAAGATCTTGTTTGACCAGGAATGGGATTGGTGGTGCTGATGACATCTGGGGAAGCAATGGAAATCAAGGTCTCCCCGACAGGTGAAAGCACCTGTATGGCATAAACGTGTTCTGTCCAAATCTTCAGAAGAATCTTCATAATCAAGGACACTGGAGGAAGACAGACACCAATGAAAAAAAAAATCCCCATGGTACTATGAATCCACCCACTACACTTTTGTAACTTGTTACAGATACTGGAAGCTGTGTGTTCAGTGGACTCTCTATGAGAACTACTGATGGAATGCAGTATAGAGCCAATACTAGTTGAGATAACTATTGTTGTAAAATAATTTGCCTAACTGATCCGTTAGTGGATCCTGCCTTTCCAGTAAGTAAACTGCAGTTAACTGTAAGCAGCTCTCTGCCCAGTGAAAAGTTTATGTTACAAAAAGTAACAGGAAAAGACAGACACTTGGTGCCCCCTTGGTGGGCAATGTAAGCTACTGCTGTCTTGATGTCAATCACCAACTTCACTCAGACCTCTTGGAGAAACGATCCTGAAAGGTTTGCAAGGCAAGAAAAACAAAACAGCTGTGATTTAAGTCAGTCACTATGCTCCAATGCTCTTGCACTGGTCTCTTCAGACTGGAGGCAGACTGGCATCCGATATCAGAATCATTCCATCTCCTGGGCTGAGAGGCACATCACAAAAAGAGGCACACTGGTGTCCAAAACTTCCATTCTTGCCAACTTGGGCAGACACAAAGACCACCTGAGTCATAGTCAGCCCATCCCATTGACTGAGGAAGGCAAATTGAAAAGCCCCCATGTGCCACCTGGGCCCAAGCAGCACTGGAATGGCCATTGTAAAATGTCCCAATGGGGACAATGCAATTCCTTGCTGATATAAATGCTGTCTCCATGACTCTTCATAGGCAGATTGTCATTTTGCAAATTTTGCAGTTTTGGAAAACCACTTGACATATTCAGGTATGATAATCTGTGAAGGATCTTGGAATAGTTTAAGAAGGGCTTCACTGTTTTTCCCGTTTGTTCACTAGTCGACTGAAAAAGGATTTCTAGGACAAGATTGTGATGCTTTGCCAGCTCCTGGATTACACCTGTGACAATCAAAAACAGTGTCCAAGTAGTGGTAGAGCCTTATTCCCAAAGACCAATTACTGCCACTACTGCCGACAAAATGTTCAAAAAGTTTCTTGGTGCTGTGCCAATTTTAAACATGGCAAACACCCGAACTGGAAATGACAGCCAGTCACCGCAAATCCCAAATGTCTCTGGTGTTACGTATATGGAAGTATATTGCAGCCAGGTCAATTGACTCTAACCGGTGTTCATGCTGAACTATCGCCATGACTGTTTGCAAAGACTCCACCTTGAACCTTTGTTGTGTATGTACCTATTTGATTTATTCAAACACAGACAGTAGGGAAAGCTCCTGATGCCTTGGGTACTAGAAAGAATGAAGAAAACTCACCAGATCTGTTCCATTGGTGGCACCAGCACTATGGACTTGTTGCAGTATAATTCTTATACGTAATCTTGCATTAATTCCATGTAAACAAGAAGTTTGCTTGCCCTTCACTGTGATCTGGTAAATTTCATCCATTCTGCATTGTTGGATCCAGGAATATATCTCGGACTTTGATAAAGATATTCAATTTTGTATCTGGACACCAGTCATTGGCAACTGTGTACCTTAATGTCTATTACTGGAATGTGACTAATTTTAGACGTATAATATGGGCAATAGATGATCTGGATGTCCCCAGCATTGGCAGACAGCCGTTTACGGCGTGCCACCTGAGTGGTTTCCCAGAATACATCTCCAAGCTCGATACTAGCACATTATACTATCATATATTTTTTCCATTATGTTCTTGGGGTGGATGTAGGAGGTGCTTTTAATGACAACATTGTCAATTTTAATGTTTTCATGTCTTCACATTCACCGCTGTCTGTATTTTTGATTAATTATTTTGTAATAAAGCTCCTGCACTTGTCATATTCCTGTTTCTCCCACGTTTTTGAACTGTCTTTAGGGTTGTCTCTATCAACCCATTCCCAGTGGTCTGTAAATTTCAGCCTGGCCTATAAGATTTGGCCTCCTGAACCCTTCTGAAGACCAACTGACTTGAGCAAAAGGACGGCTCCTTCCTTTTATTACACTGTGGCCACACTCTGGACATTTCTTCTGTCACTCACTTTGTCCAACGTTTTATCAAACATCAACCTCCCATTATGGAGAATGTTACAAAGGGCTTGTGTGGAAGCTTTAGCCACCCTCCAGTGGCACCACCACAAGGCTCCCATTGCCGTAACAATGCGCCAGCCTTAGAACTTGGTCTATTAAAGCCTCGACCAAAAGTCAGCAGCCAGGTTCAAGTCCTCCAGAACCATGCCCCTTCCTGCTGGTTCCCCTTGAATTAAAGGCCATTTTTTGTAATGCTTTAAACATCACAGTTAATGCTGTTGCTAGTCAACCGGAAAAAACCTGCTGTTGTATAGATTTTCTGCAAGTCTGCAGGCCAGTTTTACCACAATTTCTGAGGTGTTCAGGTGCTTTTTCAATGCGTTTGTCATGTTACAGATGCGTTTTATAGAGTAAAAATGTGACATGTTCTCCTTCAGTTGACTGTACAGGAACACTGGGGTGGCGTAGGCAATTGAAATCCATGGTAAACACTGTTCATACATTTTTGACTCCAATAAAAACGCATTGGACTGTATCTGGTGTGAACCAGCCTTAGGTCCACTTTCCAATCCGTAGGATTCCTAAAGGTATTGAAAGGCAAAGACACTTGCACACCAGACGCTGGCAGGCCCCATCCACTCCTGGAAGTGCGTAGCTTAAACATGCATCAGCCAGCTTCATTGGATAAAGCCTGGAGACCATTGCTGTAAATTGGTCTTCTTATCACATCTCTCCCATTCTTCATCAATGAGCTTTTAACTCCATCATTATGGGAAAAGAAGTCCTTCTTTTTTCAGATTTGGAAGATCTGCATGCGTTTGCGATGGTTGGGCCTGCGTCTTGCCTGTGACATGGATATTTGCTGCATTTGGCATTTGAGGCAATCCATGCCGATTAATGGCCAATATGCATACAGGGCTTGGCAAGGCATTTACAATGGCGCTGCTTAAACCGCATGTGAGCCATTGCCATGTTTTGCTTGAGGAGCATGAAAGCCGTCCTGTGCGGGAATGCAGGTTGGCCTGGTCATGGGGATGACCAGTGGCGGGTCTTATGTGTTTGCGTTTAGGGCTACAGCTCCTAAAATCATGCAAAACACCATACATTGCAGTCCTTGAGCATTCCTCACTCTTTTGAAGACATGTCCCATGCCGCCCCCTCGTACCTTTGCTATTCTTCTGTGCCTTCTGACAGGCATGGTGGGCTCATGCACAAAAATATGATTCTGTCACCAAGAAAAAACTGGTACACTGTCCCCTTAAGACCCTTCTGCTTTCATCCACTTACTTAACAAGCAGTAGCAGGTGAGCCCAGGCAGCCTTCCAGAAGCAGAAAGGAGACCAAAACCAGTCAGAGTGTCTAACCCCCGGGAACACAGCACAGCAGGGGAGCAAACAGCAACAAGTCTTCACCACACAGAGAAAACTGACAGGACTGCAGAGAGATGAAAAGAAATCAGATCCTCTGCTGGCTCTAAGACTGTTGCTGCTGCTGGTGACTGCCAGATGCTGCCTTGCGCCCCCGTCCCCCTGCCCTCTGTGACATCATCCACCGCCACTCTCAGACTGACAGCAAAGCCAGGAGAGAGACATGCTACCTATACAAGACAGGAAAAATCCCAATGGTGACATTGCAGAGCTTCCTCACACCACACCTGTAGAAGTGCTGTACAAGCAACATTGCCCGCTCCCGGCACAAGGGACACCCAGTTTCAGGAGGCTTTACCATCCAACATTCTGAGTCTTCCAACTCCATGAGAGTATGAACATGGAGGGGCAGGTTGGGTAGGGGGGATATCCAGCAACAAAACTACTTTCCAACAGCAATGCATAGGTGGCCTGGAGCAGACCAAGAAAAAAGAACACCTTGGTGGGGGAGGGGAGGTCTTTTATTCAGCTAGTTATAGGTGGTCATGTGAGCGCCTACAAGAGGCGTTAACCCATTGTGTGCTGACGTGAGGTATGGCCAGGAAAAGATATATACAGCACCATAGATAGGGATATACAGCACCATAGATAGATAAATACAGCATTATAGATAGGAATATACAGCACCACAGATAGGGATATACTTCACCATAGATAGGTATATACAGCCCTACAGATAAATATATATACAGCCCCACAGATAGATATATACAGCACCACAGATAGATATATACAGCCCCACAGATAGGGATATACTGCACCATAGATAGGTATATACAGTACCACAGATAGATATATACAGCACCACAGACAGGGATATACCGCCCTACAGATAGATATATACAGCACCATAGATAGATATATACAGCCCCACAGATAGATATATACAGCCCCACAGATAGATATATACAGCACCATAGATAGGGGTATACAGCCCCCCCTGACGCAGGGCTTGTGGCACTGACAGTACCCCCCCCACCCGGGGTAGTTGGGACATCAAAGTCCCACACTTACCCCATCTAGGAGCGGGCAGCAAGCAGTGTCCAGTGAGTGGGGAGCG
Organism: Glandirana rugosa; assembly: GCA_018402905.1. NCBI lineage: Eukaryota > Metazoa > Chordata > Amphibia > Anura > Ranidae > Glandirana > Glandirana rugosa. Next base: position 167,098 of record BLSH010368086.1, on the reverse strand, counting down.
ATGTCCAGCGGCTGTGCTTCGGCCGTGCATCCCCCTCCTCTGACGACAATGGCGTCCAATAGAATCGCCCATCTTCTCCGCCAATCGGGAAACCAGTAACATACCGGTGCTTCCTGATTGGCGGAGAGCAGTTAAGTGTTAGAAAGGCAAATGCTCATTTGCCTTTCTAAGGGCTTGTGGCGGCACACTCTGCGCCATAAGCCACACTATATTGAAGCCTATTAGAGCCTACGGCTCTAATGAGATGCTTCAAAGAAACCCCCCGTCGCAGTAATTCATGCAGCTGGCGCCTCAAAAGGGCCGGCCGCATGAATAGGGGGTGGTCGCGGGCAGCCATGAATAGATTCATGAATTCATGCTATTCATGAATCTATCCATGGCATAGATGGGGCGGCGAGGACAGGGGGGGAGGGGCCACCACTGCATGCATCTAAATCTCCCTTGCCTATGAAGCCCGATCTGCATTCGGATCTCGCTGCAGAGGCTACTGACAAGTGGTGAGGAAGCGATGCAATGCCTGTTTTAACTAAATTTTTGATGACACACATTCCGCAACTATGTGCACTGCACATGGCTGAGGGGCGTTTGCGGTGCTTCTCCATATAAGAAAAAACAGTCACTTCCAGCGCTAAAAGACCGATGGAAGCCTTTTACCTTGATCGGTAATGCGGTGGGTCAGAGTGACCCACGGCACCACCGATCGCCATGATGCGCACCCCCGCAGGGGTGCGTGATCATGGGTTATCGTAAGGACGTCAATAGATGCCCAGTCAGGATAATGAAGCCAATGCCCCACGTCATTTGTCAATGCGGGAAGTGGTTAAAGACCAGGCGGATACTGTCCTCCTTGGATGGGGTAATCCGATAGAAACTGGAAAAAATTGAGAAAAGGAAGGCACACCTAGTGCATTACCAGAGACATTTAACCACTTCCACACCGCGCGCATTTACTGCGGCAGTGTGGACGTGTACCGCGAATAGCCGTAAATAAGCGGGCCCACCGTACTCCGGAGGAGTGTGCCTGCGGCTTGGGCGGACCCGATGTCCGCCGGCGAGCCGCGATGAGCAGCCACAGCAAAAGAACAGGGAACCGCCGATGTAAACATCTGATGTATGCCCTCTGTTAGTGCGGGCATAGGATCAGTTAGATCTCTTATGCCCATGGTAGCCCAGCCCCCCCACAGTTAGAACACACCCAGGGAACACAGTTAACCCCTAGATCTCTCCCTGCAGGTTAACCCCTTCCCTGTTAATGAATTTATACAGTAATCAGTGGACATTTACATTTCTGATCGCTGTATAAATGCCATTGGTCCCAAAAAAGTGTAAAAAATGTCCGCCCCAATATCGCAGTACCGCCATTACTAGTAAAAAATAGAAAAATAATAAAAATCCCAGAAATTAATTTTCATCAAAACGCGGCAACTTTTGCGCAAACCAATCAATAAACGCCGATTGTGATTTTTTAAATCAAAAATATGAGGAAGAATATAAATCGGCCAAAACCGATGAAAAAAAGTGTTTTTTTTTTTTTTTTTTTGGGATTTGTATTTTAGCAAAAAGTAAGAAAAACAGTTTTTTTGCAAAACTGTCGTTCTTTTTTTGTTTATAGCGGTGATCAGAAGTGACGCAGAGGTGATTAAATACCACCAAAAGAAAGCTCTACTTGTGGGAAAAAAGGACACAAATTTAGTTTGGGTACAATGTCGCACGACTACGCAATTGTCAGTTAAAGCGATGCAGTGCCGAATCACAAAAAGTGCTCTGGTCCTAACCTGGGAAATCCTTCCGGGGCTGAAGTGGTTAATGAATATTTAATGAGGTATGGTATGCTGCATGGTACAATGCGGGACACTGCGAAGGGTAATAACTGACACGTAGGCAGCTTAGCTCTGAGGAAGGGGGCACACCCCCGAAACACATCAGGTATTACCCTTTGCTGTGTCCCGCATTGTACCATGCAGAGGTTTTATGGCTTATTGAGAGATGTCACTTTGTGAGTATTCACTTGTAAACTTTTTAAATATTCATTAAATGTCTATGGTAATACACTAGGTGTGCGCGCCTTCCTTTTCTCTTGTTTTTTCCTGCTTCTCCATATACTTGAATATGTAGTGTACGTCGGGCTTGCTGCCCGCCGAATTGAAACAAGTCGATTAATTTTGCTGTGGGTGTGAAGTGAAGCATTGTGGCTGCAGCATGTTAATACCCCATCCACTGCCTATTACAGCTTAAGGTGGTTGTTAAGCCACTCTGACTAATTTATAAAATCCCCTCTGTGTCCTAAAAATGCTGATTACACCTCATTTCAGAGCACCAATCGGCACTCACATGACCGGCTGGCTCTCTCTTCTCCCCGTCTGACAGCTGCAGTGGGCGGGGCTGAGATTCCCCCACTGATATCAGGCGAGACAAGAGAAGGAGAGAGACGGTCAATCACATGAGCGCCTATCAGCGCTCTGAAATGAGGTATAGGCCCCTTTCACACATGTGCGACTTGTCCTGCGACTTAGGACTGCAATGTCACATGACAAGTTGTACCCCATGATTTCCAATGAGTACCATTCATATCTCGACTTCAAAGTAGTCCCTGTACTACTTTGGTCCAACTTTGATGCAAGTTGAGGTCCATAGACCTCAAGTTTACACAGGCATTCCCTGAAATCGCGGCAAAATCGCATCAACATTGCGGGCACAAAATCGCGTGACTTTCAAGTGGTGGTAGCATGAAAGGGGCCATAATCAGCATTTTTTTTTATAAATCACACACACAGTGGGACACAGGATTAGGACACAGAGGGGATGGTATAAGAATAACACTGTTATTTCAGCAGCCGGGGGGGGGGGGGGGGCAGTCGCGGGCACTGTCACAATCTGACAGGTAGGGAGGGGAGGGGGGAGAGCAGAGCAGACAGGAGACAGCAGATGACAGAGGCACATAAACTGACCACAGTGTCAGGGCTCAGCAGCCATGATGAACCGTGGTCAGTTTACAGAGGGGAGGGTAGAAATTGGCAGGGTCAGCCAGGTGTCAGGTGATACAGGGGGCCAAATGACACAGCACAAGCACTGTGTTGTATAACATGCTTTAAAGTGACAGGATACTTTTTTTTAGGTTAACAAATGCTTTAAGAGAGGGCGGTTGGCGGGCAGTAAAACGTTGCTCAACAGTGCATTATTGCTGCCCCCCAACCACAAGTCTAAGCAAAGCCTTAATGTAAAGATAGGACAAATGCAAGTCTCAGTGATGCTCAAGCAACACTGAAACTGGTTGCGGAACAGGCAAGAGGTTTAAAAGAAGAATATATTTGCAGCAGGGTATGATATACTGCAAAGACAGTCTGAAACTAAGATGCCTAAATCCAGAACAAAGAATTAGGTTCAAAATGAGTCTTTTTACTGAAAAAGGTAAAAAGCAGGTGCCCATATGATGGTATACTTTAGCCTGTCGTGACATCATCTGAGCAATATGCCAGTATTACATGCACAGATGTCAGCTGCCCCCCAAAACTGATTGCCATCTTGAGTGGTCCTTTGCCTCTCAACCATTTGTATGTATGATAGGTGTCAGGTGTTAGGCAGGAAAAACTGCAGTAGAGAGGGCGAAGAATACATGATGAATGATGATGTAAAACAAATACATTTTAATATCTTTTCCATTTTTGTTCAGATGTCATTTCACTCTTAATCATACCTTCTGTCTTTTTCAGCATCTATTTTTTGAGTAGGTAAGACGTTCTCTGCCTTTCCAATTCCCTACTAGTCTTTATTTTCCTGTGTGCAGCCCACCCTCTCCCTCACTCTTTCTCTCTTCCCCACATGTCGGTGAGTCACTGCCTGCCAGTCTGAGTCACCTAAAGTATTTTTAGCAACAGATTTAGGCAGCATTGTGGTCCACTGCTGGGGACAAGGGGACAGAGGGACAGAAGGAAGGGAGGGGAAAAAATGGAGTCTGTGAGGGGGTTACATGAACATTACAGCAGTTATATGCTGTGACAGTACAGAGAGATTGTATACATCATATATGTAATAAAGAAAACAAATCAGCAAAGGATTATGAAGATACCCACACACAGAAATCAAGTACCATATTACACAGCACATGCATAATCACACAACACAAAGCATACATATTCACATATAACACTCCACAGCCCACACATAGTAATATAACACTATGAAACACTGTATGTATGCCATGTGTTAAAGCTCATATAACATACAGCACACACAACAATACAAGCACATACATTGTCATATCACACTCTCTAGTTTATACATAATCATTTCACATTCTGCAGCACATGCATCATCATCTACCACTCTACAGCACATATTGCATAGCTCCCAACTGCCCCTGATTTTGAGGGACTGTCCCTGATTTAGAACAATGTCCCTCTGTCCCTCATTGCTCTTCATTTGTCCCTCATTTTGGTCTGATGCATATTCCTATATATAAAATGCACTATTTATTTATCAAAAACGTGTTTTACAATGCTAAATAGAATGGAGGAATAGAAATGGTAAAAATAAGCACTTATGGGTTTAACTAATATTTTTTTTGTATAATTCTCCTTTAAGGGGGTGTGGCAGGGGGTGTATCCTATGCCTACATTCTTTTGCTGATAGATGTCCCTCATTCCCATCTTAGAAAGTTGGGAGGTATGCATATTGCACAAAATAATACAACACACACACACACTTTCTCACAAAATACTGCACAGCACTTACAGCACATACTTATACAGCCATCCAAAACACAAGACTCTACAAAACACACACATATATATATATATACACACAGTATCTCACAAAAGTGAGTACACCCCTCACATTTTTTAGAAATATTTTATTATATCTTTTCATGTGACAACACTGAAGAAATGACACTTTGCTACAATATAAAGTAGTGAGTTTACAGCTTGTACAACAGTGTAAATTTGCTGTCCCCCCAAAATAACTCAACACACAACCATTAATGTCTAAACCACTGGCAACAAAAGTAAGAGTGAAAGGGAAAATGTCCAAATTGGGCCCAATTAGCCATTTTCCTTCCCAATGTCATGTGACTCGTTAGTGTTACAAGGTCTCAGGTATGAATGGGGAGCAGGGGTGTTAAAATCTGTGTTATCGCTCTCACTCTCTCATACTGGTCACTGTAAGTTCAACATGGCACCCCATGGCAAAGAACTCTCTGAAGATCTGAAAAAAAGAATTGTTCTACATAAAGATGGCCTAGGCTACAAGAAGATTGCTGAGACCCTGACACTGAGCTGCAGCACAGTGGTCAAGACCATACAGCGGTTTAACAGGACAGGTTCTACTCAGAACAGTCCTCGCTATGGTCGACCAAAGGGGTTGAGTGCACGTGCTCAGCGTCATAGCCAGAGGTTGTCTTTGGGAAATATATGCATGAGTGCTGCCAGCATTGCTGCAGAGGTTGACGGGGTGGGGGGGGTCAGCCTGTCAGTGCTCAGACCATACGCCGCACACTGCATCAAATTGGTCTGCATGGCTGTCATCCCAGAAGGAAGCCTCTTCTAAAGATGATGCACAAGAAAGCCAGCAAACAGTTTGCAGAAGACAAGCATACTAAGGACATGGATTACTGGAACCAAGTCCTGTGGTCTGATGAGATCAAGATAAACTTATTTGGTTCAGATGGTATCAAGCGTGTGTGGTGGCAAGCAGGTGAGGAGTACAAATACAAGTGTGTCTTGCCTACAGCTAAGCATGGTGGTGGGAGTGTCGTGGTCTGGGGCTGCATGAGTCCTGCCAGCACTGGGAAGCTACAGTTCATTGAGGGAACCATGAATGCCAACATGTACTGTGACATACTAAAGCAGAGCATGATCCCTTCCCTTCTGAGACTGGGCCGCAGGGCAGTATTCCAACATGATTATGACCTCAAATACACCTCCAAGACAACCACTGCCTTGCTAAAGAAGCTGATGGTAAAGGTGATGGACTGGCCAAGAATGTCTCCAGACCTAAATCCTATTGAGCATCTGTGGGGCATCCTCAAAGGGAAGGTGGAGGGGCACAAGGTCTTTAACATCCACCAGCTCTGGTATGTTGTCATGGAGAAGTAGAAGAGGACTCTAGTGGCAACCTGTGAAGCTCTGGTGAACTCCATGCCCAAGAGGGTTAGGGCAGTGCTGGACAATAATGGTGGCCACACAAAATATTGACACTTTGGGCTCAATTTGGACATTTTCACTTAGGGGTATACTCACTTTTGTTGCCAGCGATTTAGATATTAATGGCTGTTGAGTTATTTTGAGGGGACAGCAAATTTACACTGTTACTGTATACAAGCTGTGTATTCATTACTTTACATTGTAGCAAAGTGTCATTTCTTCAGTGTTGTCACATGAAAAGATATAATAAAATATTTACAAAAATGTGAGGGGTGTACTTACTTTTGTGAGATACTGTATATATAGTACATAGCACATTTCAGAGCACAGATACACTAATAGAACATTCAACAGCACCACTGTAAAAATAATGTGATGATTATCTTACAACTAATGGTATTCGCATACTATCTATAATTCACTAAAGATAGAATGTGTACACTATATTACCAAAAGTATTGGGGCGCCTGCCTTTACATGCACATGAACTTTAATGGCATCCCAAAAAAGGAAGGGACTTTAAGGCATAAACGGACAACAAGGATGTATATACACACAAAGTTTATACAAAAAATATGATTGTTATTATACAAAAATTGGTTAAAACATCATCAATGACGCACGAGTTGCTAAAGGGCTAGGGTGAGAGGTGGATGGTAATACATAGCATGGCATACACATAGGTGACATAGGTACATGAAAACCTCTGAGCGAATAGAGATATTGAAGTATATCCATGCGCAGGTGCACAAACAAGGTCCATAAAGACATAGAGTTTGGGGTGGAGGAACTTGTCCTGACCTCAACCTGATAGAACACCTTTGGGATGAATTAGAGCAGAGACTGTGGCCTTCTCGTCCAAGATCAGTGCCTGACCTCACAAATGCGCTTCTAGAAAAATGGTCAAACATTCCCATAGACACACTCCTAAACCTTGTGGACAGCCTTCCCAGAAGAGTTGAAGCTGTTATAGTTTCAAAGGGTGGGCCAACTCAATATTGAACCCTACGGACTAAGACTGGTATGCCATTAAAGTTCATGTGCATTTAAAGGTAGGTGTACCAACACTTTCGACAATATAGTGTATGTAGTATCCCCATACTCAAGAAGATAGTAGAATAGGTAATTCTAAGTGTGCCCACACTATGTGTTAGGAATACCCCATTAACTGACATCTTTGTGTAAAAAAAAATAAATCATTTTCTTTCTTCGTTATCTAAAAACTTGTGGCAAGAAAAAAAAAATATTCAGAAGGCTCACTATGCATCTTATAAAATAAGTTTGGGTGCTTTCTTTCCAAATGTGGTCACTTCTTGGGTGTTTCTACTGCCCTGGTACACCAGGGCCTCCACAAAGAGATATGTAGTCAGGTCAAACGTGCAATTTACGCCCCTTGCAAGCTTAAAGGTGCTCCTTGGAGTTTGGGCTCCTCTATGTGGCATGGCCAGGTTGCCAATTGTCCATATTTTTATGGATATATTGTAAAAATACCTCTGATTTCTCCTGTCTGTAAAGTCTGTGGACAGGAGAACTAGCCATGAAATAAAACTGGCTGAACTTGTTTGACGTCATCAGCAGCAGACGTGACCTTGCAGAGCTCCGCACTCCAGAGAAAGGATCTAGCGGCATCTCAATCCCTGGAGCCCTGGTGAGAAAAGCTACACACCTGGCCGGGGTTCCCATTGAGCCAGCTACCCACCAGACTCTAAATTGCGAGGATTTGAGGCCAACTCGCGGACCAACATAGGCCGCTGTGTCGATGGCAATCCCACAGCCACTGCCATCTTGCGGTCTATGCCTCCGGCCTCCTTGTCCAGAGGTCCCCAGCAACTATCAGCTGCCCCCCCCCCAACCACCCGCTACTCAGACTGGACACTTCCTCTGCTTAGGGCCCCAGACCGCTTCCCCAGCCACGATTTTACAGCCCGCCAGCCCTCTCAAATTGAGACTAAGGTCGCAGCCTACCGGGACCCGGCGCTCCTGATCGCCTCTCCCTCCCCCTACATAGACCTACCTCTGCACATAACTGCAACGCAGGGGCCTGAACTGTATCCCAGGCTGGACCTTCCCCTCCTGCAGGGACTTTGTCGGTGTGAGACCCCCCCCAAATAAGAGGCCTTGAAACACTCCTGCTGGAGGCATACAGCCAATTGGCCCACCTGCATCACTATTGCTCCTGCTGGTACCCTTCAAAGAGGGTACTTTACCCCACCAGACAATCAAACATACTGTTCCTATTTAAAGTTCCTGCATGGGGAGACATGGCTTAAAACATGTAAAACCAAACCGGAGGAGGGGCACAAACGCGAGACCGCGGGACATGACAGTTTGAGCCCATTGCTCCGTGACACTATTTTCCTACAGACACGTCCTCTCAGGCCCCAGGGACTGTGGACACAAACAGCCATCTGCGGGCATGTACCGCTCACAGAAGAATAAACCCAAGCCTACTAAACAACAGAAATCTTCCTTAACAACGGGAAAGTGCAAGATGGTGCCCAACCCTCCCGAGCCACACGTTACCACAAGGCTGTCAGCTGCGTACCCACAGTCCTGGAGGGTCATGAGGATGAGGTAGAGAAACTTACTGCTGAACTAGAAAGCCTGCGTGACAAACTGGAAGAACAGGGCTCCAGAGATACCCTTGGAACGCCTGGAATTTGATCGTATACATCGATTCCTTGCACCCAAACCTACTGATGGCCTTCCCAGGGATGTCATAATCAAATTTAATTTTTACCGCACTAAAGAGAGACTCCTGCAGGCGGGGAGGGAGTGTCCTGGTCTCTCTTTCCAAAACCACTCTCTCCAGTTGTTCGCGGATCTCTCACCTGTTACAATCACCAAACATGAAACCATACTTGCAAATCTTACAAAAACAAGGCATTAAATATAGGTGGGGGTTCCCCTTTTCCCACCAAGGGAGCCACTTCCAAGCATCTTCCCTGCCAGATCTGAGACGTCATTTCCAGGAGTTGTAGCTGGATCTACCGTCATCTCAAACAGTGCCACCTGCCACATCTTTCCGGCCTGGTCCGTCGCAACCTTCACGCATGCCATCACAAGAATCTCAGCAAGGCTCCCAGGTTCTCCGCACCCTTCAAGCACAATGGTTCCAGACTGTTCCCAGCGGCTGAGGAATTTGAAAACCATGACCCTAAGAGATTCTATTTTTTTTTCTCTCACCCTACCTGAGGCCTGAGCTTTTATTTCCCTTAGACTTTTCGCATGATGCGGCCTGTGCAGAGCCACATCGGCCACTATTGGTTTGATGTCCCTGTTGCATCGTAAGGGCTCTTTGGAGTCACACTGTTGATACCATGCATTCCCTCACCTAGCTCTCAGGTTATGTTAAAATTTAATATTTGACTGTTGCTTTATAATCTAGTCCAATTTGATGGATGGGCGGTGGCTCACAGAGGGAGCATTAGAGATACGGATCCACTTTATGTACATTATAATTTATGATTGGTGTCCCTGTCCCTCACGGACAGTGCATGGGACTTATGACCTATACGATACTGCATACTCAGGAACGTTGGTTTCGTTTTCCCCATTAACAGTTGCTTTTTGAGTAGTCAATATATGCATTTATATAACATGATCATGTATGGCTTCCCCTTCCCCGGTTTTCCCCAGGTTGCCCCGGGGACAGGGCTGAACCAAGCTTAAGTCTGAAGTTGGACATCTTGTTATTATAGTTTGTGTCTAATATATTAGTTTCCTTACATGCTCAGGTATTGTACTTTTTATGTGCATATATTGATTAAGTTAGCCGACGGGGTCCGGTGGACCACTGCGCCCCCACTGTGCCGGCACTTAGGACTATGATCCTGACTGACTGCTGACCTCTCTGTGGGTCTTTTGACCCATGTATTGTAGCACAATTGTTCTACCAGTGTTTAATCTTTCGAGATTCCTTCTGCCTTTTTCTGTTCCTTCTTTTTTCTCACTTCTGCTGTCTCCCCCTTTTCTCTCTATACCTCTTTTTCTTATTATTCTCCTTAGAGTCCGATGGGGTTGTGCCCGGAGGCCTTTCCCCACTTTTCCACCATGACGCTAAACTGGTTGTCGTTAAATGTTCAAGGTTAGAGTTGAGCGAACACCTGGACGTTCGGGTTCTGCTGGTCCGTCCGAACTTCGGGACAAAGTCCGGGTCCGGGTCCGGACGGAACCCGAACGATCGCACGGACAACGAACCCCATTGAAATCAATGGGGACCCGAACTTTTAGGCACAAAAATGGCTGTAGCAAAGTCCTGGAAAGCCCCAGAGGGCTGCAAAAGGAAGTAAAATGGGGGTAAGGGTAGGGCAAGTGCCCTACAAAAAAAATGGGGACAGGGAAATAACTTTAAATATTAAAAAAAAAATAAAAACAAAAAAAAGCAAAAATGGAGGTGAATGTGGATCATCTTCAAACTGTGTCTGAAAAGTATTAATTAACGGTAGAAACCATATAACTGTTCTAAAATCATCTTCAAACTAGGGCAAGTGCCCTACAAATAAATGGGGATAGGGAAAATA
>BLSH010368086.1:133092-146252 GCA_018402905.1 Glandirana rugosa | reverse complement strand
TGTCCCTCGTTTGTACTCGGTTTTTCCCAGGACCCAACCTCAATCCCCGCATTATTCAGTAATATCATTGAAGACAAAGACCTTACCATGGAACTTCGTATTCTATAGACGACAGCCCTAGACGATAGACGAACCATGTCCATTTTCCATGGCTGAATGTTTTGCGATAGTCCTGGGGCGGGACAAACCAGCCCGACAACCGATTTTTGTGGACTCCCATAACCCGCAGTTTCATAAATCCCGACCTCCATGACCGTTTTACACCAAGGACATCCGTTCGATACAGTTGCACGACAAAGAATTCCATAAACTTTTGAAAATGAGAGAAACGAACCCGAACGATTTTTGAAATGTCCGGGTCCGGGTCCGTGCCACGGACACCCGAAAGTTCGGTACGGACCCGAACGTTACAGTCCGGGTTCGCTCAACACTATTCAAGGTATTAATTCGCCCCAAAAGAGAGTAAAAGTTTTCAAATACCTTAAGAAACAGCACGTTGACATAGCTTGCCTACAGGAACCACATTTTGCCAGTACCTCCAGCCCTAAATACTTTGACGCCCAATACCCTCAGGTGTTTTTAGCCAACAGCCCGACCAAACAGGGCGGGGTCCTGATAGCGTTTTGTAAGTCGGTACCTTTTACCTGTACCAAGCAGATAGCAGATCCCGACAGCAGATATCTTATGCTTCAAGGTACCATTCCAGAAACAGAAGTTACTATAATGACTTATTACGCCCCTAACTCCAACCCAGGACCCTTTTTGGCTCATGTTTGCTCCCTGTTGACATCACACCAAAAGGGAACCCTGCTTTTGGCATTGGATACCGTTTTAAATAAATATCCCTCGGAACGAGCAGTAGCGTCGTCTGCAGTTAAAAAAAATTCTAACGCTGTCAAGATCTGGTAGACCTCTGGAGGGAACTGCACCCAGTGACTAAAGATTATACAAAATAAAAAAAAAACGAAAAAAAAAACAGTATTGCGCTAAAGTGTCCAAGTGCAGCAGCAACAGACTATGTGATAATAACACAGAAACAGTATAACAGTAAAATAGGTTGCGCTAACTTATAATAAATCAAAAATACACAGAGTCCTTCAGTATTAATCGTGAAACACACAAAAAAAAAAGGGAAAAAAAAAATGTCACAGTCCAAGTGAAATGAAAAATCCTGGGGATTCTCAGAGATTAATGTGTCTATGAGAAGTCCAAAGCATCTGACCCCAGATCTTGTGACTAAAAAGTTCAGAGGGTATCCCGCGATGAGATAGAAAATGGCGTGAAGAAGCCTCCACCAAACACATGCACACCTTAAGTGCTTAAGAGGGAGATACCCTTACCAGATATGATGGACACACTATCTCTAGTGGGTCATTAAAGCTGGCAGAGATAACCCTCTGCGAGGTATACAATTGGAACTCCTCTATCTATCTCATCGCGGGATACCCTCTGAACTTTTTAGTTACAAGATCTGGGGTCAGGTGCTTTGGACTTCTCATAGACACATTCAACTCTGAGAATCCCCAGAATTTTTCATTTCACTTGGACTGTGAAACTTTTTTACTTTCCCTTTTTTTTGTGTGTTTCACGATTAATACTGAAGGAGTCTGTGTATTTTTGATTTATTATAAGTTAGCGCAACTTATTTTACTGTTCTACTAAAGATTATACACATTATTCTCACCCCCACCATTCCCACTCTAGAATCAATCATATGATAGTTCTTAGGAAACATCTCCCTTTAATAATCTCAGCATCGATTCTTACGGTCCCATGGATGGATCATTACCCCTTTATAGTGGTGTGGAGATCTTTGGTAAGCAAACCCCAACACTCCCCTTGGGTCATGAATGACTCACTCCTATCACTTAAGGATATACTGGAAGATTTATCGAAAGCATCTGTGGAATACTTCTGCCTTAACTCTGCTTCCATCTCCTCTCTGGTGGCTTTGTGGGGGGCATACAAGGCCGTACTTAGAGGCCATATTATCCAATTGGCCACAAAACGGAAGAGGCAACACCAACAGTTACAAAAACTATTAGAATACCAGCTGGACTCTATCACAGCCACTTTTAAGCAAACCCCCACACCTGCTAACCGTAAACTTCTGGACCAGGCTCATGCAGAATTGGATTTATGTCTAACTATCCAGGCCTAGCGCGCTTTGCGCTGGTCTCTCCAACACCGGTACACCAAGGCTAATAAGCCAAATGTGATGCTGGCCAAAAGGTTACGCACATTTGAACCCAAGCCAACCCCTATCACCTTACGGACCTGCCATAACGTCCTTACTAGTAACCTAGTGCGGATTTTGGACGAATTTCGTCATAGACTTACTGCCTTGTATTCTGCCCACAACCTCACAAATGACCAAGATACACAAGACTTTTTACAGCGCCTTATGCAACCAACTCTTTCTAAAGCCCACATGGACCTTATGGACCAAGACATTCAAGAATCCGGGCCCGGACGGCTTCACTGTACTTTACTATAGGAAACTGGTAGATGTGGTAGCCTCTCTAACGACTATGCATAATTATGTTAAAAACAGTCATCATTTTTCTTCTGACCTTCTCACAGCCAATATAGTGATGTTGCCGAAGCCTGACCGGGATCATATCTCCAGTGTAAATTACCGACCGATCTCCCTTATCAATATTGATATGAAAATTCTAACTAAATTCTTGGCCAACCGTTTGAACTCATTCCTCCCTCGGCTAATTAAAAAAGACCAAGTTGGATTCGTGCCCCAGAGACAGGCAGGGGATGCAATCAGGAGAATCATACAACTACAACATCTGGCCCATAGCTGCTTTCTGGAAACGATGCTCCTGTCTCTGGATGTGAACAAAGCTTTTGACACCCTGTCCTGGCCCTATTTAAAGTCGGTGCTCTGTCATTATGACTTTGGTGACTCCTTCCAAAGCTGGATATCAGCATTATATGACGTTCCTCAGCAAAAATCAAATACTATTGCTTTGAATCCTCTATCTTCCCTATTAGGAGGGGCACCTGACAGGGTTGCCCTCTCTCGCCCCTTTTGTTTGTTTTGACCATGGAACCTTTGGCGGAAGCAATTCATTCACATCCAGACATAAAGGCGATCGAGGTGGCTCAATTCAAAGGTCTTATTATTCGCAGATGATATCCTATTGACTCCTAGAATTGTGTTGCCGAATGTATTTTCTCTCCTGAAGACCTTTGCGTCCGTCTCTGGGTTTTATGTCAACCCCACGAAGTCTAAAGCGATGTTGGTAAATCTTTCTTTGTCAGACTTGGCCTCTCTGTTAACAACCTTTCCATTTCAATGGCGGTCCTCGTTGCCCTATTTGGGCATACAACTTACTCCTAAATATGAAGGTCTGTACCAAGCCAATTTCCCTCCTCTATTTAGGAAACTTACAGATGGTCCCAATTCCTGTTATCCTGGTTTGGCAGGATCTCGGCAATACGTATGACCTATTTACCAAAATTGTTGTACCTTTTCCGAGTTTTGCCAGTTCAGATACCCTCGCACATATTGCAAATTCATCAGCATAAAATATTGAAATTCGTTTGGGGCTCAAAACGTCCTCGAATTAATAAACAGGTTTTATATACCTGGAGGATTAATGGGGGCTTCTCAGTCCCCGATCTTCAAGCCTATTACACGACAGCGAACATCGCTCCATTATCTTACCTTCATGATGCATTTTATGCATTGCCTGTTGTTCCTTTCGGGCTGCAAAAAACCCAAGCAATTCTTGTGGTGGATGGAGAATGGCTTTACTGATGTTCATTCTCTGTTCACCCCTACGAGAATAATAACATTCGATGCCCTTAGATCTTCTCACGATATTCCCTTACGGGAACACTTTAGTTATCTACAGGTCAAACATTTCCTCCAACAGCTTATAAAAGTCCGATCCACTCCTTATACGTTGACCCCATTTGAAAGCCTCTGTAGGGCAAACCCTCATTCCCCGGGCCTAATTTCCCTGATATATTCCTTGTTCATCTCTTCAAGGAAAGCCCCAGTGAAACGGCACCATCTCCAATGGGAGAGGGACTTGGGAATGCAGTTGGATCCAGAGGACTGGCAGATCATGACTATAGCCCTTAGTAAGAAACGTTCTCATCTTGGAAAATGCTTGTAAAGTATTTTACCGACGGTACTATACGCCAGCTAGGCTAGCCCACTTTACCCCAACCTCCCTCTTGCTTCCGAGTTTGCCCCCAGGACAGTACTAGGGCCCATATATGGTGGACATGTCCTAGGGTATGCAGACTATGGGTCAGGGTATAGAATCTACTTAGAAATCTGTTCCATTCTAATTTAAAAAGAGACCCCTATGAAGCCCTTCTCTGCAAACCTATCCCAGAGCTCCTTCGCTCGGAGCGCCAACTGGCTCATCATCTTTTTAATGCAACTAAACTTACCATAGCAAAGGCATGGAAAACTCAGGTGCTCAGTTTTGAAGCAGTTAAAACCCGTATGAATGACCTCATGATTTATGAGAAACTAACAGCTCTGGTCTCTGACACCCACAATAAATTTCTTAAGGTTTGGCAACCTTGGATAACTTACACTCAATCTCCAAGGTTTAATAATACACTCCTTTCAATCTAATGACCTCCTGGCGCAGCTCCCAATGGACTCCCTCTTCTTCTTTTTCTTATTTTCCTTCTTTTCTCATCTTCCTTCTTTTGGTTCTCATTTTTTGTTTAAATGATCTTCACTCTCAGCTGCACCCGGTTCCCAGGGGAAGGCTCAGTGAGGAAGGTGTTAATAGTAAAATTAAACAACAAATGAGTGTAATGGAGCTCTGTTAATTATTATCTTTTATGTATATGCAGGACTGTGTTTAAGCACACTTTTGTGTGCGTTCATGCATATATGCGATTAAATATAAGTAACCATATACCCTCTACTGCCTGGGGTTCTTGAAGCTTTGGACAATTATGTGATAGGGCAGGAGGGGTTGAAGGAAATCATCTCTGTTTAAAATTGTTATCCTTTACTGAGTATGTGAATGATTTAATAAATGCATTGCATCCCATTACAGGGATCATTTACATGTTTGAAATGCTATCACCATTGTATTGTTCTGCTATTCTACTGAACCAATCAAATACTTTGTAAAAGAAAATACAACTGGTTACAGCGCAGTGGGTGAATTTCCTGTGTTTGCAACACAAGTTCCATCCACTGCCCCTGCCTGCTACTGTCATCTCTAGTGGTTGATAGCTAGAATCACTCAGCATCCTAACAACAACCACCTACTTGCTTTGCCCCCAAACCCCAGCATTCAGAGTAGGAGTATAGAATTTCCTCCTCCAGAGCTGCTCCCTGTGCCCTGCCACCCAGCCTCCACCTGTAGCTCTCTGCTACACTGAGATTAGAACGGGTCCTGGGAATTCTGGGGGACCTGGTATGGGGGGGGCATTATAGACCCTGATGTAAGGAGGAGCTCTGGGGAACCTGATATAAGGGGGGACTTTGGGGACCCTGATGCAACTGGGGAAACTCTGGGGACCCTGATTTAAAGTTGTGATTCTGGGGACCCTAATATAAGGAGGCAAGACTCTGGGGACCCTGATTTAGGGAGGGGCTCTGGGGACCCTGATGTAAGGGGGACTTTAGAAACCCTTATGTAAGGGGAGTAACTCTGAGAGTCCTGATGTAATGTGGGTGACTCTGGGGAACCTGATGTAAGGGGGTAGCTATGGGGACCCTGATGAAAGGGGGTACTGATGTAATAGGGAGGGGCTCTGATGTAAGGGGGATTCCAGTTACTCTGATGTAAGGGAAGACTCTGGGTATATATGATGTAATGGGGAATTTTTTATATAAGGGGGAACTCTGGGGGGTACTCCTGATGCAAGAGAGGGATCTGATGTGAACAGGAGGCTTGTTCTGACTGTTGCTTTCTGTATGTTTATTTTGTACTATTTACTCCTGACCCCTGCACTCTATACATTATGCTGTTTGTTATATAGTCCTGACCAAAATATTCCAACATTTGCTGGTTTTAATTAAGTTCTTTGTTAAAGTATGCTCAGACAGACAAAGGGATATATTTATGTGTGCAAAAAAGCATATTTAATGTAATTGGTTAAATTAAATCTTCAAAAGACTGTCCATGCCTTAAAAATACCTTGGGTTGTCTGTTTCCCATACTGTGACCATTTTGTGGGGCTTTCTATTTTCCTGACAGTCCTGGGCTTCCAAACATGTGATAGATAGTCAGGAAATCAGATGCCTAATTTATGCCCATTGAAAGAGGGATGGTACTCCTTGGATTTTGGGCCCGTCTCTGTGACCAAACTGCAAAAAAAATCTCATTTATGTGGTATCCCCGTAGGAGGAGTAGCAGAATGTGTTTTGGGGTGTAATTGTAAGTATGCCCATGCTGTGTGTGAGAAATAACTTGTTAAAATTACAACTTTGTGATTTCAATTTTATTTACTTTCTTCATTTTCCCAAAAAGTTGCAAAAATTACTACTCCAAAAAACTTACTATGCCTCTTATTAAATACCTTGGAGTGTTTATTTTCCATTTTGGGGATGTTTGCATTGTCCTGGCATTTTTGGGCTTTGTGAAATGAGACAGGCAGTCAGAACATCAGGGTTAATACATTTTAAATATATACTGTATATCCACTTGACCACTGGGCACTTAAACCCCCTTAACAACCAGACCAATTTTCATCTTTCAGTGCTCTCAAATTTTGAATGACAATTACTTAGTCATGCAACACTGTACCCATATAAAATTTGTGTTCCTTTTTCACAAAAATAGAGCTTTCTTTTGGTGGTATTTAATCACCACTGGGTTTTTTATTTTTTGCGCTATAATTAAAAAAAGACCGAAAATTTTGTAAAAAAGTGAATTTTTTTTCTTTTCTGTTGTAAAATTTTGCAAATTTGTAATTTTTCTTCATACATTTTGGCCAAAATTTATACTGCTACATATCTTTGGTAAAAAAAAACAAAAAAAAAAAAAAACAAATTAGTGTATATTATTTGGTCTTTGTGAAGGTTATAGAGTCTACAAGCTATGGTGCCAATCACTGAAAATGGATAACAACTGATGTACTGATGGCCTATCTAATTTCTTGAGACCCTAACAAGCCAGGAAAGTACAAATACCCCCAAATGACCCCTTTTTGGAAAGTAGACATTCCAAGGTATTTAGTAAGAGGCATGGTGAATTTTTTGAAGTTGTAATTTTTTCCCACAATTCTTTGCAAAATTAAGATTTTTTTTTCTTTTTCACAAAATTGTCATATGTTAACAAGTTATTTCTCACACCGAGCATATGCATACCACAAATTACACCCCAAAACACATTCTACTACTCTTCATGAGTATGCTGATATGACATGTGTGAGACTTTTACACAGCCTGGCCACATACAGAGGCCCAACATGCAGGGAGAACCATCAGGCATTCTAGGAGCATAAATTACACATATAATTTCTTGACTACCTCTTGCACTTTTGAAGGTCCTGGAGCACCAGGACAATGGAAACGCCCAAAAAATGACCCCATTTTGGAAAGCAAACACCCCAACGTATTTTCTAGGAGGCATAATGAGTCTTTTGAACATGTAATTTTTTCCATAAGTTTTTAGAAAATGTGGAAAGAAAATGAAAACGCATTTTTTTTTACACAAAGTTGTCCATTTATACAATCTTTCTAAAACACAGTATGTACCTAGCAAAAATTACACCCCACAAAATATTCTGTTACTTCTCCTGAGTATGGCGATACCTCATGTGTGAAACTTTTACATAGCCTGGCCACATACAGAGGCCAAACATGCAGGGAGCACCGTCAGGTCTTCTAGGGGCATACATTTCAAATGCAATTTGACTACCTTTTACACTATTGTGAGGCACTGTGGTGGCATGGATAGGCACTGTAGTGGCACGGATGGGCAGTGTAGTGGCACGGATGAGCAGTGTAGTGTCATCGATGGACATTGTAGTGGCATGGATAGGCACTGTAGTGGCACAGATGGGCAGTGTAGTGGCACGGATGGGCACTGTAGTGGCATGAAGTGGCCCATTGGACACTAAGGGTAGTGAGAGATGTGTCCCGGTTGTCCTCAATCCTTCATTACTTGGATGATTTTTTTGGTGATTGGGCCTCCTGGAGATTTGACATGCGTGACATTGTTAGTCACGATACAGCACATATTCCAGTCTTTTGGGGTTCTGTTGGCCCCTGAAAAGATGGAAGGTCCCAGCACGGTAATCAGTTTTTTGGGTATTGTTATTGACACAGTGGCAATGGAATGTCGTTTACCTCCTGTCACGTACCTGGTGGTGGAGTCTGACTTTCGCAGTGGGCAACCTCTCTTACGACCCTGATTCCTGAACCCCTGGTAGTGTAGACAGGGAGCTCAGGAGTGCAGGATGGCACGAGGGTCAGACTGGGTCACTGGTTCTGGTAGGAGTCCGTAGGTACGCTCGTGCACAAGAAGCGTGGTCATACAGGCCAGGTCGTAAGCTGGTTGGCAAGGCGGTACAGAAGGAGCAGGCAGATGGGTGGTCGGGTCCAGGCAGGATCGTTAACAGGTAGGCGACAGAAATACAGCAGGGCTAGGCAGAAGGGTGGTCGGGTCCAGGCAGAGCAGGCAGATGGGTGGTCGGGTCCAGGCAGGATCATTAACAGGTAGGCGACAGAAGTACAGCAGGGCTAGGCAGAAGGGTGGTAGTAGACAATCCAGGGGTCGGTGCAGGCAGAGATCAACAAAGTCAGGCAGGCCGGGTCACAGGAACAGATAATCAGGATACAGGAAGCTTAGAAATGCACACTAAACGCTGTAGATCAGACAGCACTTGCTACAGGGTGCACACTGTTTAAATAGAGCTGCCCGGTGCCGCCTCCTCCGGGAGCGCGAGGAAAGCACATCAAAGTGCAAACAAGACCTCAGCACAGTCTTCTTCTAACATTGCCCCCCCCCCAAGGGGCAGCCTCTGGATGCCCAGCTGGGCCTTCAGATCCGGATGAGTCCTCCAAAAAGACCGGATGAGCTCTTTGGCATGGATGTGTTCCTTGAGTTACCAAGAATTCTCTTCAGGTCCATACCCCTTCCATTTGATCAAGAATTGAATCACACCCCTCTCACTCTGCAGTCGAGGATTGCCTCGATGACATATTCCTCCTCGCTGTCCACTATGACTGGCTCAGGCGGAGCCGATCTCCTTCCTGGAAAGTAGTCCTTGGTCACAGGCTTTAACAGGGACACGTGAAAAACTGGGTGTACCCAAAGTGAAGGAGGGAGGCTAAGCTCATATGCCACCCTATTGATTTTCCTTTTGATGAGGAAAGGACCAATGAACTTTGGTCCCAGCTTTTTTGAGGGACAAGACAATTTCAGATTCTTGGCGGCTAACCAAGCTTGATCGCCGGATTGTAGGTCTAGTTTCCCTCGCCTTCCTCTGTCAAAAGTCCGTTTGTTGTATTCCTGCGACCGGAATAATGTCTCCCGCAGGAGCTTACTGTTTTCCACCAAGAAGGTAGCCATGTCCTGGGCAGTGGGCACCGAGCTTTCTGTGACCAGAGCAGGTAAGAAGGAGGGGTGGTAGCCGAGGTTCGCCCAAAATGGTGACTGGTTCGTGGCGGAATGGATTGCATTGTTGTAGGCGAACTCGGCTACCGGCAGCAGGGAGGCCCAATCGTCCTGAGAGAATGAAGAGTAGCATCTGAGGCTGTCTTGCAGCCTCCAAAGTGACCTGCCAGCTTGAGGTCATGACATAACCCGAGGACTGGCGAGCGCTGTTCGTCAGGAACATAGACCTTGGTACCGAACCACCATAACCCATCATGCTGGGTCAGCCTGGAGTCTTGAGGGACGGAGGACCGAGCCAGGGTCCGTCTAATCTGTGAGAGGAGGTCCTCCTGGGTTAATAGGAAGCTCCGGGCAGGGAGGATGGTGTTTGGTGGAGGAGTCTCCCCTGTGGAGTGGAACATTCTAGACAGGGCACCGGGCTTCACATTCTTCGAACCGGGCCTGTACATAATGTGCAGCTGAAAACGTGAAAAGAAGAGAGCCCAACGGGCCTGGCGGGGCTTTAGTCTCTTAGCCGTGCATAAGTACTCCAGATTCTTGTGATCTGTGTACACCAGAACTGGATGTGAGGCTCCCTCCAGCAGGTACTGCCATTCCTGCAGGGCGGACTTAATAGCCAACAGTTCTCTGTCTCCCACGTCATAGTTCCTCTCCGGAGGGGTTCATTTCTGAGAGAAGAAGGCGATAGGGTGAAGAGCCACCTTAGATCCCTGCCTCTGGGAAAGTACTGCTCCCACTGCCGTTTCAGCAGCGTCCACTTCCAGGATGTATGGCAGAGAAGGGTCTGGGTGTTTCAGAACTGGAGCCATGGTGAAAAGTTGCTTCAGTCGTTGAAAGGCTACCTGGGCTTCCGGAGTCCATCGAAAACGTATGTTCTGCTTCTTGAGCTGGGTGATAGGGGCAATGACAGCTGAGAACCCTCTAATAAATTTCCGATAAAAGTTAGCGAAACCCACGAAGCATTGAATCCCCTTTCTGTCAGTGGGAGCTGGCCATTCCACAATAGTGGAGACCTTCTCAGGGTCCATAGTGATTCCAGACACCGAGAGTATGAAGCCCAGAAAGGAGATTTCGGCGCACTCAAATGCGCACTTCTCGGCCTTAGCATATATTCGGTGTTGACGGAGGCGGCTCAGTACGCGTTCAACATGCTCCCGGTGTCCCTCCAGAGAAGAGGAAAAAATAAGAATATCATCCAGGTAGACCACTACGAATACGTCAAGAAAGTCCCGGAAAATATCGTTCACCAGATGTTGAAACGTGGCCAGGGCGTTGCAGAGCCCAAACGGCATGACCAAGTATTCGTAGTGGCCAAAACCAGTGTGGAAAGCTGTCTTCCACTCATCCCCCTCTTGGATGCGGATGAGGTTATAGGCCCCTATAGGTACTGCTTAGAGAAGACTTAGGCTGACCCAAGTCTTTGGAAAAGCTCCGGGACCAGAGGTAAGGGGTAACGGTACTTGACCGTGATCTTGTTGAGATCTCTGTAGTCAATGCAGGGCCTTAGGGATTTATCCTTCTTTTCGACGAAGAATATACCGGCACCCGCAGGGGAAGTAGATGGGCGAATGAACCCCTTCTGCAAGTTGTCCTCCAGATAAGTCTTTAGGGTGGCCAGTTCCAGTTCAGAAAGGGGATATATCCTGCCGAAAGGCACCTCTGCCCCTGGGAGTAGCTTGATTGGGCAGTCATTAGGCCGGTGTGGTGGCAGGGCATCCGCCCCCTTCTTACTAAAGACGTCCAGGAACTCATGGTACTGAGTGGGGACAGCCAGACAGGTTTCCATATCGGGATCAGGATCCGGGCTGGGTATAGTGAGGGCAAGCTCCATAGACTGTGGGAAGAAATAGAGATGGCAGTAAGAAGATGGAAATTGCACGTTGCCAGTGACCCAATCAATTTGCGGGCAGTGCGCCCGAAGCCAAGGGAGCCCGAGGATGACGGGAGAGAGAGGTGACACTATGGCATCCAGTACTAGTAGCTCCAAGTGACCGTTAAGAGTGCAGGCCAGGATGGGGACAGTCTTGTGTGTCACCGTACCTGAGCTAGCTCGTCCTTAAGGGGCTCGGACAAGCCCAACCGGAACTGGAAACTGAGGGCTGCGGTGTTCCTGGTAGTGTCGGCGCTCCAGCGCCGGAAATCGGCCACATAATCTACCACAGCACGGGAGCCCTGTTTGAGGGCATGGAGCGTGGCTTCGGCCGTGGCAGCTTGGTGTGGGTCCTCGTACAGACGTGCCATGGCCTGGAAGAACCCCACTAGGGTAGTGGTCTCGGGGGACTTCTCCTCCAGAAGCCAATGAGCCCAGACCTGGGGGCCATCCTGGAAAAGGAAGATAACAAGTCCCACCTTGGTGGCTTCTTGAGAGAAGGTGCAAGGTTGGAGGGCAATATACAGTTCACATGCGTTCCAAAACTCCCGGAATTTCTTACGGTCACCTGTAAACCGATCGGGTAGGGGTAGCTCGGGTTCGATAAGCAGAGCAAGGAGGGTGTGATCGGAAGGCAGGTTGGACCCTGATGTGGGAGGTGCGGTGAGCTCCCGGACTTGGCCTTCCAGCCGCATGTATTCATCTTGCAGGAGTTTCACCGCCCTGGTGAGGCCGGTCAGATGTGTACAGAGTTCATTCGTTGGAGAGGGCCCCTGCGCAGACTCTGACATGGCTGTCTGATACTGTCACGTACCTGGTGGTGGAGTCTGGCTTTCGCAGTGGGCAACCTCTCTTATGACCCTTATTCCTGAACCCCTGGTAGTGTAGACAGGGAGCTCGGGAGTGCAGGATGGCACGAGGGTCAGACTGGGTCACTGGTTTTGGTAGGAGTCTGTAGGTATGCTTGTGCACAAGAAGCGTGGTCGTAAAGGCCGGGTCGTAAGCTGGCTGGCAAGGCAGTACAGAAGGAGCAGGCAGATGGGTGGTCGGGTCTAGGCAGGGTCGTTAACAGGCAGGCGGCAGAAGTACAGCAGGGCTAGGCAGAAGGGTGGTCGGGTCCAGGCAGGGTCGTTAACAGGCAGGCAGCAGAAGTACAGTAGGGCTAGGCAGAAGGGTGGTCGTAGACAATCCAGGGGTCGGTGCAGGCAGAGATCAACAAAGTCAGGCAAGCCAGGTCACAGGAACAGATAATCAGGATACAGGAAGCTCAGAAATGCACACTAAATGCTGTAGATCAGACAGCACTTGCTACAGGGTGCACACTATTTAACCACTTGACAACTGGGCACTTAAACCCCCTTAACAACCAGACCAATTTTCAGCTTTCAGTGCTCTCACACTTTGAATGACAATTACTCAGTCATGCAACACTGCACCCATATGAAATTTGCGTCCTTTTTTTCACACAAATAGAGCTTTCTTTTGGTGGTATTTAATCATCTCTGGGTTTTTTATTTTTTGCGCTATAATTAAAAAAAGACCGAAAATTTTGTAAAAAAATTAATTTTTCTTCGTTTCTGTTATAAAATTTTGCAAATTAGTAATTTTTCTTCATAAATTTTGGCCAAAATTTATACTGCTACCTATCTTTGGTAAAAAAAAAAAAAAATTAGTGTATATTATTTGGTCTTTGTGAAAGTTATAGAGTCTGCAAGCTATGGTGC
>BLSH010368086.1:91631-125599 GCA_018402905.1 Glandirana rugosa | reverse complement strand
TGGTGACAGTGGACATATATGTGACATTTATGTGTATACATATCCCCTCCCTCCTGCCCTTGTGTGTGCGAAGAACGAGCAGGACCGAGGTTGACTGGGAGAGGACTTGGTTCGGGGGATTGGTACGGACTTGAGTTGGGACGAGGACGGGTGAGGGTGGCTATTGGTAATCCATTGACCCTTCTCCGCCCTCCGGGAAGCTGCTCGGCAGGGATCAGCACTGCAAACATGGAGAGGAGAGAACTCTTACAGTTTGGCGCCCCGCAACCCGCGGCGCCTGGGTGCAGTGCACCCCAGGCACCCGCCCAGGATCGGCCCTGATGCAGCCTGTATATCTGCTTGCATCAGTCAAGAAATAGACCTGTAGACGCAGGTGAAAACTGTAGAAGAAGGAGCTAACATGACTGTGTAGCAGTACAGGGGAATAGGTAGGGTTAATTTAGGTGGTGTCTATTCTGGAGCTCTTCCCAGTTACCTAATGGTTATCGGTGGGAGTGGGCAGGAGCAGGGTTGAGTTCAGGCATGGTTAGGGGGCTTGGTTCAGGAGAGGGTCAGTTGGAGCCAGGACGAGCAAGAAGCGTGTGTGTTCCCGTCCTCCCTCCCCTATACATATGTGTATTTACAGTGTATATACAGGTGACAGTGGTATGATTCAGTCCAGGAATTGAGGTACAAGGTTTGAAAGATCTGGATGTTTGGATGGGGGATTGTTTTGATACTGTGATGTTGTAGCAGCTGGCAGGGGTCTCAGGGTCTTGGAAGGCAGTAAGGTTAAAAAGTCCAAAATGGAGGGATAGGACCCGTCGCAGGTATGGGTGTTCCTACCCTGGTAAAATGGAGCCAGTAATGGTTAGATGGAGTTACTTGGCTATATAGCGGGTATTCAATAGTGCTTGTCCTTGAGCTGGTGTAGTTGAGGGACTGGTAACTTTTTATGATGGTGATACAGCCAGTAAGTGGAGTTTAAGTGGCCTTACAGGATCCTTGACTGCATTAGTGAATTGTATACTGAGATACTGTGATTTTGTCGTTGGTTATATATATAGTTTTATATATATTTATGGTCGTGGCCCTCTGACCGAAGAGAGATGTGGATCACATAAACAAGCAACAAGACTTACAACATAAATAGACCAGAGGTGTGCCTTGGTTATCTGGTCGGTATGCCAAGAGAAGGGGGCATACCCCATACAAGTAATGGGTAATAATGGAGAAGAATGTGCTGAGAAATGTCCTGAAAAAAGGGGATGGGAGGGAGGGTATCGTGCACTGAAACCAACAAAGTGCATGGGGGGTGTGGTGCTTAAATACCCTCCAGGCTCCTCCCATAAATTCAGGCCATCATGCTGGCCTTCTAACTTATGGCCGTGGCCCTCTGACCAAGAGAGATGTGGATCTCATAAACACGCAACAAGACTTACAACATAAATAGACCCGAGGTGTGCCTTGGTTATCTGGTCGGTATGCCAAGAGAAGGGGGCAAAAATATGCAGTTTAGGGAAGTAGTCCTTGATTGGTACAATGATCAATGAGCAAGCTTGGCAAAGGCTTGTCAACTCCAACTGAGGATTCAGAATGTCTAGCCAAGCAGCGGACTTCTATCTGCCTAATTTATTGGTCACGTGGTCCGAAACTGCATGCTGAGATGCTGCTGAAGCTGCTGTGATCCGAAAGGAATGTCCAGAGTACCGGCCGCGGTCAAGGCCAAAGGTTGGACAGTAAGATTCTGACGTGCCTGATGAATTGGTTGCCACTTGATGGGCTGATAGGGAAAGGCAATAATGGGCTAGAGTCGGAGTGACTGGATACGGGAGTCGGCAGCTAGCCAAGCACCGCAACTGGGCACCAGGAGTTTATAGTCTGGAAGAGGCTGATTTCGACCCCGGGTCTGATCTGATGGGTTTGGAGACTTCTAGGTGATGGACATAATGGTTTTAGAAGCTCATTAAGTGGCGTTTGAATGATACCTAGCTGCTAGCGCCGCTGATGGTAAATTTGTTAGGCTGCAAAAAAAAAACATAGTAGGATAGGTAGATGGCCGCTTGAATGACTAGACTGGGCTGAACCCCGAACACGAATCATCCGAGGACTTTAGACATGTCTCTAAAGATGGTGCTCGTAATGGGCAAGCGTTTGCCATTGGCCATTTCAATCCATGGTTAGCTGTGACCAAGGAGGGATAGGCGTGGGGCGTTAGGTCGGCTCCAGGATACTGCTGAAAAAAGAGCCAAAGTTGAAACGTGATAACGCATCTGCTGTGATTTGCTTTTGCCTTATGCTTACGGGTATATAGAATGGTGGTTCGAATAAGGAGCGACTTGAATCTACTTTATTTACGTTTTTTTGCCGTAGCCTGGTTTAGTAGCGAAGACCATGGTTTGTCCTGTCCAAGTGGGGCCCCAGACCTGAGCAGCTGCCACGATTGGGTACAGCTCGAAAAGTCAGGATGACAGAGAAACCTAGAATTCACAGGAGTTCTGGTGGCCAAGGACCTGCAAACCAGTGATGGCCAAAAAATTGCAGCAAAGCCTGTAGAAGCTGCGGCTTCTGTGACTACCTGTGGTGATGCAGCTGATGCCGTGGGTATAAGCTTAATACGCCATAACAATTTGTGAGGAACTAAGTCGGCTATGGCTGCCGGGTCTAACCTAATGATTTGGTCAGCTCCTTGTACCTGAGTAAGGAAAACTAGGAGCCGTGAAATAAAAGTACGGCCTTGAGGAATAATTCCTATCGCAAAAATTGATCCCTAGCAATGTCTGCATCTGTTTCCTAGTACCCCCTGCGAGAGAGTAAAGTCATGAATGACCAACCTGATATGGGCTAGTTCGTCGGGAGGCAGGCTGGCTTGCATGTCGCGTGTGACCAAAGTGACACCTAAGAAGGTGATGGCTTGTGTTGGGCTTTCCACTTTGTGTTCGGCTATTGGAACGTAGAAGTTGTTGAACACCACTCTCAACGTATCGAGGTTTACCGGTGGTATGTCTGGTCGCTTGATGAGTAGAAAATCATCCACGTAATGGATAACCATCTGACACTGGGCTCGGTGTGACAGGCTCTGCGAAAAAGACTGCTTGGAAAATTCCTTGAAAGGAATCAGGGAATTCAAGATCGGAATGTGCGAAGAATGAGGTGCAGAAAAAAATTGTGCCCTAACCAAAATTAATTGGAGAACTTGCCCTTGACAAGCCCAATAGGGCTGAATCTCCAGGTTTGGAAGGTTACTGGGGGAAAGGACCGATCACAGATCCTTGTCTAGTTTGGCCTGTAGCAGGGTATCGATGGCCTGTTCGTCAAAAGTTGCTGACTGGAGGTTTTTTTGCACTCGTGAGTAGAGAGAGGAAGAGTGATGAGGCCGGTGTGGAATCCTGAGGTGGCGGGGGGGTTGAAGGGGCATCTTGTGGCCACACTTGTGCGCCAGTTTGCAGTGTGGCCAATTGGCTGGCAGACGGCACAGAGCGGGGAGCATAGGCCAGCGAAGTGGTGACAAAAGAGTTTCCGTGTCGGTGACATTCAAGTTAGTCTTGAGACAAAACAAGAGGGGGTGTGTCAAAAGGGGGTGTGGAAGAGGGAAAAAGAATGGAGTGGGATACAGAAATTCAACGAGGACAGAGAAGTACAGGAACGAAATGACAGGCATAGATAGAGCCGACGGTGTTCTACAGTCATAGAACACTGTATAGTGGGAATTTAGAAAACTCAAGAAAGTGCATGGCACCCGAGGTGAGCCAGGAGGTGACTGGCCAGGTAACCGATAGCTCAGGTGCCTGTCTGTGCTGAGCACAAACGTGTGGGCTAGAGCCCCAGGACGTACTGGGGCAAGCAGCTGGAGTCTGGTACGGCCCATGTAGGAATGTTTCGGTCTGTAGATTTATGACGCATGCTCAGTCTGCTTACCTCTTGCACTGTCAGCAAGTTGATGTTCAGTGACCTTGTCTGTGAGGTGGAGAGTCGGTCTCCGAAAAGAGAGTGTAATGCATAGACATATGTGACAGTAACTAACGCCCAACCTTAGTATGCCAAATGGGGAATGTAAGATCGAAGATTTAGTGACAGAGTGCTGCAGAATAATGTGACAGAAAAGACTCGTGAACTACACCTGACTAACGCTCTATCATTAAGGTCCTGGTATGGATCAAACCTGTAGTAGGGGTGACATGAGTGAAAAAGTTATCCCTCTTTTATTTTCCTACACGAGCTGTCCCACCCTTGTTATGCGGGTGGCCCTGATGAAGAAGCAATCCCTACGTTGGGAGGGTTTTTTCTTTTCTTTTTTATTTTTTCGGGGAAAACGTCCAACCTGATGCAGGATGCGACCTGAACTTGACTGACCTAAGGAGAAATGACAGAGAAAACGATGAGTGGCCCGTATGTTAATGCCACTGGAGACGAGTGGCCGATTAAGTGCCACTAAAATGGTGTGTGGCTGATTGTATGCCACTGAGAATGTGCTTGTAATGGGGTGGTGTTTGTCCTTGCTCGAAGCAATTGTGAGGGATTGGTGATGATGCGTGCTCGCATCGGTTGCGAGGAGTTTATGTAAATGTGTGCTCACAGTGATTGGGAGGTATTTTGTTGATGCGTGCCCTCAGCAATTGCGAGGGATTTACGTAAATACACGCATGCAGCGATTGTAAGGAGTTTGACAGCGAGTGTTCGCAGTGATTGCGAGGGGTTTGCGATGATGCATGCTCGCAGTGATTGCAAGGAGTTACAAAAATACGTGTTTGCAGCGATTGCAAGAAGTTCAAGTTTGAAATGCATGCTTGCAGGGTTGCGGGGAGTGTCAAAAAACGTGCTGGCAGTGATTTGCAAGGCGTTTAGTTAAACATACTTGCAGCATTTGTAAGAAGTTTGTGTTTGTACATACTGACAGAGATCGCAAGGGGTTTGTATAGTTATGTGATCGCAGCGTTTGCTAGGGGCTTAAATGACAACACGTGCTTGCAGCGATCGCAATGCCTGCTTGCTGTAATGTATGGAGTAACACATACCTGTGCTTCCAGCGATTTGCAAGACATGGTGCTCGAATGCATGCTTTCAAGAGCCTGTACTGATAAATTGCTGCGATTGCAAAATTGACCTATAGATAGGTGAAGGATGAAGATAGTAAATAGAAAGGGGGGTGTATTGTGGCCAAACTAACCGTAACTGTGCTTGGCGTGGAACTTGAACCGATGCCATGGATCAATATAAATCGGTAGTAAGGAAAAGACACGGTAGTGGGCTTTAGCAAAATGTGGGTCGACTTAAATTACATGTGAACTGATTTGCTTTGATGCAAATCTGTGGTAGGAAATAACATGAGCCGTTGCAAATCGATAGATAAATTGATGCTAGTTAGCGGCATGACACAAACCGATTCAAATCGGCAGAACACTAACATAGTTAATGCAAATTGGTAGTAGGAAATGGCATGAATCAATGCGACTCGGTAGTAGGAACGGTCATGAACCGATGCGACTCGGTAGTAGGAACGGTCATGAACCGATGCGACTCGGTAGTAGGAACGGTCATGAACCGATGCAATTTGGTAGTAGGAACGGTCATGAACCAATGCAACTCGGTAGTAGAAACTGATATGAACAATTGCGAATCGGTAGTAGGAACTGATATGAACCGATGAGAATCGGTAGTAGGAACTGATATGAACCGATGCAAATCGGTAGTAGGAACTGATATGAACCGATGCGACTCAGTAGTGGGAACTGACATGAACCGATGCGACTCGGTAGTGGGAACTGACATGAACCAATGCGACTCGGTAGTGGGAACTGACATGAACCGATGCAACTCGGTAGTGGGAACTGACATGAACCGATGTGACTCGGTAGTGGGAACTGACATGAACCGATGCGACACGGCAGTAGGAACTGACATGAACCAGTGCGACTCGGTAGTGGAATGGCATGAACCAACATGAGTAATAGGAAATTACATGAATCGGTAGTAGGAAGTGGCGTGAACCAATGCGAATCGGTAGTAGAAAATAACAGGAAGAGCTGCAAATCGGTAGTGGAATAACATGAACCGACATGCGTCAGCAATAGGAACTGACATGAACCGATGCAAATTGGTAGTAAGGAATGACGTGAATCGATGCGATTTTGTAGTGAAAAACGGTATGAACCGATGCAAGTCGGTAGGAAGGGTAACCGATTGGGAAGATAACATGACCGGTATGAATCGGTAACTAGGTACATGTTGGACTGTGGTAAGTATCTGACATGGATCGTCTGTGAGGTAGGACATGCACCGATGCAAATCGGTAGTCAATAAAATGACATGATGAATGAAATGATCGAAATCGGTTGAAGGGAAGGCATGAACCGATACGAATCGGTAGATAGGGTAATAAAGCGAAGAGAGTAAGTAACATGGTCCGATGCGACTCGGTGTGTGTGATGCATCCCATACGAAACGTTGTGACTAGGCTCGAATCCGATTGTGGTGAGTATGCAATGGATTCGCTACAAATCGATTGTGAGGTGAATGGCATGATAGATACGAATTTGTTGTAGCATGCACGACATTAATCTCATACGAGTTTGGTTGTGGAGTGTACAATGGCTTCAACTGAACACCAACCACCCAACCCCCGAGGCTAATTGAGTGCAGCCAAGGCCCAGGTGGGTCCAACTACCACCTCAAACAGCCACAGAAGCTGTGCAAACAATACATGCTAATCACCCAATGGATGCAATGGCAACCCCCATAGACAGTGAATGCTGTGAGCAGCAAAGCCTGCATCGAGTGATATTGGATAACGACCGACAGTGGCCCGAGGCTTGGCTCTGAGAATGAATCATAAAATAGGCAGAGGGGACCTTCAAATCTACCATGCCTGTGCCGTATGATGTCGGGCCACAAATGACAACAACTTGGAGGCAGCTAAGTACAAAAGGAGATGCAGGATAGGAAACATAATGAATTGTAACATAGCGTATGAAATGAAAGGATTCGAATCCTACCTGCAACAGCGAGCGAGAACCGCCGACGAAGACCACAAACTAAGAAGCTGCAACACACTGGTAATCGAACGCACAGACTCACAAACATGAAGTGAGCTGGGGAGAGCCGGCTCAGTAACATGTGCTATCGTGCACTGAAACCGACAAAGAGCATGGGGGGTGTGGTGCTTAAATACCCTCCAGGCTCCTCCCATAAATTCAGGCCATCATGCTGGCCTTCTAACATATATATATATATTGATATATATTTTTGGAAAAGTTTGCATTTGTTGGTAATAAACGGCTGCTACGGCCTTTAACCGGTTCCCTACCGAGTCATTGTAAAATGACGTCGGCAGGAGCCCTTCCTTGATCCGGGACGACGTCATATGACGTCTTTCCCTTTTCGCCGCTAATCGCCGCGGATCGATCGTGTCACCAGCCCATCAGAGTACCCGAGTGCCTGTCACCAACCCATCTGAGTACCCGAGTACATGTCACAACCCATCAGATAACCGAGCACCTGTCACCAACCCATCAAAGTACCCAAGTACCTGTCACCAACCCATCAAAGTACTCGAGTACCTGTCACCAGCCCATCAGAGTACCTGTCACCTGCCCATCAAAGTTCCCAAGTACCTGTCACCA
This sequence comes from Glandirana rugosa, assembly GCA_018402905.1. Lineage (NCBI taxonomy): Eukaryota > Metazoa > Chordata > Amphibia > Anura > Ranidae > Glandirana > Glandirana rugosa. The sequence continues at coordinate 118,001 of BLSH010368086.1, read as the reverse complement.
GCCCATCAGCGTACCCGAGTACCTGTCACCAACCCATCTGAGTACCCGAGTACATGTCACAACCCATCAGAGTAACCGAGTACCTGTCACCAACCCATCAAAGTACCCGAGTACCTGTCACCATCAGCATACCCGAGTACCTGTCACCTGCCCATCTGAGTACCCGAGTACCTGTCACCAGCCCATCAGAGTACCCAAGAACCTGTCACCTGCCCATCTGAGTACCAGAGTACCTGTCACCAGCCCATCAGAGTACTCAAGTACCTGTCACCTGCCATTCAGATTATGTGTTAGAAATATCTTATAAATTGACCACTTTGTGTAAAAATAAAAGCGTTTTCATTTTATTTCCATGTTTTTCGAAGACTTGCAGAAAAAAATTAACCATTCAAAAGACTCATAATGCCTCATAGAATATACGTGGGGTGTTTGCTTTCCAAAATGGGGTAATTTTGTGGGTAATTTCATTGTCCTAGTGCTCCAGGGCCTTCAAAAGTGTAATAGGTCGTTAGGAAATTAGATGTGAAATTTCTGCTCCTAGAATGCCTGACGGTGCTCCCTGCATGTTGGACCCCTCTATCTGGCCAGGGTGTGAAAAAGTCTCACACATGTGGTATCACCATACTCGGGATGAGTAGCAGAATCTATTTTGGTGGGTTATTTTTGCTATATACATGCTATGTGTTTGAAATATCATATAACTTGACCACTTTGTGAAAAAAAATACATTTTCATTTTCTTTCCACATTTTCCGAAGACTTGTGGAAAAAATTAACAGTACAAAAAGATTCATAATGCCTCATAGAATATACATTGGGATGTTTGCTTTCCAAAATGGGGTCATTTTTGGGTAATTCTGTGGTCCTGGTGCTGCAGGGCTATCAGAAGTGTAATAGGTGGTTAGGAAATCATTTGTGTAATTTATATAAGCTTCTAGAATGTCTGACGGTGCTCCCTGCATGTTGGACCTCTGTATGTGGCCAGGCCGTGTAAAGGTCTCACACAAGTGGTATCACCATACTCGGGATGAGTAGCAGAATATATTTTGGGGGGTAATTTTTGCTATGTACATGCTATGTGTTAGAAATATAATAAATTGACCACTTTGTGTAAAAATAAAAGTGTTTTCATTTTCTTTCCACGTATTTCGAAGACGTGTGGAAAAAAATGAACCATTCAAAAGACTCATAATGCCTCATAGATTATAAGTTGGGGTGTTTGCTTTCCAAAATGGGGTCATTTTGTGGGTAATTCCATTGTCCTGGTGCTCCAGGGCCTTCAAACGTGTAATAGGTTGTTAGGAAATTAGATGTGAAAATTCTGCTCCTAGAATGCATGACGGTGCTCCCTGCATGTTGGACCTCTCTATGTGGCCAGGCTGTGAAAAAGTCTCACACATGTGGTATCGCCATACTCGGGGCGAGTAGCAGAATGTATTTTGGGGTGTAATTGGAAGTATGCATATGCTGTGTGTGAGAAATAACTTGTTGTTATGACAATTTTGTGCAAAAAAAAAAAAAATAATAATAATAATTTCTTAATTTACCTAAGAATTGTGGGAAAAAAGTACAACTTGAAATGTCTACTTTCCAAAAAGGGGTCATTTGGGGTTATTTGTACTTTCCTGACATTTCAGGGCCTCAAGAAATGATATAGGCCATCAGTACATCAGGTGTGATCAATTTTCAATGATTGGCCCCATAGCTTGTAGACTCTATAACTTTCACACAGACCAAATAATATACACTTATTTGGGTTATTTTTACCAAAGATAGGTAGCAGTATAGGTTTTGACCCAAATTTATGAACAAAAATTACTTATTTGCAAAATTCTATCATAGAAACTAAAAAAAAGTGTTTTTTTTTTCAAAATGTTCGCATTTTTTCACTTATGTCGCAAAAAATAAAAAAAACTCAGAGGTTACTAAATACCAAAATACCAAAAGAAAGCTCTATTTGTGTGAAAAAAATGATAAAAATGTTGTTTGGGTACAGTGTAGCAAGAGAGAGTAATTGTCATTCAAAGTGTGAGAGCGCTGAAAGCTGAAAATTGGTCTGAGCAGGAAGGGGGTATAAACGTCATGTATTGAAATGGTTAAACCCATAAAAGGATTCTGTGGTGTCTTATTGTAAAAGGGACAAGGTGGGTTGGGTTTAGAAGGTGTATGCAGCCTGTATATCTGCTTGCATCAGTCATGTATTTATAATGTTTTTAATATCTATAAACAAATGTTTTGCATTTCATTTCTATTTTAAATTGAATGGGTTGTTTTACAAGGTGATCTTTTACAAACACTTTAAACCATCATTCTCTTTTTCTATTGAAAACCCTTGGCTATAAAAATTAAAGGATTCACTTCAAACACGCTGCATCATGCATTCCTATACATACTGAATAGCTCACTTTAATACCCACAGTGCTTACGGCACTTGGCCCAGCAGACTGCAAGAAGATCTTTGCTCAGCATCCTTTATTCTACCTGGGTTTTTCACTGATGGGCAGCTCCAGCCATTTCTTCTGCATCCCTTTCTAGAGGTTAGGGAGACTTCACTGAGGTCAAATACCACAATATAAGGGTGGCCTGAGAGGTGAGAGGGTTGTAGATTTGATTACTTTCTTTCACATGTTATTTTCACTGAAATTACCCTCTGGTTATGTATTTTTTTATCATAAGCTCATTTTGAATTACCAGAGTTTGAAACATTTTTTGAAGGCCCCTTTCACAAGAGTTCCCCCCTTTCCAACTTAGCAGGGGATCCCAGACTAATCCCCTGCTGAGTCAGATCAAAAGGAAAACCGATGTCACAGATGTGACATCTGTGTTCATTCTGTTTTCTTCCTCCATCTTGTGATGCATTTAAAAACTGAGCCATGTGTAGCGGTATCCCCGAAGGGGCTGCTGAGAATTATGTTTTGTCTGTCACCCTGCCCAGCCCGGCATTCACTCTCAGGCACTCTGAGACACAAAGCAGTCAGTGAACTTTGTTTTTGTTGTTTTTATTGAGGGGTATAAATTGGATGGGGATGGGAGTTATGGGATGCCCAGGGTGGATAAATAGCAATTGGATAAACAGTAATTGGTTTAACAGCAATTAGTTCAACAGCAATTGGTTTTGGGACAACTACAGTATATACTCTCCCTGTACATATTCCTTCAGCTTCCTCCTGCACACTCTTGCTTAGCACATCTATTGCTGCAGAATGTTACTCTTAATCACCTCCTGCACATCACTTGGTTCCCAGGATCAGCAAGCACATTTTGTTGGTTAGGCCTGACACTGGCTCAGCCAGGCCTCAGCAAATGTCCTTTGCAGGCAGGGAACGCAGGCCCCTATGGTGAAGCAGAGAAAAGTAGTAAAAGTCCTTGTGCTAGCTGTCCTAACTATGGCTACTGATCCCAGTAAGCCCTCTTCAGGACCTGCCAACCCTCCTGACTGCAGCTGCCCCTTTCCACTGCCCCTTCCTCCACAGTCCACTCTTCTGGTTCTGCACCCATCTCAGACTGCAAGCTCAGTCCTCTCAGGAGTGCCTCCCCAGTCCTACTGACTGTGCCTCACTCACCAGCCCTCCTGGCTTCAACCAGCTGTCCTCCCTGGAGCCTCTCAGCAGTTCTCTCTCTCGCTGTCCTCTCCTTGCTCTCTCTTGTGCCTCCAGTCCAGGACCTCCTCATGTGTTCTTGAAAGTGGTCCCGACTGTACCCGAGCCCAGGCCCTAGGTCACCCCCCACACTGGGGAGCTTCCTCAAAGGCCCCGACAGCCTCCGCACTCTCTCAATCCAGCTCTTCCACCCGACAACTCCCCCCTAGCTGGGCTGATTCTCTGTATTTAAGGAGGCCTGCCTGCCAATCCAGGTTATGGACTGATCAGGGCTCCTAAAATTACCCCAGGTGGCTCCACCTCCTTCTCCACCTCTCTTTCCAGAAGCACCAAAAGATTCTGTAAAGAAGAGGGGGTCCTGATGACACCACCTGTGAGTCACCCAGCACTACCCTGAGCCACTCCCAGTCCATAATCAAAACAAACAGGCATAGCAAACAACCAGACCTGCCTAAATTTGCCTACACTCTCTAGTACACTACTAGAAGGAGCTACACATGTAATTCCTATGGGCGGCCAAAGTTGACATGCACCCCATTTCTATAATATATGCCTCTTTGGCGGACAAAAGAGAAGTCCCAACGTATATTAAGGCATGGGAATCTTATTTGGATACTCACCTGGACCCTGAACAGTGGTATCTCTATTTTCTACGTTACTACAAGAGTATAATGAATATCGCCCTGGTTGAAGCGGGTATAAAAGTATTTACCAGATACCCTAATATTTCCTCCCTATGCTACAGGGGTTGCAACCATTTGGGCTCGATGTTCCACATTTAGTGGTCCTGCCCCTGCATAAGAAGCTACTGGAATACATTTTTTCATCTACTACGTAAAGTTACAGGGACTCCCCAGGAGCCGTCTTGTGCCCTCCTGAACCGCGCAGACTTAGTAGCGTCCCGAAAACAATACAATCCTTAATTTCCTATATGTTTCTAGGGGCCAAGCTTACAATAGCTAGAGCATGAAAAACCCCAACAGTCTCGATCCACGCAACTAAAAGTAAAATTTCATGCATCATGACCCAGGAACAGATTGTAGCGAAATTACGGGAATCTGTCCCCAAATTTGAAGCAATTTGGGAGCCCTGGGCCCTTCATGTTGGCATCTCATTTCTCCCGGGTCAACTTCCTGCTTAACAGATTCTCCCCAGGAGTCCTTTCCCCCTCTTCCCTGAGTCTATTCTCTCTCTTTTTCATGCTTTCACATACTACTCGTTCTTTCTAACTCTGCCTCTTTTTCCTTTTTTATTTCTCATGTTAATGTAATAACCGCAATGTATCTCAGAGAATGTTACTCTACAGGTTTGTTTAGCGGCTAATATTAGCGATAAAATGACAGTAATGTTGTCTTCAGGAAATAGCCAAGTTGACAGGCTAATAATAGCTTCTGCAGTTGGGATGGAATCTGGAAAGGCAATCCATGGACCACTGTCAATAGAAGACTGGAAGCTGTTCCCAGGAAATAGAGCTGTAATCCCCAGCATCACCATTTGAAATGGAGGCAGTTTTCTTTTCTTTTTTCTTAAAGGGCAGGCTCCACTGAGCTCCCCGATCCACAGTGAGCTCCCATTGGGGTGGGTCTGGATCTGAGGGGAGGCCCCCCACAATCGCTCTTCCTGGAAAGGAAAACAAACTCCATGGATTGCCACCAAATTCGGTCTTAGGACTCAAAACCTATAGCTACACAGTTCACCTGATTTGGATGTAAATACCCTCAAATTAAAGCTGAAATCCATTGTGGTGGTGTATAGAACCAAAAAGATTAGAATTGTGTTGATGTCCCAATATTTATGGACCTGACTGTATATTGTTGGAAGCATAATAAAATCAAAAATAATATATAGATCTAGATAATAGAATTCAATAGCTTATAACTCCAGACTGGAACAGATAACTGCACCAACCGGAGACAAATATGTAGCATGATATTAGTGATAATAAATGTATAGCAATCAGATAGTATTTGCCCATGTTGGACAAAATTACAGGTTTTGCATAAGGCCTTAAGGCACTGGTACATCCCAACTAGGGGCACCAGTACAGACACAGATGGTCCAGTGTCTATTGTTTTAAGTTTACTAGGGGCGATTTTATTTTTCAAATTGGGAACCCTTCAGTAAGTGACTTTGGGGTGGTCTGGAAGAATGTCTTTGAGGTGGGGTCTTGTAAGAGTATATTCCAATGATGGATGAATATTCCTTCCATCTTCATATTGGGAATGGAATGTGGTGGTGAACCGGGTAGAATGGTTGCCAGTTTCCCAAACCTTTTTGGGGTGCTTTCCCTTCAGGTAAAATTTAAAAACCCGATTAACCAATTTTTCAGGGTATAATTTGTACTGAAAGGGCACTGCTCTGCTCAACATAGGCACTGTCTCGTGTACAGTTTTGCCGCAATCGACAGAACTGTCCTTTTAGGTATATTTTGGATCCACAAGTGATAGTGGCAACTCTTGTGATGCAGAAAAGAGTTGCCAGCTGTGGGCTTTGTGTAGTTCTTAGTAACAATAGAATCTTGGTGACCCAATTCCAAGTCCAAAAAAGCTAAGTTATTGGGGTCGGTAACAAAAGTAAAGGACAGGCCATAGGGGTTGTCATTACAGTGACTAACAAATTGGCTAATGAGATTGGGAGACCCATCCAAGATAATAATACTGTCATCAGTATATCTTCCAAAGAAGACTATATTGGCTGAAAAGGGATTATGTTGCCAGATGTAGTTGTTCTCCCAGAAACCCATAGTCAAATTTGCATATGATGGTGCAAGGTTAGCTCCCATCGCAGTGCCATGTAGTTGTAAATAATAATCACTAGGGATGGGCCGAACACCCCCCTGTTCGGTTTGCACCAGAACACCGGAAACAGGCCATAAGTTCGTGCAAACGCGCAAACCCTATTAAAATCAATAGGACACGAACATGAAAAATCGAAATTGCTCATTTTAAAGGCTTATATGCAAGTTATTGCCATAAAAAGTGTATGGGGACCCGCATACTGCCCTAGGGGGGCATGTATCAATGCAAAATAACGTTTTTAAAACAATTGTTTTTTTAGGAGCAGTGATTTTAACCACTTGGCGACGGCCTCGCGTATATAAGTGGTTCTGCTGAGCAAATCGCCTTCTATAAACGGCGTTTCGCACAGCCACAGTTGCAGGCGGGCACACGCCAGCAAGCTCTCGTGCCCGCCGCACGCTGCATGAGTGTGGCCACAGGTCTGGCGGACTCGATGTCCGCCGGCGACCTGCGATCACCTAATACATAGGCAGAATGGGGGACCCCCGATTTAAACACAGTGGTTTCCCGTTCTGTCAGGAAACATGACAGTGATCTACTGATCCCTGTAATCAGGATCAGTTAGATCTGTTATGCCCCTGCCAGCCCAGCCCCCACACAGTTAGAACACAGTAAGGGAACACAGTTAACCCCTTGATTGCCCCCTACAGCTTAACCCTTTCCCTGTCAGTGACATTTACACAGTAATCAGTGGTTATTTGTAGCTATGATCGCTGTATAAATGTCAATGGTCCCAAAAAAGTGTCAAAAGTGTCCAATCTGTCCACCACAATATATCGCAGTCCCGATAAAAATTGCAGATCGCTGCCATTACCAGTAAAAAAAATAATAAAAACACCATAAATCAATTCTCATAGTTTGTACATGCAATAACTTTTGCGCAAACCAATCAATAAATTCTTTTTGCGATTTTATTTACCAAAAATGTGTAGAAGAATACATTTTGGCCTAAACTGATGAATAAATATGTTTATTTATACTTTTTTTATATATGTATTATCGCAAAAAGTAAAAAATATTGTTTTTTTTTTCAAAATTGTCAGTCTTTTTTTGTTTATAGCACAAAAAATAAAAAAGCAGAGGTGATCAAATACCACCAAAAGAAAGCTCTATTTATAGGAAAAAAAGGACGTAAATTTTGTTGGGGTGCAACGACACAGTGGCGAATCAAAAAAAAGTGCTCTAGTCAGGAAAGGCATAAATCCTTCCGGGGCTGAAGTGTTAATATAGCTTAAAGAGAAAAAATAAAAATGAACTATTCTTTTAAATATCGTGCCTGGGGGGGTCCCCTTGGTCTGACTGTAACGCGACGCAACTGTGTGATGTTTAGAACATTGCTGCAGCAAAATGACATTTTTAAAGAAAAAAAGTAATTAAACTTGCTCTTACCAATTCATCAAAAAATGAGTATAGTGTTACAAAAAACAGTAGGCAGTTTTTGACAAGACCTTCATTAAAAACGTCGTCTTCTCCCGCTTCTTCTTCTTTCTTCCTCCGGTCTGCCTCCATCTGCTCTTTCCTCGTGTCTTCTTCTGGTCTTCTCCTTCTTCTTTCAGTCTTCCTGTGCTTCTTCCTTCCTCTCGTCGTCATCTTCTTCTTCCTCCGCCGCCATTCCCGCTGCTGACCAGAGGGGACTCCCAGAATGGGCTGTCTTGAGTTTGGCAGTTATTTTATAAGTAAGGGTGGGGCCTTTTAAATTTTAGTGTGGGGTTCCCCTTAATATCCATATCAGACCTGAAGGGCCTGGTATGCATTTTGGGGGCACCCCATGCCGTGTTTTTTGCTAATTCTGTCATAGGGTTCCCCTTAACCACTTCAATACACTGTGTTATATATACTACACTGACTGCACCATATAGTCTGAGCTGTATTATATATACTACGGGGACTGCACTCCATAAAAATGTAATGACATGCCCCTGTTAAACAGGTGCAGAAAAATTGGGCCTTAGGTGTTGGTGGTGGCAGAACATTGTAACCCCTCACAGTTACTCTTATTGGGCACAGGAACAGGCCCTGCTGTTAAAAATTATTTCAAAAATTGTAATGACATGCCCCAGTCAAACAGGTGCAGAAAAATTGGGCCTTGGGTGTTGGTGGTGCCCTAAACCCAAAATATCTTTGTCAGCTAGCATCATCAGGATTCAGGAGAAATAGGATAGGCAGCATAGGCAGTCTTCATTGGATCCCAGATCTCTAGGAAATTCAATCAGTTACATCAGCATCAGGGACTTGATAGCTGCTGATCCAAGACTGATTCATTTTTATAAATGTGAGCCTATCAACAGAGTCTGTGGACAGGCGCACTCTTTGATCCATTACAAACCCTCCAGCAGGACTGAGTGTCCATGCACGCTGGATGCAGGACAGGCCAGTAGCTTGATTGCATAATGAGCAAGTTCCGGCCAGTGGTCCATTTTAAAGACCCAGTAACTCAGTGGATGCTCAGGTGGAAAGGTCTCCAAGTCTGCTCTTGCCCCTAGATATTCCTGCACCATATAATGCAGATGCTGCCAATGGTTGCTTGACCCTATCAGCCCTGGGTGCTGAGGACTGAAGAATTGTTTAAAGGCATCGGTCAGCCGGCCACCGCTCTTCCTCTGACCGAAGGAAGCCTCAGAAACACTTTGTCCAGCACCAGAAAAGGTTAACCTCCCAGGGTCTGCAAAGGTGTTGCACAAACTTTTCTTCAATGTATCCTAAAGATGTTTCATCCTCTGCTCCCTCTGCGAAGGCAGGATGAGCTCTGAAACTTTACCCTTGTAACGTGGATCAAGAAGGGCTGCCAGCTAGTAATGATCCCTCTCCTTGATACCACGAACCCTGGGGTCTTTTTGCAGGCTTTGCAGAATCAGGGAGGTCATGCAGCGTAAGTTTGAGGAGACATGAGAGTCCTCTGGGTCACTGAGGATGACATTGTCAGGAACTACCTCCTCCCAGCCACGTACAACTCCTTGGGGTTCTGGGGACTGAAAGCCATACCTTGAAGAGTGCTGCATGTTATCCTCTACATCCATGCTGACACAATCCCCCTCCTCCTCCTCCTCTTTCTGTGTCTTTGGCGGCCCTGCAGGAATACTATCTGCATAAAGTGGGCCTTGAGAGTAAAGGAAGTCCTCCTCTTCCTCCCACTGTTCTGCCTCAAGTGCCCTGTCCATGATTCCACGAAGCATGTGCTCCAGCAGGAAGATTAGTGGGACAGTGTCACTGATGCATGCATTGTATAATGCATGCATGCACTGCACAGCCCGCCCCCATGGGCATGCATGAACTCCTCCCATGCCAGTCATGGGGGCGGGCCTTGAATTCCTCCCTCGGGAACTCCTTTGCTGGTCTTTCTGTGCATGGTCTCTACCGCTAGGTGATATCCAACACACTGGGTGGTATCCTCAGCATAATCTATGACGCGGCATGCAGAGGCGACGCGCCTAGCTGCCTGCCCATGAGCGCTGACGTCTTTTTATGGCAGCGGTCTCCAATGTATGAGACGCCACCATTCCTTTGGAGGCAAACACAGCATGTATGCACGCCCTGCTGCTTAGGGTAAGTGACCCGTTATCTGCTCAGAACATTCTCCAATAAGTGGTTGCTTGCTCGCTTTCTGAGCGGGCTTCTTCATGGGTGGTTTTATTTATTTATTTATTTATTATTTATTTTCTTTTTTGTTGTTTTTTATTACCGGCCCCTGGATATGTCTTATGCTTGGTTTTATGGAGGATTTAAAGGACCTTATGTCTCTTCCTCTATGATCCACTTTAAGGGGCCTTTGGAGATGCATACTCTTCACTATATTGTGACTATATACAGTATCTCACAAAAGTGAGTACACCCCTCACATTTTTGTAATTATTTTATTATATCTTTTCAAGTGACAACACTGAAGAGATGACACTTTGCTACAATGTAAATTAGTGAGTGTGCAGCTTGTATAACAGTGTAAGTTTGCTGTCCCCTCAAAATAACTCAACACACAGCCATTAATGTCTAAACCGCTGCCAACAAAAGTGAGTACACCCCTAAGTGAAATTGTCCAAGTTGGGCCCACAAAATTAGTAATTTTCCCTCTCCGGTGTCATGTAACTTGTTAGTGTTACAAGGTCTCAGGTGTGAATGGGGAGCAGGTGTGTTAAAATCTGTGTTATCACTCTCACACTCTCATACTAGTCACTGGAAGTTCAACGTGGCACCTCATGGCAAAGAACTCTGAGGATCTGAAAAAAAGAATTGTTGCTCTAGATAAAGATGGCCTAGGCTATAAGAAGATTGCCAAGACCCTGAAACTGAGCTGCAGCACGAAGCCAAGACCATACAGTGGTTTAACAGGACAGGTTCCACTCAGAACAGACCTCACCATGGTCGACAAAAGAAGTTGAGTGCACGTGCTCAGCATCATATCCAAAGGTTGTCTTTGAGAAATAGAAGTATGAATACTGCCAGCATTGCTGTAGAGGTTGAAGGGGTGGGGGTCAGTCTGTCAGTGCTCAGACCATAGGCCGCACACTGCATCAAATTGGTCTGCATAGCTGTTGTCCCAGAAGGAAGCCTCTTCTAAAGATGATGCACAAGAAAGCCCGCAAACAGTTTGCTGTAGACAAGCAGACTAAGGACATAGATTACAGGAACCATGTCCTGTGGTCTGATGGGACCAAGATAAACTTATTTGGTTCAGATGGTGTCAAGCGTGTATGGCGGCATCCAGGTGAGGCGTACAAAGACAAGTGTGTCTTGCCTACAGTCAAGCATGGTGGTGAGAGTGTCATGGTGTGGGGCTGCATGAGTGCTGCCAGCACTGGGGAGCTACAGTTCATTGAGGGAACCATGAATGCCAACATGTACTGTGACATACTGGAGCAGAGCATGATCCCCTCTCTGTGAAAACTGGGCCATAGGGCAGTATTCCAACATGACAACGACCCCAAACACACCTCCAAGATGACCACTGCCATGCTATAGAAGCTGAGGGTAAAGGTGATGGACTGGCCTAGCATGTCTCCAGCCCTAAACCCTATTGAGCATCTGTTGGGCATCCACAAATGGAAGGTGGAGGAACGCAAGGTCTCTAACATCCACCAGCTTCGTAAAGTCATCATGGAGGAGTGGAAGAGGACTCCAGTGGCAATCTGTGAAGCTCTGGTGAACTCCATGCCCAAGGGGGTTAAGGCAGTGCTGGAAAATATAAGTGGGCACACAAAATATTGACACTTTTGGTCCAATTTGGACATTTTCACTTGGGGGTGTACTCACTTTTGTTACCAGCGGTTTAGACATTAATGGCTGTGTGTTGAGTTATTTTGAGGGGAGGGCAAATTTACACTGTTATACAAGCTGTACACTCACTACTTTACATTGTAGCAAAGTGTCATTTCCTCAGTGTTGTCACATGAAAAGGTATAATAAAATATTTACAAAACGTGAGGGGTGTACTCACTTTTGTGAGATACTATGTAATAATATTGATAACCACCACATCAGCCACCTAGTCGTACTAATTTTTGCACCAATATGGAGTGTGTTTATCATTATGCCCTTTTTGATTGTGGTTGTTTCTTTCTCACACAGAGGGATAGAGCAACCATCTTTTTCCACACTTGTATATTATACACATTTTTTCTATTATCAATTATCAATTATCAAATAATATAATTTGGGAGTTTTGTGTGAAGCAGTTTGGGCATGGCTGTGTGATCCTCGCTGGCAATCCAGGAAGTATTTTGTGAGACGCATTATCATCTGCTCCAATCTCCTGCACAATGGTGAAATTATCTGTTCATACGATAAGCCTGTTTTGAATCATACCCAGGTACCTTGTTGTCGCACCTTTGAATGTAAAGCACTTAAAAATATTTCTAAAAACTCTGTTCTATTATAGAGGAAAAATCTTCTCTGCAGTATTGCCCCTGAAGAAAGGACAAGTTCCTGAAACACTTCGGGTGGTTGAGAAGGACCTTTTCTTGCTTTCAAAACATTCAAATGAATTGTTTTTATACTGTTGTTATGTCTCAAATGGTGATGTATGCACCTAATTTTAACCCCTTCCTTACCGGGCACTTAAACCCCCCTCCTGCCCAGACCAATTTTTGGCTTTCAGCGCTGTCGCATTTTGAATGACAATTGCGCGGTCGTGCGACGTTGTACCCAAATAAAATTTGCGTCCTTTTTTTCCCACAAATAGAGCTTTCTTTTGGTGGTATTTGATCCCCTCTGCGTCATTTCTGATCGCCGCTATAAACAAAAAATGAGCGACAATTTTGCAAAAAATAACAATATTTTTTACTTTTTGCTAAAGTACAAATCCATTAAAAAAATTATTCATCAGTTTTGGCCGATATGTATTCTTCTACATATTTTTGGTAAAAAAAAATCGCAATCGGCGTATATTGATTGGTTTGCGCAAAAGTTATCGCGTCTACAAACTGGGAATTGATTTCTGGCGTTTTTATTATTATTTTTTTTTTTACTAGTAATGGCGGCGATCTGCGATTTTTATTGGGACTGCGATATTGGGGTGGACATGTCGGACATTTTTTACACATTTTTGGGACCAATGACATTTATACAGCGATCAGAAATTTAAATGTCCACTGATTACTGTATAAGTCATTGGCAGTGAAGGGGTTAACCTGCAGGGGGCAGTGAAGGGGTTAAATATGTTCCCTGGCTGTGTTCTAACTGTGGGGGGGCAGGGCTGGCCGGGACATAACAGATCTAACTGATCCCAGTGACAGGGATCAGTAGATCTGCTTGTCCCCTGTCACAGAACGGGGAACCGCCGTGTTTACAACGGCGGTTCCCCGTTCTGAGGCTCCTAAAAGTGATCGGTGGGTCTCGGGCGGACATCGAGTCCGCCCGACCCACGGGCACGCTCGCGCAGCGTGCGGCGCGCGTGCGCCGCCGTTGCCTCCAGGGGGCGCGCAGGAGCGTGCGCAGTGGAGGACGTCCATGGACGTCATCCCGGCATTTCAGATCCGCGCTGGAGCCTTACTTTGGCAATAGCGCGGATCTGAAGTGGTTAATTGTATTTTTGCATAAAAATCAAATATATATATGTGATTTGCCGTTAAAGTCCCAAGCACTAGGGGGTACATTTCTGCTCCATATATTAATTAAGGGATGTTGGCAATTGGACCTTGGCCCAGGTGGTAATAATAATTTCCCATAGAAGAGGGCAAGGACACCCACAGTGTGCCCCGACACTTCGTTGAAGCCCATAAAAAATCCACGGCTGGACTCAAGATACGGGTGATAGAACAAATCTCCAGATCTCTCCCTGAGGCCGAGCGGTTTAAGAGAGTGTGCGCCAGGGAGACTTTCTGGATTTAGCCTTGATGTTCTCTCGCCTGGAGGCCTCAATGAGGGAATAGAAATAGCCACCATCCTCTAGTCTAATTCTTGATTATATTTATTTAATCTATCTTCAATATATTTCTATATATATTTTCTCCTTAGGCATCCGGGATATACATGGGGGTGGCAGGTTCTGCTCTATCTATAAGCATGTGGTTCCTCATGTGATACCCTTTCACTTGTTTTTTCAATTTGGCTTTTGATATCCCCTAACAAGCCATAAATTGAGTGAGTCGCTCTTCTTGGTAAAATCTCTTTTTTATTATTTAGGTCTCATTAGATTAACATGCAACCTTTTATAGTACATAAATTCAATTGTATCATTATCATTCACCTAATTGCAATACATACAATTTTATCCTTGACAGAATCTTCACTATCTGATTGCTATGCATTTATTATCACTATTATCATGCTACATATTTGTCTCCAGTTAGTGCAGTTATCTGTTCCGGCCTGGAGTTATAAATTATTGAATTCTATTATCTAGGTCTATATGTTATTTTTGCTTTTATTATGCTTCCAACGATATATATATTATAATGGTATTATGTTCTCATTTCTGATTGTTTGTTTATTGTTTGCATACGACTTTAGCTGCTGTATGACACTAATCATGTCATTGGGCCACAGACGGATCTTAACCTCTACATTACTGTTCCGGTTATAATGCAATGTTTATCCCCCCCCCCCCTTTTGTACCCTCTACACCAGTGGTTCTCAACCCTGTCCTCAAGTACCCCCAACAGGCCATGTTTTGGGAATCTCTCTTAGATAAAATAGCTGTCCAAAATACCAAGCCATTAACTCTGATTTAAAGTACCTGTGCAAGATAAAGGAAAACCTGCAAGCGTGGCCTGTTGGGGGTACTTGAGGACAGGGTTGAGAACCACTGCTCTACACTATACACCGTGAATTACATGTGTTTTATAATTTTTTATAATGTTTAGGCTTTGTTGTTTGTACAAAGAGGATCTGCTTGTTACTCCTTGTCATTTGGCCCCTCTCCCCATAGTCCAATACATTGTGGGTCCCCAGCCACACTCATTCGATTTTACATGCTTGAAGAAGGAGTGCAGCTACCATAACATCCGTAGTGCGCATGCTCACGAAATGCGTCGCATTCTGATGATGTCATCCGCCCATGCTGCCCTGCCTCTGCATGCCTAACTTCGTTATGGCTCCGTTCACTGCACAGCCGACCATACATCATCACAGTAAGCAGCGGGGACTGTGGCACAACTGACAGGACAGATCAGAGGATACGGATCACTCTATCACCAATGATACCCCCTGGGGAATGTTTACTACAGATGTGCTTGTTGTTTATCACATGCTGTACATGTAAGTTGCCAATTGGCTATGCTATTCTATTAAAGTTGCTTTTTAATCCTGCACTTAGAGACACCTCTCTCCTTGTTCTTTCTGTGGACTTCATCAGGAACTATATCATTTTTTTGCCTTTTACCCGAGCTTGCTGTATCCCAGACATCCATCTGAAAAAATGTGTTGCCCAAAACAGCAACTCTGTCTATTGGAGCTTCCTACTGCCAATTGTAAATAGTTGTTATACAGGTAAAACGAAACATTTCCCTTTGAGGTCATTGAATATTGGAGCATATAGAGGCTGAGAATAAGTGTCAAAAGAGTTCCCATTTATTAGTAAAAAGAATAGTGCCCCCAAGGTCCAGATGAAGGCAGAGATGAGCCAGTATAAAGTAACTGATTGGAGCTCAGCTTCAATTCACTACGCTGCCACTGCTGCTTATCCAAAGGGAAGCCGGGATTTGTCAATCTGCTATTTTCAATTGGCATGATGTTTGAGCACAGACCAGCATTCTTGAATTCCAGAGCAGCACTATACCTTGGCTGGGTCAGAAGCCACAGGCCCATTCGACCTCCTATAATTAAGGGGTCCATTCATCCCATTAGGTGGTGGATATCACACTGGTGGTGCTAATTATTTCGCAGGATCTGTGGATGTGCACTGTGGTGGTGTTGAGCTGCTGAGCGGATACTTACCATCTCTAACGCATAAACTGAACTTTGTGTGATTTCATTCATTTATTATGGACTTGCTCATATTTATTTATGATGATTAGTGCAGCTTTTGTCTAGTTAGATTGTTCATACTGTGTGTGTCTCGTGGTATGGCTGCAGCTTCACCTCTATAAACTTTGTTATAACAACTTTTTATTCCCAATAGCGCAGTTTTTATTTATTTATTGATAAAGTGTTGTATAGGTGGTATTATACGTCGGCTAGATTGGCCCCTCTTTATCCTGACTTACTCTCCTCTATGTTTTCGGAGATGTTCACAAGATGGCTCCATGGCACATATTTGGTGGTCATGTCCCAGGGCGTGCAGGTTATTGGTCAGAGACTATACCCTTCTTCGTAACTTATTTCATGTAAACCTTAAGAGGGACCCTTATAAACCAGTTGTGGAACTGCTACACCCGGGACGCAAATTGGCATAACATCTCTTTACTGCAATTAAACTAACCATTGTGAGGGCATGGAAAATCCCAGCACATAGCTTTGAGGCGGTCAAAAACCACATGAATGATGTCATGGTGAATGAATGCGCAAAATTTCTTAGAGTTTGACAAACCATGGATTACACATACTCAGCCTTCCAGGTTTGACAGTACGCTTCTCTCAATTTAACACTCCCCCGGCGCACACCCATGGACTCTTTTTTCCCTTTCTTCTCCTTTCTCCTTGTTGCCTTATCTTTTACCAGGCTTCCTTTTTTTTCCTTTTCTCTTTCTTCTCTTACTGTCTGCTATCTTTTATGCATTAAATACACATGCCTATCAGGCCGCTAGGTAGTGTTCTGGTCGGGATGGTTATACCTATCATGTTATGTTTTCTATATTGTTTTTATTTATTTTAAATTTGCACATTCTTGCAGATTCTTGATTATAAACATTTTGTTTAGATATGCTGGGTTCTATACATGGTCCTTTTGTTGTTTGACAGCATCCTGTGATCTCTAAGATACTTCGGAAAACTATATTTGGACTTCCATTTTTTCTTTTTGTTCCATGGGACACTATGCTTGACACCGGCATAATCTTATTGCTTATGTCTCATGTTTACTGTTCTCCATTTTTGTTTTGTTATATATTATTGTCTTATGTTTGCCTATTCCATACTGTAACCATCTAATGGCTGACCTGATATGTTGAATTACATGTCAATAATTCTTTTGTAAAAGAAAAAATCAAGCTTTAAAATGTGTGCTATCAAACACATTCATTTTAATGCCTCCATCACATATTGATCCAAATCCAGCGCCTATTAGCAATGTACATATCACTCTGTTTTGCTCTCTACTCCAAATATTACATATTCTGTCTATTGGCTAATCAGTGGAATGGGGATCTTTTATTCCTCTACATGTTTCTGGGATGGGCTCAACTTCTTCAGTAAGGTAATATAGGCTATTGCTAGATTGGACATTAGAGACATTTTTTGTAAATACATCACACAGGTATATATACTATATATACAGTATCTCACAAAAGTGAGTACACCCCTCACATTTTTGTAAATATTTTATTACATTTTTCCATGTGACAACACTGAAGAAATGATACTTTGCTACAATGTAAAGTAGTAAGTGTACAGCTTGTATAACAGTGTAAATTTGCTGTCCCCTCAAAATAACTCAACACATAGCCATTAATGTCTAAATTGCTGACAACAAAAGTGAGTGTGTGCTGCAGCTCTCCCTCTCCAGAAACTAGGGGGTCAGGTGAGTTACCTGGCCCCTGTGAGGATGGGAGATTCTGGGGATGACCCGGGCAATGGTTACCCTGGGGGATACAACTTGAATCCTCAAGCTTCATCTTTACCTGAAGACCTTGGCTATGGCCCTAAAAAGGGGTATCTATCCCTACTTTCAGACAGCGGGTTGCTGACCGTTTAAAGAGGATTAAGAAGGAAGAGTAAAAGTTGGTGAGCCTGAAAGCAGAGTACAGGAAAAAGAAAGCCTTCCATGATAAAGCGTTTAGCAAAAAGAGACAGAGTCTGAAACCGGAAGTCAATGTTTTGGAGAACGCCATGAAGTGCCAGCAGAATTTGGTTAAAGCTTTGAAAGAGAAAAGCGGAGCATTCAAGGAGAAATTCCAGAATGAGGAAAGGTTCCAGAAAATGAGAGATGACGCCAGTCATGGAAAGGCATTGGCGATGGCAGTATGGGTGGAGAGTGAGGAGGGGGTCCTGGATGCTGCCCCTGTTATCCCATTCACTTCAGGATCTGTCTTACCAGAGGAAGTGGTGGCCTCTGCCTCCCTCCCTCCCTCCCTAGCAAGCTGGAGGAACAACACAGGAGGTAGATCAAGATGGCAGAGGGCTGCTCAACTTTATTCAGGAAATGGAGCGTCCCTTAGGTGGAAGGGCCTTTTGCTTTTCTGAAGATTACTGATGAGGACAATGGCGATGACTCTGTACCCTGACCAATAAAGGTAAAAGTCATATTTTGTAAAAACTGACAGTATGGATCCAGCATGGAGAGGAGAATTTTGGAGGGAAAACTTCCAGTGTCAGCACAAGGCTCTGCAGGGAAGACGGCTGCTGTGCCTGTAGGACTGGACTCTGACACTGAGGATAGGCTCGGGCTTGTTCGGACAAACTGGAGACAATGCTCAATGGAACCTTCAAAGTCACTTGTAAAATATGTATGAGTTTATTAAAACCTTAGATAATATGTAACAAGGAGTGCATAAAAATGAGAATCAATTCATGAATTAAAATATTACTGGCAATCAGCAAATAACACCAATGATGATTGTGTGGTAAGCCAGGTGCTGGATAAACCAAAATACCACCTCTCTGGGGGCCCAACCTGGGATGGCCTGTGGAAAGCCCTGGGTGAAAGGGGTTAACCACTAGGGGATCCACAAGACTGAGAACAACTGTATGGAAAGAACAACTGTATGGAAAGCGTTCCGGCTGCTAGATGAGCTGAGATGCCACCCCTGGGGGGTCACAAACTGTAGTGACCTGTGAAAAGTCCTGGGTGGGAAGAATGAAGGACTTGGAGAATCACAGGAGAAAACGGCACTGTGCAGGAACAATGGTAGATGCCATCCCCACAACAGAGTTCACAGTCATAGATGGCTTACTGTCAGAATTCAGATTCCCAGGCATGTTAGTGCCAGATAAGGTTGGGCTCGGGCTTGTTCGGAACCGATGTGCCCGAGCCCGCCAGAAAGTGAACCCTGCACTGCGCTAATCACAGGCAGTGAGACATTTCCTCGATGCGCGGCTGCAGCGATCGGGGAATGTCTCACTGCCTGTGATTAGCGCAGTGCAGGGTTCACTTTCTGGTGGGCTCGGGCACGTTTGGTTCCGAACAAGCCCAAGCCCAACCTTATCTGGCACTAACATGCCTGGGAATTTGACTTCTGACAGTAAGCCATCTATGACTGTGAACTCTGCTGGGGGGATGGGATCTACCATTGTTCTTGCACAATCCGCACTGATGGCTGCAAGTGCAAATAATGCTGAGAAGGGAAATGTCTGCACTGTGAAAGGTGTTACTGAATCCCAGGGAATAGTAACACGGAGTGGAAGAATTTTACTTAAGAGGAATGTGTCGGGGGAGGAAGAGGTGAAAACAGCAGCATCTGGTGTGAGTGGGTCTGCTGGTAGCAGTAGTGCCACGGATATGAATGTGAATGATAAAGCTGCTTGTAATGCTGGAAAGGGGAATGCATATGTGGTGGTGGATGGAGTGACACCTGCTGCTGCTTCTGATGGTGATTTGCAGAGTGGGGATTCTGAGGCTCCTGCAACCAGTGGTGCAGCTTTGAGGTCTGGAGCTTCTAAAACTGCTAATAAAACCTATGCTAGGGCTTTGGCTGGGATGAGGGGGTTACATCAGGAGGGCGGCTCAGGGAGGAGGTTTGTTACAGGTCTGCCATCTGCACCCCTGTCCTTCAGGCGGTGGAATGTGGTGCTGCTCAGGTGGGAGGGTGAGGGTGCCCCCTCAGTCAGGAGGTTGGTTGTGGACAATATTTTGGCAATGGGTTTCAAGGCTGATTACATCTTTGCTCTGATCAATCCGGTAGGCTCCTATTAGGATGATCTCTCCTTTGCTCGCCTCAAGTCTCTTGATATTTTCTGGGAGAATTATGAACATGTGTATAAGGGTCTGCCGGAGTGGGAGGGACTCGTCCAAAAACTTGTCTCACACCAACCTCTTGTGAAGAATGTCACCATCCTGGTAAGGAATGAATCCATTCCTTCTGATGACCTGTCTGTCTGGCTGAGGAGATATGGGGAGCTTCTGACCCCATTGAAGAAGATTGTGGATGAGAGGGGCATATGGACAGGTGGGTAATCAGTGCAGATGAGATTGCATGTGTATGTGAATGTGGTCCAGCATATGCCCTCCTCAGCCTTCATTGGAAAGGATAGGATTGTTGTGTTTTACCCTGGGCAGCCCAAACTTTGCAATAAGTGCAGTTCTCTGGGTCATTTCGCCTCCTTATTTCCAGAGAAGAAGTGCTCCTTGTGTCAGGACTTAGGTCACCTGGCTAAGGATTGCAATAAAATCAAATGCAATCTTTGTGGGGGCTGTTCCAGGGGTCCCCAATGTCTCTGTCCCTGTTGTCTCTGTGCAATCATTGTCTGATGGTCCATCCAATGTTGTGTCATCCCTTTGTGTTGTACCCCCTGAGCCAGTGTCCATGGATGTTGTGTCTGATCCCCTCCCCAGAGGTAGTGCAGGCTGTGGAGGGAGCTGGACCAGTGTGTATGGCTGCACCGACCCCTGCTCCCCGGCGTCTGAGGACCAGAGGGCATGAGGTGCCGGGGGATGGAGTGAATGATGGTGGGGGCGCTGGTGTGAAGGGTGGGGGCAGTAGTGGGGTGGATGGTGTTGTGGGTGATGATGGAATGGAAGGGGATGGGGCTTTGCAGTCAGGATTGTCTCACGATGGTATGGTGTAGTTTGAGGCAAAAAGAAAATATGGGAAGAGGAAGAAGAAGAAGGAGGTGCCTGTACCTGAACCTGGGAGGGTGGAGGTGTCCAACACATTTGAAGTGCTTTCTGAGGTGGAGGATGAGGGTTCTTCGGGTGATGAGTCTGTGGTTTCCATGGAAGAGGAATCACAGATGATACTAAAGCGTGTAGGGTCTCCGAGTAGGGAGGGGGGTAAGCAGGCTAAGAAACGTTTACCTCAATCATCCTGATTCTCACTCCTTTGAAGGTGGCGACCATTAATGTCGCCAGCATAAAATCAGTAAGTGTTCGTAACATGGCCTTATTTTTGCTCGGCAAGTTTGACGCTGATATTTTCTTTTTGCAAGAGACCCGGTTGTCTAGCTTGGCTGACATTCATCTGGCGAAGAAGGAGTGGAGGTGCGGGCCCTCTTTCTGGTCTTTGCAGCCGAGCCTTACACTGGAGTTGCGGTACTTTTTTCCGGCATGGTAACCTGCCGGCGGATAATTGAGGTAGAAATGGGGAGATGCATGGTTTTAGACATCTCCATGGGGGGGGGGGCAGGACCTACGCCTGGTCAACATCTATGGGCCCCAGACAAAGTGGGACAGGAAATGCCTCTTCATGAAGATCAAGGCTTTTCTTTTTACAACCCAGCAAGTTTTGTCTTCGGTGGTGATTTCAGTCACTAGACTAAGGACAGGAAAGGTACCAGAGCCAGGCTGGACTGTGACAGCTTTTTTTAAACAAAATAAATAGAGAGGCAGGTCTGGTTGATGTGCACATTCATTGCTGCCCAGACAACACGGGATTCACTTTTCAGCGAGGTAATAGTCAGAGTAGAATAGATATGCTTTTTTTAAAGGGTAACTCCGCCTTCTCGGCACCAGTTTATCAGGCGGAGGAGTTTTCCGATCACTGTATTCTGTCTGTGACTCGGAATAACCCTGATACACCACCTAGGGGGAGGGGTACCTGGAAGCTGAATTTGGCACTCCTGGACGATGTGAAGGTGAGTCAATGGTTTGAGGATTTTTTTCAGGCACAGGTATCAATCATGGACTTTTGCGCAGTAAGTCAGAGTGGTGTGAGCTCACAAAACGAAGGATCGTTGGGTTTTTCAAGGCCATAGGAAGAAAAAAACAACTTGATAAGTATGTCATCTACCAGCGTCTGCGGAGGAAGCTTGATAAGCTTGTGTCAAATAATGGAGATTCGGAGATGATCTCTGAGGTTAAACTCTTGCTCAGAGAGTGTCAATATGACAGGCATGCCTCTTTGGTTCTGGAAAGGGATTACCTTACCAGAATTGCAAATAAGGTAGAACAGTTAAGTCAGTAGTAGGCCTGGTTGACAGTACGGGTTCCTTGGCAAAGTCCAATTCGGGGATCCTGGAAACCGCCAGGTCATATTATGCTGACCTCCTGGGCAGGAGGAACCTTGATCGCACAGGCATGTCAAGTTTTCTGGATTTTATTCCAGGACTGGGAAATATCAGTTCTCTTGCGAGTTTGACGGAGGACATCACAGCAGATGAGGTGGTTAAGGCTATTGATAAGCTTGACATTAATAAGTCGCCTGGGCCAGATGGATTGACAGCTGAGTTTTATAAGCACTTTAACGTTACTCTGGCCGCATATTTGGTGGAGGTTTTTAATGGCTGTCTGAGAGAGGGTTCGCTCTCTCCCTCCATGAAACAATGTGCAGTGATTCTTCTGTCAAAGGGTAAAAATTCTTTGAGAATTGGCAACATATTAGCCTTCTCAATGTTGATAGCAAGATACTGGCAAAAATAATTTTTTGGCGTTTATTGTCTGTAGCAGACAGTCTATGTTCCAGCCGCCAGCACTGTTCGGCTTAGGGTACAAGCACTTTTTCAGCGGTGTTAGCTGTCTGGGAGGCCCTTGAGTGGTGCAGGGCTGCAGGCTGGAGAAAGTACTTGCTGGCATTGGGTCAGGCTAAAGCTTTTGATCGGGTCAATAATGAGTACCTATGGCTGCTTCTTAGCAAGTATGGCCTGGAGGGGGGCTTTATCAATTGGCTGAAGACCTTGTACAGAGGAGCTGAAAGCTTCATGCTTGTGAATGGTTGGATCCGACGGCCTTTTGAGGTTGGCTCGGGTGTGCATCAGGGGTGTCCTTTGAGTCCTCTGCTATACGCGTTCACAATCGATCCCTTCATCCGGAGGTTAGAGAGCGGACCGTTGTGCGGAGTGCCTTTGGGCATTCCTGGTGAGCCTCCTCTGAGGGTCGTGGCCTATGCTGATGACGTGTCTGTTTTCATCTAGGGGATAGAGGAGGCAGAGGAGGTGGTCTCGGTGATGGAGCAGTATGCTGAGGCATCTGGCTCAAAGATCAATCAGGATAAAAGTGAAGTTTAGGCATTAAATTAGGTCCCGATGATTATGGCTTCGCAAATTGGGAAAGCAGGCTACAAGATGCTGATGCCAAGGTTGCCAGCTGGAAGGATTGGAAACTCTCTTACAGGGAAAGGATTGACCTGATTAAAACTTACCTGATTCCAGTATTTCTGTATGTCAGCTTTGTCTGTGTTTTGCCAGTTTCTCTCTATGCGAGAATCTACAGCTGTTTCTTCCAGCTGTTATGGGGGAACAAACTGAATCTCATTAAGAGGTCTGTAACTTACCTTCCCAGGTGGATGGGTGGCTTAGGAATGATCAACCCGGTGGTATTCATGTCTCTGATGTTTTTGAAACATAATTTTGGTAACATGCTGCAGAGGAACCGCCTGGGTGGGTTGGTATTTTTCAGTCCTGGTTTAGGCCTTTTCTGCGAAGCTGGGAGAATGGTGGGCCAGTGAAAAGCCTGAGGGTCCGACATGGTGAGTTCCCGGCTTATGTTGCTCCGTGCCTGAAGATGCTTCGACAGTGGCGAGTGACAGCAGAGGAAATTAAGTCTCTTCCTAGGAAGGACCTTGAGAGGAGAGTTGTTGTATCTGCCTTTAGCGAGCCACTGGCCTTGAGGGATTGCCCAGGCCCTGTTATGAGGGAGGATCTGCATTTGTTCAATCTAGAGAGAATCCCTTTAAAGTTTTGGGATTTGGCCTGGTGCTCATTCCATGGCAGACTTTATTTGAAGGGCAACTGGAAGCATCGCTCTGGGGAGAACCGTGGTTGTCCAAGAGTGGAATGTGGTAGGGTGGAGGAGACAATGGATCATTTCTGGCTTCAGTGGCCCTTCAATGTAAAAGTCTATAAGCGGGTGGGTGGGGCTCTGGGTATCCCTTTCCTTTCCCACTTGAGTTATGCAACGGGGGCCTTTGAGTCATTGGGATTTTGTGAGACACTTTTTATAGTTAGCTTAGTAGTCAGCTTCTTCACATGGAATGCACGGTGTCAGGTTTCTACTCTGAAAAAACTCAGAAAAAAGTTCCTACTGTCGAGGTGGTGGTGCATGACATTCTGGGTGAGGTTGGGAAGATTCGGGGTCTTGAGAAGGACAGGTGGGCCGGGGGCCTGGACAAAGCCGTGGATGAATGTCGGGTCTCTGTAGCTGCTGTCTGTCAGTCTCTGGGTGTGTGGCTTTCTTTCTGTCCTTTCACATCCCCTAGATTTTTACATAAGATTGGATTTTTGGAAAAAGGCTGCATGCATGGGTTACATGTGTAATCGTTTCTTAGTCTGAGGGGTGTTTAGGTGGAGGTTAGGGCTTTGTTTAGTTGAATAATTGATAATAATAATGTGAAAATGTGTCTTGATTGGTATATTTAGTTTTTTTATGTTTTTCTCTGGGAAAAAGTAATTTTCTGTTTCCATGCTGATGTAAGCTATTTTTGTTATATATATATTTTTTTTATTTTGTATATATGTAAATATGTTTTTATTATGTTTGTAAGATTTGTAATAAACAAAAATTTACACCCTACGTGAAAATGTCCAAATTAGGCCCAAAGTATCAATATTTTGCGTGGCCACCATTATTTTCCAGCACTGCCTTAACCCTCTTGGGCATGGAGTTCACCAGAGCTTCACAGGTTGCCACTGGAGTCCTCGTCCACTCCTCCATGATGACATCACAGAGCTGGTGGATATTAGAGACCTTGTGCTCCTCCATCTTCCATTTGAGGATGCCCCACAGATTCTCAATAGGGTTTAGGTCTGGAGACATGCTTGGCCAGTCCATCATCTTTATCCTCAACTTCTTTAGCACGGCAGTGGTCATCTTGGAGGTGTGTTTGGGGTCGTTATCATGTTGGAATACTGCCCTGCTGCCCAATCTCCAAAGGGAGGGGATCATGCTCTGCCTCAGTATGTCACAGTACATGTTGACATTCATGGTTACCTTAATGAACTGTAGCTTCCCAGTGCCAGCAGCACTCATGCAGCCCCAGACCATGACACTCCTACCACCATGTTTGACTGTAGGCAAGACCCACTTGTCTTTGTACTCCTCACCTGGTTGCCGCCACACACGCATGACACCAGCTGAACCAAATAAGTTTATCTTGGTCTCATCAGACCACAGAACATGGTGCCAGTAATCCATGTCTTTAGTCTGCTTGTCTTCAGCAAACAGTTTGTGGGCTTTCTTGTGCATCATCTTTAGAAGAGGCTTCCTTCTGGGACGACAGCTATGCAGACCAATGTGATGCAGTGTGCGGCGTATGGTCTGAGCACTGACAGGCCGACCCCCCACCCCTTCAACCTCTGCAGCAATGCTGGCAGCACTCATACGTCTATTTCGCAAAGACAATCTCTGGATATGACGCTGAGCACGTGCACTCAACCTCTTTGGTCGACCATGGCGAGGCCTGTTCTGAGTGGAACTTGTCCTGTTAAATCGCTATATGGTCTTGGCCACCCTGCTGCAGCTCAGTTTCAGGGTCTTGGCAATTTTCTTATAGCCTAGGCCATCTTTATGTAGAGCAACAATTCTTTTTTTCAAATCCTCAGAGAGTTCTTTGCCATGAGGTGCCATGTTGAACTTCCATTGAGCAGTATGAGAGAGTGAGAGCGATAACACCAAATTTAACACACCTGCTCCCCATTCACACTTGAGAGAGAAAATGGCTTATTGGGTCCAATTTGGACATTTTCACTTAGGGGTGTGCTCACTTTTTGTTGCCAGCGGTTTAGACATTAATGGCTGTGTGTTGAGTTATTTTGAGGGGACAGCAAATTTACACTGTTATACAAGCTGTACACTCACTACTTTACAGTGTAGCAAAGTGTAATTTCTTCAGTGTTGTCACATGAAAAGATATAATAAAATATTTACAAAAATGTGAGGGGTGTACTCACCTTTGTGAGATACTGTGTATATATATATATATATATATATATATATTGTGGGAGATTAGCTCGTGGGGTTCGCTTTTCAGAGGAAAAATACTCAGCAGGCAGCCAACTTCTTTAAAATCTGGTGGGTTGCCAGGTTTATTGTAAAAGGTTTGCAGGATCAAACGAATAAAAACAGAAAACAAAACCTCGCCGCCCTGCGCTAAACGTAACAATCGTGATTCCTCACTATACGGTGTGGGGTTGGCCCCAACACCCACAAAACATGAGCACAAAGCAAACCTTGTTTTTGAGTCCAAAATAGCACACAGAGCTCTCTCAGCTTTCCTCCACTGAGATCCAGGATCGAGCTCTCCTCTGTTCTCTTCCTGCTCATTAAATGCAGGTGGAGAGGGCTTTGGGTGGAGCAGAAAG
>BLSH010368086.1:35975-60972 GCA_018402905.1 Glandirana rugosa | reverse complement strand
ACCTCCACGGAGTTGCCCAGAGGGCTGTGAGTGGGGGGGGTCTGCG
Source organism: Glandirana rugosa (assembly GCA_018402905.1). Classification (NCBI taxonomy): domain Eukaryota; kingdom Metazoa; phylum Chordata; class Amphibia; order Anura; family Ranidae; genus Glandirana; species Glandirana rugosa. Next base: position 60,926 of record BLSH010368086.1, on the reverse strand, counting down.
CTTGGGCGGGGCCACCATCGGGTCCCGCCTTGTTGTATGTCTCGTCCTTGTGGCCGAGAGGACTGCCTGCCACTAGCCATCACCTTCAGCGACCGCAGGGAACCTTCCCTAGCCTCCCACTCACAAACCACAAACCATAGACGAATTCCACGTGTCGCCTATCTTCATCCCCCTCCGTTATCCACTCCTCTGTTTTGGTAGGTTGTCTTTGGCCTGACCCAACCCGACAAAACCTTCCTGAACCATTGGCCCGTGATATTTGACAACCTTGTATTCATCCCCGACCGTGCTCTCCGAATGACTGCTTTCACTTAGTTATATGACCAGTGTAACTGTATCACCTTCAGTTAGCCTTTTATATCAGGTTTTTGTGTCTGAGCTTTTGTTGTTTTACTTGTATTGCCGGATGTACTTTTTTTCCCTTGTTGGGACTGAGTGGCTTTTCCAGGCATCCTTGTGGTTTTTTAATAAGATTCTGTAGATTGTCAGGGTGGAGGGTGACAATGTTGGTAGTGCAGGGCAGTGTTGTAGGGGGGTTCAGGGGCTGTATATTCAGTCAAGCAAACGAGGATGTGATGACTTCCACTATGTCAATGTGACCAGTATATTGATTCACTTTCGTCAGTAAGCCTCTCGTGCCAGCCCCTACTTATGTTCCAACAGTTTATAGTGCCCGGTTACCAAGTCCTTCCAAAACAGCCCAACCCAGTCCGGTTTCTGTTGGATGGTTTTGTCTCCTCACCTATTGCCTCCCCCTACTTCTATCCGCTGTGCACCTTAAGCAGATACCAAACACCAAACACTCACCCTCCGATCCCTTCCAAGGGACGCCAGCGACTTCCACTACCGATCACCGTCCGTCAGGAGAGCCGGTGTTCCTGCTCTGTATGTTGTTCCGCCCTGGGCTACCACCGGGGCGGGTTCGCGTCTGGGGGGGGTGAGTGTCGGGAGACCCGTTGAGGCACCTCCAGGTCTCCGGTCCTCCTCCCCTTGTCTGTGGCTTGTTCCACTGTTCACCCGGCGCACTTTGCTGAGGAGTCCGACCGATAGTCCAGCTGTTCGCTTTCCCCCTTAGATTCAGCTAAGGGCTAGGTTGTTCATCCGGCGGCTCAAATCGCCATTACACGGACGGCGTGTATCTCCATGTGGAGGCGACTCTCACCAGGCGGCCATCTTGGTCAGCAGCTCCTCCCCCCCCCCGCTGTGTTCTTTTTTAGTTACTGGGCATGGAGGAGGAGGGAGGGACTGGGCTGTCATTTAGGATCTGTATACATGCCCAAATATTTGATGTCAATACCATGTGTTCTGAATAGCTCCGATCAAACAGGAAATGGTCTCTCCAGCAATAGAGACCAAACTGAGCAGCACACATTTTCCTTTACTGGTTCACTATGAATATTACATACCTGGCCAATGCCCTGGGAAGCTGGAAATCACTCCAGTGATCACTTGCTTGCCTGTCCTCTGTTGAACAGCATTTTCTGAGTGAATGCTTTCTAAATGGACAAGATGGAGAATGTAATATCACTGTCATTTCACCTTGTCCAATCAGAGACTGCTTTGCATTTACTCAGAAAATGCAAAGCATTCACTTAATGGCACCCGTGGCAAATAGCCGACCTCCTGTATTCACAATGCTGGACCCAGAAACAAGTAGAGATTACTGAAGTAGTGGTGTCTACTACAGTGTTTTCCAGCTTTCAGTGGCATTGCCCAGGTATGTCAGATAGCAATTTTAATAATGCCTAAATTGAAACATTAAAATTGAAAACTCCTTTAAATAACATGCCTATGGAATGCCCTTTACATGCCTGTGAAGTGGCACAATGATGTACGCAACTTACTACTGAAAAACTGACACATACAAAGAAAAAATGCCATTTAAATTGCTGGTAAATGACAGCTTCAGACGCTTACTTCTGGCTGAGGATTTCCTATATCTATTCCAGACCCTTATCCTAGATCGGGGTCTGATATTGATATTAATGGGGACCCCGCAAAAAAAAAAAAACGGTGTGGGTTACCAGACCATTTATTCTTCATGAGGGTCTTGTATGGATGTCAAGGGGGTTCCTGCAGTTATGTTAGTGCAGAACTATCTCACAGTGGTTTCCCTTTCTTCAGGCCTGCATTGGCTGATGGTGGGTGATTCTATAAGAGGGGTCATATAAGAAAACCAGTCACAAGAGTGAACTGTTCGTCAAAAGGACTACTCCTTTGCTGCTGCTTCTAGGATTGGGTTAAATATGTCTGTTTTGTATTGTGGTATGTCCCTAAAGTTAATTCTCCTTTCTTTTTTTACCCTGTAGTGACAGGGTCACTTTGAAATGAAGAAATATTTCAACATAAGAGGCAATTCTAGAAAGTGCTGACAAGGCCGAAATCAATATCTTCAGAATAAAATAAGGTGGGATTCTGTAATAAAGTTTTTTATTAACCTAACAATACATATTGTTTAGCCGAGAAGAGAATGGTTTTCCCACCAAAGCTAGAATTTTGCTATAAAGTGCATCCACAACCAAGTGAGAAAGTTCTCTTCTCACTCCCTGCTGGGTCTTAAAGCGGAGTTCCACCCACAAAAAATTCTTTCTATCTTTCAAGTCTTCTAAATAACCTGACTCACCTTTGGAGGAAAAAAATATAATACTTACCCTAAGTGCCCTGTTGCTATGGGGTCCCTGTAATCTTCCACTTCCTGGTCAGTGGTGCTCCGCATCACTTGCTGCCTCGCCTGGGCTCCTGGAGATGTGAGTCATCATTTCCCAGGAGTTAGTGGGCATCCCTGAGTTGTAAAATTGCGTTATTTCCCTATAGGCAGGAAGAAACAGGAACAGGGTGCGAGTGGGCTTCACATGTCCACAACTAAGAAGGAAAAAATAAGCAACGTAAGTAAAAAATCAATATTAATACTACCCGGATTTAAAGCTAACAAGAGCTTTATTTATGTAATGCATAATAACAGTGGATGCCAGAAAAAATATATATATTTTTATGTGGGCGGAACTCCGCTTTAAGGATAAGGAGTGAAGGGGGAATCTCCCTGATGGCGCACACACAGCAAGAAAAAAAAAGTTTCTCCATCATAATTGTTTATGCCCTTGGACACTGTTACAAAGGGTCATTTATAAGTTATGGATGTAAAAAAAATGATAAAAAAAATATAAATTTTAAGTCTGACTTTTCATTTAAACCAATTAGTATTTCATATTTATCGATCCTTTAAAACAAAGATACATTGTGGACATGTAGGCAATATCCCATAGACACGAGTATTATATTTTTACTTTCTACATAATAGTTCTTATGAGTCGTGAAAGGCCATATCTATTCTTGTTTGTCAACACCTCCAAAAATAATGAATATTTTTATTTGTATTATTAGTTTTCTTTCACTGTTTGTTGTTCCTCGGGGTACTGACTCATGCCCTTCACCATACTGACTATTCCATTTTCTGCTGTATTTATCATTTGACCATTTAATAATCCACATTATTATCTACTTTGCTTTTCGCAGAATTCTACAATATAATTAATGTGTTTGCATTGACTCTGAACCTCAATTTCTTGTAAACATTTTCTAGAAAGCAGTATGCAGTACACTGGAAGCAGAAGTCTCACCAGTAGTCTTGTTCCTTCTGTTGTTGTTCAGATGTGAATTAGTCAACTTTTTATGTGTCATTCCACTAATTAAGATGCCTCCTAGTCAGAGATCAGTAAATTTTCCCTACAAAAAGGAACATGCTGTCTTTCTAAATATATAAGACACTTGAGCTTTGTGGGAGTTTGGACTCATAGCTGGGAATAAACCCAGAACATTTACAATTCCAAGAAGCCTATATTAACACACTGGTTGACTAAGACTCCCCTCTGTTCATATAAGAGCAGATGGTGGCACTCTCCTTGTTATCTCTTCATATACATTTGTTGTGTTCTCATTTAAAGAATTGTTCTGAACTTAGTGGAAATAAAACAATAATCATAGGGTTATGGATGTTTCTAACATGACATCTATTTTTGAGATGCACTACTAATATAACACTTACAAAGAATCATTTGTTATTCCAAAAGACATTTAACCAAACTGAACATCTTGCAATTTCACAATGTATGGTTGTTTGACTATTTTCAAGGTGATCATGTATGTGCAAGGTTTTGTGAAACTTTCCAGGGTTTGTACCTCATATGTGGGTTACACTATAGTTTCACCTGTCAATATCCTACTAATGAGTTGCCTATTAAACCCTACTGTCTGATCAGTAGTATGCCTGAACAGCATAAAGTACAGCTCATAAATACATTTCAGTTACATGGATGACCTCTTAGCACCCACTTTATTGGAGCAATCTTTTTCCCAACTGAGACATTTTTTCTTTTGTCTTGGAACCAAAAAATAGAATTACCAAATAAATCAGCACATTTTTTTTTTACATATTGCCTCTTATTATCTTGTCAAGATGGCTAAATTAATCTCCACATTTAGATTTAGTTTACCTTGAACAGTTCTGTTCTTTTGCCTTTTGACATACGATACTTAATTTACTTGCAATGCATGTTCACAACAAATCAAAAATAATAATTATCACCCTACTGAAACTGTGGAGGAGTTTAAAGAGGAAGTAAACTTTTTTTGCTTTTTTTTTACCTGCAAAGTAAAGGCATAATGTGTTAGTATGCATTGCATAATAGCACATTATGTGACACTTACCTGCAAATGAAGCCCTCATTGTCCCCGCTGGAGGCAGCATCCATTTTCACCCGTCTTCCTTCCGGATTCGTGGACTCCAGCTCTGTGATTGGCCGGATGCATGGCATGGGCACGAGAGCTGCTGGTCAGGTCACAGGGGTCTGAAGAAACGGCACTGGCAGTCGTTCCTTTAGAGCGCATGCGCCGATGATGTAATTGGCGCCGTATACAGTAAATATCTCCTAAACGGTGCAAGTTTAGGAGATATTTACAGTACCTATAGGTAAGCCTTATTATAGGCTTACCTATAGGTACAAACATTAGAGGAAATTTTACTTCCTCTTTAACTATGGTGGACAAGATGATTGCAGAATTTCAGTAGACAAAACAGATGTCATAACGAAAAAGGTGGGCCAATTCTTCAGTTCCCAATTGTTGGGTGCAAACGCTCCTTGCTGGAAGATGTTAGTTGGAATAAAATTCTAGGAACAATGAACACAGAGGAAAAATGGGAGTACTTCAAGAGCATATTAAACAAAGGTATTAGCCAGTGCATCCCAACGGGAAATACATTTAAAAGAGATAATAAAAGGCCAGGGCGGCTTAACTCAGACGTAAAAGTACATATAAAAGCAAAGGAGAAGGCCTTCAAAAAATACAAGGCTGACGGGTCACTGTCAGCATTCCATCTTCATGAGGTATGCAATAAGAAAGGTAAAGGTGCAATCAGGGCGGCTAAGATAGAACATGAAAGACACATAGCAGAGGAGAGTAAAAAGAATCCCAAGAAATTCTTTAAGTATATAAATAGTAAGAGAGGGAGGTCAGATCATATAGGCCCCATAAAGAATGATGAAGGGAACCTGGTTACAAAGGATGGAGGGATGGCGAAGGTTTTAAATGTATTCTTCTCCTCAGTATTCACAAGGGAAGCGGGGGGCTCCAGTATCCAAAATTACAATGTTTGTCCTCACGACACATCACAGGAAGCACCCTCATGGCTAACTGAGGATAGAATTAGGAATAGACTTGAAAAACTTAACGTTAATAAGTCACCAGGACCAGATGGCTTGTACCCGTGGGTCCTTAAGGAACTCAGTCAAGTAATTGCCAGACCATTGTTCCTAATTTTTACGAACAGTCTACTGACTGTGTATGGTACCAGCTGATTGGAGAAAAGCCAATGTAGCACCAATATATAAAAAAGGACCAAGATATATCCCTGGAAACTATAGGCCAGTTAGCCTAACATCAATACTATACAAGCTCTTGTAGGGAATGATAAGGGATTATATACAAGATTTTTGTAATGAAAACTGTATCATTAGCGGTAATTAGCATGGTTTCATGAATAATCTTTCTTGCCAAACCAATCTATTAACCTTCTATGTGGAGATGAGCTGCCATCTAGATAAAGGAAGGCCTGTAGATGTGGTGTATCTAGATTTTGCAAAGGCATTCCATACAGTTCCCCATAAACGTTTTGTCAGGAACGGTTTCACCTGCTGGTGGCACTGTAGCTCCTAGACCTATGGGCTGCAGTTCCGGTGTCCACCAGCGGGTGTCTCTCAGCAGTCCTAGGCTGGCGGTCGGTAAAGACTTCACCTGCTGGTGGTGCTGCAGTTCCAGTGTCCACCAGCAGGTGTCTCTCAGCAGTCAGGTGCTGACATTATCCCCTGCAATCAGGCATCACCAGATGCTGATTGCAGGAAGCATATTTAAACCTGGGAAACACTGTGATTCTTTGCCTTGGTATTGTCTCCTTGTGCCTCTAATCTGCGTTCCTGTATTCCTGAAGCCTGTTTCCCGTCTCCTGTCCCTGGACTCTGACCCTGATCCTGCAGCCTGATCCCTTCCTACCGGCTCAGTCCGTCTCCTGACTCCCTTTTCCTGTCCTGTCTGTTCCCAGCTCCCCCCTGCTTGATCTCCTGTGTATAACTCTGGCTCTGGCACGTTTACGATTTGGTTATCCCTTGCGCTGTGCATATTGAATTTAGTCCGTTATTTATTATGTGTTCACTGTTGGTTTATTTACTGGTTGTTTTTCACTATTCACTATATTGGAGGTGCGTTTTCTTGTTGTTCATTTATCATATAATAAATCATATTATTTACACTTTACCTGCGTTTGGTACACTCTGTTGCAGTCCACACATTTCCGTTCACACCGGTCCCTGACATAATACCAAGGCCAGTCCTGACCAGAAGTGGCTGCACAGGGAAGCCATCTTGGTTCTGCCGCTTGTGGTAAAATGCACCCGGAGGTTATTTTTTTTTCTCTGCTGGTGACAGAGGATAATGAATACTGCCAACAGACATTGAAGGTGTGGACCAGTGACCAGCTATTAGAATGTATCCGACTTGCTTATTTCCTAGTTGATCAGGACAGTATGTTGTTTGGAGATGTTCAGCCTTCGATTCAGGTGTGTGCAAAGTTGGCTTTGTCCAATACTTCTAAGGGCAGTGATGATTTTTCTCCCCCCTTCAGCATGGCTCAGATAGAATCTCTGGTGTGGTTGTTAGAGGATGATTTGGCTTATTTCTTTGAGCATTATTCAGCATGCTCCCAACAGGTGTTAGTGGAATGTATTAACGCAGTGCAGTCTCTTGTCAGACAGGCCGCATGTAAACTGAATTTTGTTCAACCTTTACTACAAGCATATTGCACTCACCCTCAGTCAGCTTGCAACAACCCATTTCTGCTGCCAGAGACCTGCCTGCTCAAATGTCTCTCTCTCCATCACCTACAGCAACCACAGTCACAGCCCAATACTACCAACCAAGTATCAGTACCCTGTTTTCACCAGCTGTAGCTATCCTGCCTTTAACTGATCTACCTCTTCTCCGCTGCCTGCAACAATCCCACAAAAATCCCCCATAGCAACTACTTCCTCTTTCTTACCATACTCCAGCTATTCCCTTCCATCAGCTGCACCCCCTATTTACAGCCCTGCAGTCACTTACAGAACTTCAGTGGCTAAACCTAAGAAGAAACTGAAGTTTTTCCCAAAAATATAAAAGATAAAACCGCGCCCACTAAAAAATGAGATAAAAATTATTGTGAACAATGTTGAAGCATCGGGCAGCTCGCAAAAAAACAATAGATCAGAAAATTGTTTAAACAGAATAAATAAAATAAAATAAAATAAAATAATTGCAGCGCTGCAATTATTTTATTTATGAAGTTTTTCCCAACCCGCACAGTCCTGCCACTATCCAATCCTGCCTCCACACCAACCGATCTGTTCCAGTCTGCTTCCACACCAGTCGATCTGCTTCAGTCTGCCTCCACGCCAGCTGATATGTTCCAGTCTGCCTCCACACCAGCCAATCTGTTCCAGTCTGCCTCCACACCAGCCAATCTGTTCCAGTCTGCCTCCACACCAGCTGATCTGTACCAGTCTGCCTCCACACCAGCCGATCTGTTCCAGTCTGCATCCACACCAGCCAATCTGTTCCAGTCTGCCTCCACACCAGCCGATCTGTCCAGGTCCGCCTCCACACCAGCCGATCTGCTCCAGTCTGCCTCCGCACCAGCCAATCTGTTTCAGTCCGCCTCCACACCAGCCGATCTGTTCCAGTCTGCTTCCACACAAGCCGATCTACTCCAGTCTGCCTCTACACCAACCGATCTGTTCCAGTCTGCCTTTACACCAGCCGATCTGTTCCAGTCTGCTTCCACACCAGCCAATCTACTCCAGTCTGCCTCTACACCAGCCAATCTGTTCCAGTCTGCTTCTACACCAGCCGATCTGTTCCAGTGTGCCTCCACTCCAGCCGATCTACTCAAGCCTGCCTTCACAGCAGCCAATATGCTCCAGTCTGCCACCTCACTGGCTGATCTGCTCCAGCCTACCTCCACGATTGCCAATGAGGTTTGGTCTGCTTCTGACAGACCTGAACATGCTACCCAGCCTGCTGATCCTGTGCCCGCTATCCAGCCTGCTGATCCTGTGCCTGTTGCCCAGCCTGCTGATCCTGTGCCTACTGTCCAACCTGCTTATCTGGTGCCTTCTGCTCAACCTGCTGATCCTGTGCCTGCTGTCCAGTCTGCTGATCCTGTGCCTGTTGTCCAGCCTGCTGATCCTGTGACCGCTGTCCAGCCTGCTGATCCTGTGCACGCTGTCCAGCCTGCTGATCCTGTGTCGGCTGCCCAGCCTGCTGATCCAGTGCCCGCTGCCCAGCCTGCTGATCCTGTGTCCTCTGCTCAACCTGTTGATCCTGTGCCCACTGTCCAGCCTGCTGATCCTGTGCCCGCTGTCCAGCCTGCTGATCCTGTGCCTGCTGTCCAGCCTGCTGATCCAGTGCCTGCTGCCCAGCCTGATGAACCATTTCCTGATGCCCAGCCTGCTATTATGGTGCCCGCTGTCAAGCCTGCTGTTATGGTGCCTGCTGTCCAGCTTGCTGATCCTGTGCCTGCTATCCAGCCTGCTGATCCTGTGCCTGCTGTCCAGCCTGATGATCCGGTGCCCGTGGCTTAGCCTGATGATCCGGTTCCTGATTCCCAGCCTGCTGTTCTGGTGCCTGCTGTTCTGGTGCCCACCGCTGAGCCTGCTGTTCCGGTGCCCACTGTCGAACCTGCTGTCCCAATGCCCACTGCCCAGCCTGCTGACTCGTGATCGTTGCCCAGCCTGGTGTGCCTCTGCCTGCTGCCCAGCCTGATGTGCCTCTGCCCGCTGCCCAGTCTGATGTGCCTCTGCCTGCTGCCCAGCCTGATGATCCGGTTCCTGATGCCCAGCCTGCTGTTATGGTGCCCGCTGTCAAGCCTGCTGTTATGGTGCCCGCTATCCAGCCTGCTGATCCTTTGCCCGCTGTCCAGACTGATGTGCCTCTGCCCGCTGCCCAGCCTGATGTGCCTCTGCCAGCTGACCAGCCTGATGTGCCTCTGCCTATTGACCAGTCTGATGTGCCTCTGCTTTTTGCCCAGCCTGATGTGCCTCTGCCTGCTGCCCAGCTGGATGCTCCTCTGCCCGCTGCCCAGTCTGATAATCCATTACCTGTTGATCCGATGCCTGCTTTCCAGCCTGCCTCTGATGATCCTTTGACCAAAGTTCATCTTAATCTTATTGACTCTATGCCTATTGCCTTGTCAGATTGTCCTACAGAGGGTAGGATTCCATCTGACATTTGGGTCTGATACATCTGAGGCTTTGTATACCTGGTATGGTTTACCTGTTTGGCCCAAGGTTTTTACTCAGTTGCCTCGATTGGGTCCCTCCTACAATACGTTGCTCCGATGGCGCCAAAGCCTGGTGGTCCGGACATACCTTTTGCAATTGGTAGCCATGTTTAACTTCACAACCTTGGTAGTGGTGAGCTCCAGGAGAGTGGTAGAGCACCATTTGTGCCTTGCTACATCCCGCAAGCTGCATTGGAATAATTACCTCAAAATCCAAGAAAGGTCTCGGCCTCCTCCTGCTTCCTCTACTGCTTCCTCTACTGCTGCTGCCTCGGTCTCTTCCTCCACCTCTACAGTGACAGTGTCACCTGCCACCCAGCAAACAGAGCATGTGACAGCAACGCCACCGTCCCCAAGCATTTCCATAGGGTCCCATGGAAGCTTACAGCTCTCTATCTCCCAAACACTGGAGAGAAAGAGGAAATACCCCCCTACCCACCCGCGATCCCTGGCCCTGGATGCCAGCATTTCCAAATTCCTGGCCTTTGAAATGCTGTCATTCCGTCTGGTGGACATGGACAGTTTTAAAAACCTGATGGCGGTGGCTGTCCCACAGTATGTGGTTCCCAGCCGCCACTACTTTTCCAGGCGAGCCATCCCTTCCCTGCATAAACAAGTCGGGGACTAGATCAAGTGTGCACTGGGCAACGCCATCTGTGGCAAGGTCCACATAACCACTGATACATGGACCAGTAAGCACGGGCAGGGACGCTATATCTCGCTAACTGCACACTGGGCAAATGTAGTGGCGGATGAGCCTGAGCCGGCTAGCCATTTGGCGCATGTCCTTCCGCCACCCAGGATTCCAGGGCATTTGTCTTTGCCTCCTGTTGCCTCCTCCTCCTACTGCGCTTCCTCCTTCTCTACCACCTCCTCATCTGCTCAGCGTAACACCTTCACAACCAACTTCAGCACATCCAGGGGGAAACGACAGCAGGCTGTTTTAAAACTGATATGTTTGGGGGATAAACCCCACACTGCGCAGGAGCTGTGGACGGGCATTGAACAACAGACTGATGTGTGGTTGTTGCCACTGAGCCTCAAGCCCGGCCTGGTGGTGTGCGACAATGGGCGAAATCTCGTAGCGGCTCTGGGCCTAGTCGGTTTGACGCACATCCCTTGCCTGGCGCATGTGCTGAATTTGGTGGTACAGAAATTTCTAAAAAACTACCCGGATATGTCAGAGCAGCTGCATAAAGTGAGGGCCATCTGTACGCACTTTCGGCGTTCTCACCCTGCTGCTGCTCACCTGTCTGTGCTGCAGCGGAACTTCGGCCTTCCCGCTCACTGCCTCCTATGAGACGTGCCCACAGGGTGGAACTCCACCTTGCACATGCTGGAGAGACTGTGCGAGCAGCAGCAGGCAATAGTGGAGTTTCAGCTGCAGCACGCACGGGTCAGTCGCTCTGCTGAACAGCACCACTTCACCACCAACGAGTGGGCCTCCATGCGAGACCTGTGTACCGTATTGTGGTGTTTTGAATACTCCACCAACATGGCCAGTGCAGATGACGCTGTTCTCAGCGTTACTATCCCACTTCTATGTCTCCTTGAAAAAACACTTCGGCCATGATGGAAGAGGATGTGTCACAGGAGGATGAGGAGAAGGAAGAGGGGTCATTTCCACGGTTATCAGGCCAGTCATTCACAAGTGGCTCAGAGGGTGGGTTCCTGCACCAGCATAGGCCAGGTAAAAAATATTCAAGCCAGGGCCCAGTTCTGGAGGATGAGGAGGACGAGGAAGACGAGGAAGATCATCATGAGGAGGAGGAGAAACCGCAGCAGGGTGGCACCCAACGCAGCTCGTGTTGCATCACTGGAGCGTGACTGGGGGGATACAGAGGACACAGATAATACACCTCCCACAGAGGACAGCTTGTCTTTGCATCTGGGCAGCCTGACACACATGGCCGACTACATGCTGCAGTGCCTGCGCAACGACAGCCGAGTTGCCCACTGGGTGGCCACCCTGTTGGATCCCCATTACAAGAACAATGTGTCATCCTTAATTCCATCAATGGAGCGTGAGAGGAAGATGCGCGACTACAAGCGCACACTGGTAGACGCGCTGCTGAGGGCATTCCCAAATGACACCGGGGACTCAGTGGAAGCACAAGGCGAAGGCAGAAGAGGAGGAGGTAGAGGCCGCCAACGCAGCTGTGGCACCGCCAGCACCTCAGAAGGCAGGGTTAGCATGGCCGAAATGTGGCAAAGCTTTGTCAGCAGCCCGCCACAACAAACAACACCACCAGCTGATAGGCAAGGTCTTAGCAGGAGGCAGCATTTCAGCAACATGGTGGAACAGTATGTGTGCACACGCCTACACGTACTGACTGATGGGTCTGCCCCATTCAACTTCTTCTCCAAATTGGGCACATGGCCTGAGCTTGCTCTTTATGCCTTGGAGGTGCTGGCCTGTCCTGCAGCCAGTGTATTGTCTGAACCTGTGTTTAGCATATCACAGACAAGCGCAGCCGCCTGTCCACAGCCAACGTGGACAAGCTAACGTTTATTAAAATGAACCAGGCATGGATCCCACAAGACTTGTCTGTACCTTGTGCAGAATAGACATTTAGACCGGCCTCACACAGCCATTGGTATACTTGTTTTTTTTTAATATGCCTCAATATTTTGGGGGCTACCCCAATTAGAAAAAAAAAACAAACAAACAACAAAAAGTGTTGGCTACCTCCTCCTCCTCCACCACTTCCACTTCCACCTACACTGCCACGGTCACGGCCTAGTCAACCTCTAGGCTCCTACTCCACATCCACCCCCCCTTCCCATTTTTATTTTTATTATTTGATTTTAAGTTATTTTCCCTATCCCCATTTTTTTGTAGGGCACTTGTCCTACTCTTACCCCCATTTTACTTCCTTTTGCAGCCCTCTAGCACTTGCCAGGACTTTTTTACAGCCATTTTTGTGCCGAAAAGTTCGGGTCCCCATTGACTCCAATGGGGTTCGGGGTCCGGGGTCAAGTTCGGGTAACGTTCGGTACCGAACCCAAACTTTTTCGGGAAGTTCGGCCGGACCCGCCGAACCCGAACATCCAGGTGTTCACTCAACTCTAAACATGAGCAAAGTGAATGGGACACACCTCTCCCTAAAGAGAAAGAAATACAGTGGAAGTTGTGGAGGGACTCATTGATAGAGCTTGAACAACTCATTATCCAAAGGTCATATGTTCCTGTTTCTTTGTCTGCCACAAAACAAAGAGAATTGTGTGTATTCTCAGATGCATCTACTATGGCTATAGCAGCTGTAGCCTACCTTAGAGTAGTGGACTTTGAAGGACAAAGTTATGTTGGGTTTATCATGGAAAAGTCCAAACTAGCCCCACTTCCAGCTCACACTGTTCCACACTTAGAGATTTGTGCTGCTCTCTTAGCAGTGGAAATGTCAGACTTGATCGTTGCTGAACTAGACATTGAGATCCATGAAGTGAAGTTTTAAACAGACAGCAAGATTGTGTTAGGATATATTCACAATGCCTTAAGATTCTACATGTACGTGTCAAAGTGCCACACATCAGAAAGTCCACTCACCCAGAACAGTGGCACTATATCAATACAGATAAAAATCCAGCCGATCAGGGCTGTACTAGCAGGGCTAGACCTGTACTAGCGGCTGTCCTTAAGCACACTAACTGGCTCTCATGTCCATCTTTTCTGACTAGATCAGAACCTGAAGAGACCACTCAATTAGAGACCTTTGAACTTGTAGAACCAGACAACAAAGAGGTACGGGCACAAGTTACAGTGTTTAGTACCATAACTACTAGAGGCAATCTTGGCGCACACAGGTTTAAAAAATTCTCCAGCTGGAAGTCACTCATATGAGCAATAAGAAAGCTTATTTACCTAGCCAAATCCTTCTGCAGAGCTGCAAACATTGACAAGTGTAATAGCAATCATCTTACGCAAGCTAAAGTCAGCATCATCAGATGTGTTCAGCAAGAAGTTTTCAAAGAAGAAATCAAGTGTCTTCTTAAAGGTAAAGAGCTCTCCAAACACAGTCCACTCAAAAAATTGAACCCTATATTTGATGAAACATGAAGAAAAGGCTGGACAGCCACACTCTGAATCCAATGTGTTGTTTTATTTGTAGCAAGGTACAGGTAAAGGTTCAGATACAAAATGGGGGTGAACCACAAGTCCCAGCTTACGCGTTTCGCACCGTGGGCTGGTGCTTACTCATACTATATTTGGTGAAGATGGAGAGATAAAAATTGGAGGTCACTTGTCAGCAGTTGATATGACTGTCAAAGAGAAACATCCCTTTATCTTGCCCAAGAATCATCATGTTTCATTTCTGTTAGTAAGACACTATCATGAGGAAGTTGCACATCAGGGTCGCCACTGAGGGAGCAGTCCGATCAGCTGGATTATGGATCATAGGAAGTAAGACTAGTCTCCAATGTAATCAACAAATGTGTGATCTGCAGGATAATTAGAGGGAAATTTGAAGAGCAAAAGATGTCAGACTTACCTGCAGATAGACTTGCTTCAGACCCATCATTCACTCATGTTGGCCTAGATGTCTTTGTTCCCTGGAACATCTCCTCTTGCCAGACCAAAGGAGACAGTGCAGAAAGTAAACGTTGGGCTGTTCTATTCTCTTACATGAGTACTAGAGCAGTACACATTGAAGTGATTGAGCCGTTGTCTACCTCAAGCTTTATCAATGCTTTGAGAAGATTTTTCTCTATCCCGTGACGCAACTTCACTCTAATTGTGGCACAAACTTTATTGGGGCCTGTAAGGAGTTGAAAATCATTACAGAAGACGCTGAGACAAGTGCTTATCTTCAAGATCAAAGACGCACTTGGACCTTCAATCCTCCTCATGCATCACATATGGGAGGAGCTTGGGAGAGGATGATTAGAGTGGCTCGTCTCATTCTGGATGCCATGTTTCTGAAGGTTGGTTCTACTCACCTTACACATGAAGTTCTCAATACATTTATGGCTGAAGTCATGGCCATCATGAACTCTCGACCTTTAGTTCCAGTATCAAAAGATCCAGAAATGCCAGCAGCCTTGACACCTGCAATGCTTTTGACTCAGAATATTGAAACAGTGTCAGCTCCAACAGGAGACTTTGGTCTCAAAGATCTATACACCAAGCAATGGAAACAAGTTAAGAGTCTTGCAGACATCTTCTGGAAAAGATGGAACCAAGAGTACCTGGTGACACTCCAGTCACGCAAAAGATGACAAGTTGACAAACCTAACCTGCAAGCCAGAGATGTAGTTCTACTAAAAGATGCTCAGGTTCACAGAAATGAATGGCCAGTTGGACTCATTGTTGAGACTGTACCTAGTAATGACAGTAAGGTTAGAAAAGTCCAAGTTAAGGTCATGAAACAGGGCACCACTAAGATACCTTAGACCCATCTCTGAAGTTGTTTTCCTTCTTTACCTCTTGCAGAGAAGGAAGCATGGTGTGAGAAGTCCCACTGCCCCTCAATCACAGGCCTTGGAAGTATACGTCTGTAAGTAGGCTGTCATTAGTATCAAGTAGTATGTGTTTTATTTATTCAGCTACATTTGCAGTGTAATTGGCAGTATGTTTCTGTCAGGGATTTCTTTTAGCTAGACCACATGTTATGTTAGCTATGGCCTATAGTAATGTACCATGCCTGTCAGTCAGTGTTTGCATTTTACTGTAATGTTAAATGTGGCTGCATACTCTTATTATTGTGTTTTACAGTTTTACAAAAAATTAAATAACTCAAACTTAAAGAACTGAAACTGAAACTTGAACATAAAGCTAAACTCAGTAAAGATTACAACTGTTAACCCTTCTGCCTCAGTCTTTAATGAGAACAATGTTCGCTGTCTGCCAGAACTTTGCTATTTCAAACACATTGTGAGGGCAGAACAATATAATAAATCATATTATTTACACTTTACCTGTGTTTGGTACACTCTGTTGCAGTCCACACATTTCTGGTCACACTGGTGCCTGACACATTTACTGTACAAATTAAGGTATGTCGGCATGGATCAAAGGGTGACTACATGGATTGACAACTGGCTGCAGGGGCGAGTCCAGAGGGTGGGGATAAACGGGGAGTACTCGGAATGGTCAGGTGTGGAGAGTGGGGTTCCCCAAGGTTCTGTCCTGGGACCAATCCTATTTAATTTATTCATAAACGTTCTGGAGGATGGGATAAACAACTCAATCTCAATATTTGTGGATGATACCAAGCTAAGCAAGGCAATAATTTCTCCGCAGGATGTGGAAACCTTGCAAGAAGATCTGAACAAATTAATGGAGTGGGCAACTACATGGCAAATGAGGTTTCATGTAGAAAAATGTAAAATAATGCATTAGGGTGCCAAAAATATGAATGCAAACTACTCACTGGGGGAGAGCCTCTGGGGGAATCTAGGATGGAAAAGGACCTTTCTTAGTCTTAGTAGAAGATAGGCTCAGCAATGGCATGCAATGCCAAACTGGCTCAAGCAAAGCCAACAAAATATTGGCATGCATCAAGAAGGGGATTAACTCCAGAGATAAATCAATAATTCTCCCACTCTACAAGACTCTGGTGAGGCCGCATCTGGAGTATGCCATCTAGTTCTGGGCTCCAGTCCTCAGGAAGGATGTGCTGGAACTGGAAATGGTTCAGAGATCTCAGCAAGACCTAACACTGCTCTCCCGCACAACTATTGATCCAATGTTTCTATAAGACCACCACCCCATATCCATGTTCTTTTGGAACCCCCCCCCCATCCCTCCTTACTGACCCCACCATGATTACTAAGATACAAACACGTCTACTCCAATACTTCCTAGAAAATGATCACTCGATACATCCCAGCTAATCAAATGGGAAGCGCACAAATGTGTGTTGAGAGGGGAACTAATCAGTCAAATGTAGGCATGAGCAACAAGCATATATTGACACCTTGACTGCTCGTATCCATGACTCGGAGAGAGCACACAAGATGTCACAGGCGTCTCAATCTCTCGCAGATCTCATCCAAGTTAAAACTGAGCTGGTGGAGGAGTTGGGCAAAAAGATAAAAAGAAAATATTTTCTATCCCAAAAAGTGTTTTATGAGTACGCAAATAAATCACAGAAAAATGATAGAGAAATCACTCCAATCCAAAAGAGCAGCCACTACAATTCACTCCCTGACAGACCCCCCGGGACACAAATTAGTACCATGTTCAAATATAACCAACCGATTTGTCCAATACTATTCTAATCTCTACAATTTACCACACTCAGATCCACGGAGAGAGGATGCAGCCAGATTACAACAGCTCAAAGACTTTTTACACAAATATAGCCCCAAGTTGATATCCAACGCGGATGCTAAGAACCTGGAGCATTCTCTCTCAGTAAAGGAAACAAAGCTAGCTCTTAAACAGTTAAAAACTACAGAAATCCCCGGCCCAGATGGACTGTTGGTAGGCTAGGACAAAACCTTCCCAGATACACTCCTACCCCATTTCTTAACAGCCTTTGATTCCCTTTCATCACACACACCCCCACCAAGGGATCTGCTACAAGCACACATAACTGTAATCCCGAAGCCAAGAAAGGACCCCTCTTTAGTCACCAATTACAGACCTATCTCCCTACTTAACGTGGACCTCAAGCTCTACGCAAAAGTCTTTGCAAGCCACCGGCTACCACTATTACCCCAGCTTACAGTATCTCCCTCGATCAAGCCAGAGATAACACTCTAAAAGCAATTAATATACAGTTGTGCTCATAATTTTATATACCCTGGCAGAATTTATGATTTCATGGCCATTTTTCAGAGAATATGAATGATAACACAAAAACGTTTCTTTCACTTATGGTTAGTGTTTGGCTGAAACCATTTATTATCAATCAACTGTGTTTACATATCCTGGTGATTTTGGCCTGATGACATGCACACAAGTTGACACAAAGGGGTTTGAATGGCTATTAAAGGTAACCATCCTCACCTGTGATCTGTTTGCTTGTAATTAGTGTGTGTGTGTATAAAAGGTCAATGAGTTTCTGGACTCCTGACAGATCCTTGCATCTCACATCCAGTGCTGCACTGACGTTTCTGGATTCTAAGTCATGGGGAAAGCAAAAGAATTGTCAAAGGATCTGCGGGAATATGTAGTTGAACTGTATAAAACAGGAAAGGGATATAAAAGGATATCCAAGGAATTGAGAATGACAATCCGCAGTGTTCAAGCTCTAATCAAGAAGTGGAAAATGAGGGGTTCTGTTGAAACCAAACCACAGTCAGGTAGACCAACTAAAATTTCAGCCACAACTGCCAGGAAAATTGTTTGGGATGCAAAGAAAAACCCACAAATAACTTCAGGAGAAATACAGGACTCTCTGAAAGCATGTGATATAACAGGTGTATCAATCGCCAAAAAACCTACAAATTGGCCGCTTTCACTGAAGACATTCTTCTCTTCTTGACCAATCCTTTCACAACAATCCCAAACTTGATTAAAGACTTTTCTACCTTTAAAACCATGACCAATCTACAGATCAATTTCTCAAAATCTCACGCCCTTAATATCTCATTGAAACAAGACATGTTAATGAAATGTCAATCTAACTTCCCATTTAGCTGGCAGCAAGAAACGATAACATACCTGGGCATTCAATTAACTTCCAAAATATCTGACCTCTCTGCCAAAAACGATATCCCAACCTTAAAAAACTATTATGAGACCTTCAGTGAGGTCAACTGGTCTCTTTTCGTGAAGAGAGGAGCAGCCATTGTTAAAATGACCATCCTCCCCAAAATCCTCCCCAAAGTACTTAATGCAAACCCTGCCAATTAAACTCCCACCTACCTTTTTCTCCTCATTCAAGAAAACGTGAACCGATTTCCTATGGGGTAAGATACGACCTAGAATAAGCCACGACCAACTAACTGTACCGAAATTAAAAGGAGGCATAGGCTTCCCTGACATCTTCATCTTGCGAAGATAATAGACTGCAAATGCCATCCCCTGATAGGCATCACCTTACATGTCTTTAAGGAAGTGTGTATAAAACACAAGCTGAACCCTGTACACCACAATCCCCTCATCTCCCCAGGCTTGTCTGACACCGTTCTGAATGAGGTCTGGCCGTACCACAAAATTCATGCAGAACATTTCTTTGACAAAGGAAGTTAGTGATCCTTCACTCACTCTCCTCGTGCATGATAGCACATACATTCCCAGAGGAGGAATGGGAAAACATATACACTTGCATACACAAAGGAACAGTTAATGTCTCAACTCAGGAAAATGGATTCAAAAGTCTGTTAGCGATGCAATGATGCTGAAGGCTCACTATTACACATCTGGTGGGAGTGCCCACAAATCCAACCATTTTGGAAGGAAGTCCACCGCCTGACCAATCAGATCACAACATTTCCCCTAGATTTATCCACGGCACAATTTCTGCTGCATCACTCCTCCATTCCACTGAAACCTTACGGTTGCTCCTTAGCCATGCATATGATAAATGTGGCAAAAATGTGCATACCATTCCGTTGGCGTAATCCCATCCACGCCCCCCCCCCCCCCCCCCATGATAGCAGGGTGACTTTGACGCATATAGAAAACCACAGAGATGGAAGAGCTTGTCCACATAGCAATAGAGATGCAATCCAAATTCAATAAAGTATGGTCCTGCTGGCACCACTTTGTAACAACAGATGAATTTCTGCAAATCTCAGCATAATTAGTCCAATCGGACCCCCAACACCCCCTGGCAGAGGAGAATGGAGTCTTGATTCCCAATCCCCTTCCCCTCTACATTTTTTCTCTCTTTTTCCAGTTATCACTTACAGAGATGACCGGTACAGTATACAATGTAGATTCACATTTATTGCTGGGGCAATAGTGCTTATCTGACCCATTACAGTTAGCAACCAGAAACTATGCTGGTGAAGAAGAGGGGTAGTCTACCATCTCGACACAGTTTGATCCGATATGGGCTGTCTGGAGGGTACCAAACTGTGCCCCTAACCTTCTCCCTGGCTATCAGTAATGCTTATTGATTGGAATGTTCATATCTGTTTACACCATGATATGTCAAATGTACTTTTGCAACAATATCTACTTACGCCTTTACCAGCTTAAGCAGGCTCACTTTGTATTCATAAGATGTTCAACCAAAAACATTTTGTGCCTTACTACATGATGTATGTTTGTACCCTATCTGTACTTAATAAAAATTGTTTTGGAAAAAAAAAGGGGGTTAAATGCTTGTTCATGTCTAGAAGGTCGCAAAAAGCAGTTTTACTTATCCCATCCTCTGCTCCCTCAGCAGCCGGCCTTCAAACGTACTCCCCTACACTCTGTCAGCGGACTGTCCCTCGGCGCCCTCACCTCCAATGCATGCTATGGGCTCTATGTTGGTCTTGATGATGTCAGTTTGACAATTGCCAGAGCTTTGGAGAGAAGACACTGCAGGGAATGGTCTTATACCCTGGAGGGAGCCTGTGGGAGTGTAGGATCGGTTAAGTAAAACTGCTTTTTGAGGTCTGGTAGTGCAAAAAATATCTTTTGATCCTTCTAGAAATCTTTTCAGCTGACAACTTCCTGTGCTGTGTGTTGTGTGTCTATAATGAAGTATAGGAATGTTCTAAAACCAAGTATAAACTTACTTATTAGAGCACAGGGTTGGTTTGGTGATGGTCTATATACTGAGCTGATTGCTCTGTACAACAGTATAACAGTTTTGCAGGGTAAGGAGAGGGGATATGGTTGGTTATTAAAATAATAGTTCTGTGGTTGGGTCTCTGCCCCCACCCGCCCCCCCCCCCCCCTTCCTCCTGTGATTGGCACAGAGTTTTATCACAAGAGAGGACTGTGTGTATGGACTCTCTTTCCTCTCCCTCTTAGCAACATCAATGGACCAATCAGCAGTAGGAAGGAGAAAACCACATGTTTCCAGAAAAAAGATTCTCCTACCTACCAGTGTTGTCATGGACAATCGAGAGTGAGCAGATACCTGATCAGAGACACCACTGCTGCTGTGTCACTGGGTCTTGTGAGAAGGCCTTTCTACCGCTACTTGTTACCAACGTTAATGACTGAGCCATTAAGAACTATTTTACAGCTACTCAATAGCTCTAATGCTGCCTGCAGGTCTTATTTGACTGCCAAAATGTGTGCCAACTGGCTCCCAAAGTTTTTCTGGCATAAGATTCAGAACTAAAGACTGTCCCTAACAGTTGCTACCCTGAGGCCTTATTTTTTTCTTAGTTAAAGAGGTACCTCTTAAGAGATGCTGCATCACTACCAATCCTTAGACTCCTTTCACACTGGGGTGGTTTTCAGGCGCTGCAGCGCTGGAAATAGCCTCTGCTCAGTGGCTGAAAACCATCTCTCCATGAAAGTCAGTGTGTCTTTTCACACTGGGGCGTTCGCCCGTTCGTCAAAGTGTGAACATTATGGGGCGTTCGCGGTGACTTCGCTGACTGTTCCAAAGAAGACTAAAATAAGCAATCTGAATGACAAACAGTATGAAGATGAAAAATAAAAATTCAAAAAGAGACTGGCTGCTGCCCGGAGAGTATCTATTTGCACTGATTTGTGGACCAAATAAGGACTCTCAGCTTCATTCCTTGCTATAAGTGCATGCTACTTTTGTGTTGAGCAACATAAACCTGAACACATATTGTTGGCCCTTGAACAAGTAGCCCACCCACACACTGCACAGTCAATCAAATCATGTGTGGACAAATGCTTGCAAGAGTAGGACATACCAAAGAGGAAGATCCATACAGCGATAACAGACAATGGGAACAATATGGTGGCAGCATTAAAACAAATCGCAGCAGTGTCAGAAGAACCACCCAGCTCTAGTGAGGAAGACTCTCCCATGACGGAAAGTGATTCTGTGGCTGTGTCCGAAATAGATGATCTGCAGCGAGCCATTTTTATTCTTTTACATGATGACACAGTTGACACCAGTCAATTATCACATGGATATGAGATGAATGATAAGGGGGCACTATCTGTTCTACTCTATGGGTGCATCACTGTTATTTTTCCACCTTATTTGTAGTCTTGTGTAAAAGTATTCCCATAAGCTGTTAAGTGTTAAAATAATAGAATGGAACAGTAACCGTTTCTACATACTTTATGCTTATTTGGCTGTGTTCCACTTGTTAGGTACCAACAGATCGACATGGACCAGACACCATGTGTGGTGCATACCTTGCAACTTGTGGTCCACATTGTGCAGACGGAGGCACGTTTGAAGAGAATACTGGATAAAGCAAGATCAATAGTGAACCTCTTCCGCAAGTCTTCAATTGCAACACAGAAGCTATTGGAGCATTGTGGCCTTACTCTTTTAAATGACTGCCTCACACGTTGGTCAAGTACATTCAGCATGTTAGCAAGACTCCTCAAACTGAATGAGTCGGTCTGCCAAATTACAAACAACATGGGATGGGACAGCTTTCTCCCTAGTGAATGGCAAAAGCTCACATCATTACATGACCTACTGCTGACTTTTGCAGAACATACTAAAACCCTCCAGAGAGACACCATGCCCATGTCCCTAGCTGTCCCTGCCCTCTTTGATCTGCTCAGCCACCTTGAGGACTTAAAACAGAACACTAGCTACCAAGACCTTGCCACAATTGCACAGATAATGAAAGGGAGTGTGAACCAGCGTTTTGATTCATTCTTAGATCCAACTGATGAAATGTTCCCGCCACTTGCAGTAGCTGCTTGTTTTGTCAACCCTACTGTCTTGAAACCCTATTTGATGTGGTGGATGAGAATATTTGGGAACTGCTTAAAAAGGCAGAGGAGTGTGCTGTAAGAAAATCCACATTGCCACACACACAAGCACAACATGAGGAATTGTCTGAAGAAGATGATGTGGAACTATCGCAGGAAGTGGAAGAAGTACCACCACCGGCATCCGCATCTAAGCAGCCAGTCTTACGGTTTCTTTTTAAATGCCGCAGAAGACCCAGGCAGAGGATCTCCCCAAACAGCATAGAGCAGCAGATCAGAAAATACAAGGAAGAGATTTTGCACCAAGTTGCCACATCAATGAGAACAACTCAACAGATTTTTGGCTATCAAAGAGTGACACTTTTTATCACCAGCTAAAACCTTTTGCATTAGACCTGCTGGCTATGCCAGCTTTTCAAGCCTTTGCAGAGAGGGTATTCAGTGTCACAGCAGGTGACCTCTCTAGAGGCCAGCAGAATAGAGCAAGGGTCATGTTGGCATGAAGTGCTTTCCTTAAAATGAATCGAAACAAATAAAAGTGTTTTATTCTCCATTTATTTCTATTTCTTACAATAGAAACATACTTAATACTTGTGGGTTGTGCTTATTGTGATAGGAAGAATCAATAGTTCAACAACAGTTTTAATTGCCAATTAAATTCATAGGAAAAATGCACAGGCTGAGGCTACAAATGCCATTAGTATGTGGAACAATAACAACCACCACTTTTTATCAACTACTCTCTCTCTTAGCATTGACAAATTTGACAATAGAGGTAAATAATTTCACACTAATGAAAAAGAAAAATAGATCAGTAAGGGTCAAAAAGGGCAGCCTTATGTCGGGGTCTGCCCCAGTAGTCTTTTTAGTGTGATATTTACCTCTATTGTCTTTGTGAATGCTGAGAGAGAGGTGTTGATAAAAATTGATGACTGTTATAATCTGCACACTAATGGCATTATTGTAGACTGTGCATTTTTTCTTTGAATGTATCTGAGAATTGTAACTGTTGAATAAATAATAAACTGACAGTAAACTGATTCCTATTGTAGAAATAAGCATTACTCTCAAGTATTGGTTTATTATGCAGTGCCTGTGCCAGACTGGCAGTGACAGTGCCTGTGCAGTGTGCTGTCTGTGTGTGCTGTGCTTGGCCTTGTACATGTACAGCTATGGCCAAAAGGTTTAAAAATTACACCAATATTAATTTTCACAAAGTCTGCTGCTTCAGTGTTTTTAGATCTTTGTATCAGATGTTACTATGGTATACTGAAGGATAATAACAAGCTTTTCATAAGTGTCAAAGGCTTTTATTGGCAATTACATTACGTTTATGCATAGTCAATATTTGCAACATTGAGTTGACCGTTCTTTTTCAAGACCTCTGGAATTTGCCCTGGCAAGCGGAATGTTGTCATTGTCAATCAAATTCTGCATTACATCCTGATTGCACTGATGGCACTGGCAGTGGCTCTGGCAGTGGCACTGGCAGCCATTCTTTCATAATAAATGCTTGGAGCTTGTCAGAATTTGTGGGCTTTTTTGTTCAGTTACCCACCTTTTGAGGATTGACCACAAGATCTCAGCGGGATTGAGGTCTTGGAGTTTCCTGGCCATGGACCCAAAATTTCCATGTTTTGTTCCCCAAGCCACTTAGTTATCACTTTTGCCTTATGGTATTGGCAATGGCAAGGTGCTTCATCATGCTGGAAAAGGCATTGTTTATCACCAAACTGTTCTTGGATGGTTAGGAGAAGTTGTGAGCCTGACAATGTTTTTGTACCATTTATTCATGGCTGTAGTCTTAGGCATGAACCCACTCCCTTTGGTGAGAAGAAACACACCCCACACATGAATGATCTCAGGATTAGTGTTGAGCGAACCCGGACTGTAACGTTCGGGTCCGTACCGAACTTTCGGGTGTCCGTGGCACGGACCCGGACCCGGACATTTCAAAAATCGTTCGGGTTGGGTCCGGGGTTCTGCTATTTTACTCCACGTGTTGAGAAGCTGCAGGGCAGCCAATCAACAAGCGTTTCACTGGTTTGCCCTTAGAAGCCATCACAGCCATGCCTACTAATGGCATGGCTGTGATTGGCCAGTGCATCATGTGACCCAGCCTCTTTATAAGCTGGAGTCACAGTGCTGCAGTCACATGCTCCTTGGGTTAGTGTAGGGAAAGGTAGCTGACTGCGTGAGGGAGAGATTTGAGACATTTTAAGACCTGATCCTGCATCCTGAGATAGATTACTTTACTACTGCTGTCTGTGCTGTTGCTCTGAGGACAGATAGCAGAAATTAGAGATTTCACATACTGCTGCTTTGAGTTGCAGACCAAACTCTGCATAAAACAACGATCGCTACGATCGTGCTC
>BLSH010368086.1:0-23094 GCA_018402905.1 Glandirana rugosa | reverse complement strand
GTACCCAAATGATGGCGAAATTAGACTAGTGTATCTAAATTATCGAGAAAACACAAAGAGTTTGTGACATCCATCATCAAATTGATCACCAACATTAACCGTTAACTAGGTTTTTTTTGTTTAAAAGCAAGTTACTCGGTTAGGGTCGGTGATATCCTACTGGGTGTGCCCACAATTCAGGGAACACCCAAAACCCCTCTACCACTTTTTATCCTTTTTACGTTTAAGACCATAGTATCGAAGTGAAAGGAAAAACCTGTTTTGTGGGTTCGCCTGTGGAAAGACTTAGTTTCGTATATCCAGAGGGAATTTAAGGAAACACCCCAAGGGGAAATTGGAGGGATAAGAATTGCAGGCCTATAATACATAACACCACATTTCCTTACAAAACAATTGCAACGCTTTTGGTACAAAATTCCAGACAGAATCATAACGCCAGGGAGGTTAAAGGGGAACCCCACAAAGGAATTTAAGGGAGACCTATATGCTTTGATTCAGAAAGGTGTCCGCTTGGGTGTTTTGTCCAAAAAGGAAAGTGAAGCTATGATACCAGAATTTGCATTTTTCCTATTTTTCACCATCTCCCCAAAACCCACAAGGGACTTAACACCCGTGTGGGTCATCCTATAGTGGCTGGGATTGGCTCATTGAACGAAAATTTGTTTTTTTTGGATCAATTGCCAATTACAACCACTAGTTAAACTACTACCTACAGTGTTTGAGAAACACAAAAGAGCTATTAAATCTATGTGATCAGATTAAAGCGGTAGTAAACCCATGCATTTAACAGGTTAAAAGCTAGTCACATTTCCGGCACGTGCCGGAAATATAACTCTCCCATTGGTTGTGCTCTGAACCAAACTGTCAAACCATCCAATGGCTGGTTTCATAACTGATCACATGTGCAGCATCATGGCAGTTGTAGATTAAACAGAGGCCAAGATGGCAGCTTCCTTGGCTGAAAATGATAGGAAGGTTTACTACCACTTTAAATGGACAGAGGGGGGTTGTGGATCACTAGTGATGTGTCCAGTCTGTATTCCTCAATACCTCACGCATTGGGCTTGCAGGCAGTGGAATACTTTTTGGACAAATATAGTGGTTTCTCTTCTATATTAAAGGAATATATCATTGAGTGTCTTGATTATCTCCTTACACACAATTTTCTTTGCTTTGACAATTCTTTTTATCTCCAGAAATGTGGAGCATCCATAGGTACCCATTTTTCACCCTCTCTCGCAAACTTATATATGGGTTGGTGGGAGAGGGTTTTCATTTTTGGAGATATGTGTCATGAAACCACAGCAAACATTCATGTCTTATCTATTGCCTACCTTGCTGCATGTGTCCAGTTAAAGGCCAGTCAGTGCGATTCACACTCCAGCGGTGCGCAGCTGTCACCTGACCCCAGGTGTCGTGACAGTTTGATCAGCCATGGACCCGGATGATGTGCTGCTACCCACAGATGACCTGCTGCAGGGCATAGTCTGCAGACTCGAGACCCAGGAATCTAATCAGACCCAGGTGATGCGATTCCTCCAGGATTTGGCCTCCCCCTTTTAACAACTTCGGGACTCATTAGGACCTCCGGTGCAACAATCTCAACCGTCATCGGCGGCTGCACCTATTCAGGTCGCAGCCGCAGCCACAAACTCCTTGCATTTACCAGCTCCGTCCCGGTACTCTGGGGACTCCTAGGCCTGTAGGGGGTTCCTTAGCCAGTGCACCATTCATTTTGAGCTCCTGTCCGATCAGGCAAAGTAGCCTATATTACATCTCTCCTGTCTGGCGAAGCGTTAGCCTGGGCCGCCCCCTTCTGGGAGAATAACGGTCCAGTGGTTTCTAGCCTGTCTAGCTTCTTGAAACTCTTTCGGAACATCTTCAAGGAACCAGGTCGTGTCTCCTCAGTGGCCAGCACTCTTTTACGTCTTCATCAAGAGTCCGCTTCTGTAGGACAATATGTGTTTCATTTTCATAAACTGTCTGCTGAGCTGAGCTGGAATAACGAAGAATAGTTGCAACCTTTTTACATGGCCTCTCTGACAGATTAAAGGATGAATTAGCGGGAAGAACCATCCACGCTGATCTGGACGGGGTCATCTCCTTGTGTAACCAAGTCAACATCCATTTTCAGGAGAGGTCCCTAGAAAAAAGATGCCAGCACTTCCTGGCCCTTAGGCAGTCTGAACTCCCCTCTCTTCATCTCGAGGAGCATCCCCTGCCAGCTGAGGAACCCATGCAGCTGGGCCAAACCAGGCTATCTTCCGAGGAACGTGCTAGGCACAGAACTCTGGGCCTGTGCCTCTATTGTGCATGAAAATAGCACACAATATAGGGACCCATAGTGCCACATCCCAAGTGAAGCGAAAACGAAAAATAGAAGAACTCCCTCTAGGGGTGGGACTTTTCAGGCTCAAAATATACTGTAATAGACAATATTAAAAAGGGGGGGGGGGGTGACTCTATGAGAGGAGTGTCCCAACAAGAAGTATACTGGATCTACCAACTTAAGAGTTTTGCGCCATATGGGTTGAATATTGACTGGGACATAAATGCATTTATTAACAAAGCGTAACTCTCTTGCTAGCTAGCCTTTATTTCTTCACACCAGTAAGTCTCCATATATATAGAATAAATATCCCCCTCTCTTTGTTGTATTGGATGATCCCCAATTATAAATCTCTTCTTTAGGTCTAAATTGATACAAATTTTCTACAGTTTACCATTTTTTTACAGTCTTCCATATCACTTTGTCCACACACCTAGTACCTCCTTCAATCATCCGGATTAAATATAGACTGACCATTATGATCTTTATTCTAGACACATTTTCACTGAAGGATATAAGCACTTATGTAGGGTTACACACCTTTATACAAATTATGGGGTTTCTACTAATTCTTATTTAGGTCTAAATATAGATAGGAGGGTTATGTATTTTACTAATACACTCCCACTTCGGGGAATCTATGATTTCCCTGTTCTGGGATCAACTCTCCAAATTTTTTGTGATGGGTATGTTCATCCATGTTTTGTTCATTCACCTACATCAATACTGATTTTCAAGTAATCCCTTTTTCCCTTCTTAGGATTACTATGAATATTGTTAATATTTCATCTTGTAACCAACATAACGCATTGAAATGATGACCGTTACTAATGTTATATGTATGGTTAATATTGCATTTGGTTATTACAAAATCGCATAATAATGATTACTGTTAGTAGGAACATATATATATATATATGATGTACATTCTCCCGGCGGTGCCGCCACATGGACGTCACTGGAACGCAAGTGGCGCTAATGTAGGCGGAAGTGACATTTTGGTTGGCACCGTCTCTCTTGGCGGCATACAGAAATTGTTTACTGATTTCTCGGCCCTGCGATGGGGTGTGCTTCTCACTCTACATACATCAATCTAAGGTCTGTCAAATTATTTAACAGCAATGTGCCACTTCCGGGTCCCGTCGGAAATACGTCACTGGAACGCACGCTGGCCCTTCCGACGGCGGAAGTGCGGTCACTCCACACATGGGAGAATTTAGGATATATATACACAGCATTTGGGGGGGTCGGTAACCCCCAACGACGTCTACTAAGGTGAAACGTGTGGGGTGTTGCTGACCCCAGATTGCTGCGACAATTTTATACCCTTAGATCCTTTTCATTGCCAGCTTTTTGTTCTGTTTTTACATGTTTTACCATTAAAGCCTTTACCTCATAGAGAGGTTTTTTACACTATGGATAGTCTCTTTTTGTCTCCCTAAATCCCTACCTACACCTTTTGGACACTCCTGTCCTGGTGATCCCGGAGGAGTAACCCCTTCAAGAGACCTGGTGAATCGGGTGAACCCTGATATACGATCTGGACATACCCTGCCATAGGAGGATCATTTACCCCTGGACAGATCCGGAGCCACCATGGAGTGTGTGACGTTTGTCCTGTCCATTTTAATGTCCGGCTTCCTATATATTCAGGCCTGAATATATCTTTTATCTGGTAAGCGTAACTTTGGAAGGGGTCGGATTGCACTATGGGAGTCCACCATCACCACCCACACCTACTTCTCCATTTTCTTTTAGGATATACCGAACTATTATATATATAAGACTTTGACACTCCTTATACTTCCCTGATCTGTTGGTTCACCTTTCCCTTTTCTGTGGACAATGCACTTTTGAAGGACTCTTTGAGTGACTCCCCTGTGTTAGTCACTTCACATATTCATATTTTTTTCACACAACACACTCAGGATTGAGACTATTATATCGAAGACTGTGATTGAATTTTTATGTACGTGTTTATTTCTTTTATTTCATATATATTTTTTGGTGATTTTTAATTTTTTCTTCTATATTTGGATGTTCTACGTAGAATTTCACTATATATATATATGTGATGCTTCATTGTATCTCAAACTTTAATTATATGGTATACATGTCTTGACTACATGATATGCGCACCATATACATCTCTCACACATCTATTTACATAATTCCTGGTGACACTAATTTAAATGTTTAGGTTGAGCGCCATAATCTTAATTTTTAATTTTGGAAAAGATAAGTTTGGTCGGTGTATGGCAGCTCATAGCTTTATATTATCACCTAGCGCGGTACTCCTCTATATATTTAATTTCTATATTAAAAATTACTAAATTTTTATTTGACAAAGCAAGATTAAAATTGGCATATAGAGAATATTGCACATGAACAGATTAGCACAGTACAGATTGCAATGAGTGATTTTACAGCATAATCAGTTACACCTAATGCATTTCGGATGGGTTCCTTCTTAGGAGGTGTTCCAATGGTGAAAAGGCTGTATCACTCGAATAAGAATCTGAAATGTCATATAAAGAACTCATCAAAGCAAGTCACAGTAAAACATTGATTAATTGATGCAGTGTGCATGGATATATCGGCTTACCTTGTATGTGTACAATACAAGCATATGGCTACGTCCAAAAATAAGAAAAAAGGTGAATAGATAAAATCAGATAGATAATGGCCTGGATAACAGGAGGAGGAGCCTGCGCCCTTCAAAAGCCAGGCATCATACTAGGCATTCCCCACAGGGGGTCCAAGACACCGCAGGATAGATGGAGACTAAAGCCAAGGGGAATGCTGGATGTCCCATAGAAAGTATAGTAGTCAGGTGGGCACCAGAAAATCTACAAGGAAACAAATATATATTAAAGTACATATGTGTCTAGGAATATATAACACATAACGCATCCAGCCCTACAACAATGGGGAAGAGCAATACAGCGTCATCTATTTAGTGGCCAGGGGCATCCCCAGACTAAATCAATTGTCTGTAATGGTCTGCAAAGAGACCAATTTCAGGCTGTAAGAACACTAATGTCTTTCCAATGTAGAAGCACCCACAGTCACAAATCAACATGTATATGACTCCCCTAGTTTTGCAATTCACAAAGTGTCTAGGGGAGAAATGCATCCTGTTCAGTAAAGAGGGTTTTTTTGCTGTACACATGTATCTACAATATCTACAACCACCACAAGTGAAGGTGCCTTAATGTTTACACGGGTCATTGCGAGTAGGGCGAAATTCACTATGGACCAAGCGGTCCCTAAGTGATTTGGCGCGTTTGAATTTGACTGCGGGTGCTACAGAGATACATGATGCGACCAAAGGGTCCTCTTTAAGGATGTGCCAGTGTTTATTGAGTATTCTTCTCAGCTCAGCATGCTGATTGGAATACCTTGTGATTAGACGCACTGAGGTAGAATCAGAAATGGGTGAACTGGGTTTGGTGTGATGGATTAATTGATGTCTAGTTTTTCTTATAGTTCTATTGAAAGCTTTTCTTAGACTTGTTCTAGAATACCCATGTTCTAGTAGCCTGATGCGTAACTTATCTGCTTCAATCTTGAATGTTTGGTCGTCGAAACAATTCCTTCAAACCCGAAGGTATTGTCCATAAGGTATGGACTTAACTAGAGACTTTGGGTGTGAGCTGGATGCATGCAACAAACTGTTGCCCGCCGTGGATTTACGGTACAGACTACTACTGAGTGTACCATCTTCACCTTTATGGATGGTTATATCCAAAAAAGGTATAGCATGCGAGTGGTATGTCATAGTGAATTTTAGATTACATAAGTTATTATTGATCTGAGTTAAAAACGTCTGCAGAAGCTCAACGGGTCCCTCCCACACCATAAATATGTAATCTATATAGCGATGCCATGTAAAGGTGGGGTGCAAATATAGCCATACCATCGACCTCAAATAGGCCTTAATCCCACTCCCCCAGGTAGAGATTGGCATAGGATGGGGCACAACATGTGCCCATCGCTAAGCCCTGTACCTGGTGGAATAGGAGATTGGCAAATCCAAAAAAATTGTGATGTAGAATAAAGTCTAAAGATTCCACTAGGAAATTAGTTAATTTCCAATCATGATTGGTTCTTTGGGAGAGAATTCTATGAATCACGTTGATTCCAAGACTCTGTGGAATCAAGCTGTATAGTGCTTCGACATTGATCGTGACCAAAATTGCTTTCGTAGGTAAGGTCACTCCTTCCAAAATCTTCAGATGGTGAATGGTGTCCTGGACGAAGGAGGGGAGACTAGATACATATGGACGCAGAAACTCTTCCACAAATCGACTTAAATTTTCAGTGAGAGAGTAGTTAACTGATACAATAGGACGGCCCGGGGGGTCATGGGGATTTTTATGAAGTAGTGAGTAGAAGGTGGGAATATGAGGAAAAGGGGTTCTAATGAATTCCCATTGTCCCTTGTCCAGGGCACCATTCATGAATGCAAGGTCGACAAATTCGTAGTCCCGCTCAAACATATCAATTAAGTTTTTAGGTATTTTACAATACCATGAGAGATTAAAAATACTTTTTTCACACATTTGAACAGAGTTAGTCTTGTTCATGATTACTATATTTCCACCCTTGTCTGATGGTTTGATCTCGATAGACTGGTTTTCTTTAAGGGACTGGAGAGCTATTCTTTCCTCCCTACTGTGTCTGTCTGCTCTTTAATACGCATCCTATAAATGTCATTGCTTACTGTTTTAACAAATACCGTGATGTTGGTATTGGAATTAATAGATGGAAAAAATTTGGATTTTCCGGAAAGTTTTGGGGTGGCGTTCAAAGGGGAGGAAGATAAAGAAAGAGAAGAGGGGTGTACCGCTACATTATCATCCGGGTCCTCAGTTTGATGAGGTTCACTTTCCTCGAAAAGAGACGCCAAGGCCTCTAAAGCTTCTGATTCAGAGGCAGAGGGGAAAGGAGAAGTAGGTTTTTTAGTCTTGGAATGCATAACCTTTAGGGTATTTTTACGAGCGAACAAGTGTATATCTTTAATGACATTGAACTTATCGATGTTAGAATCTGGACAAAAAGTAAGGTGTGCTTCCATAGGGGACAAAGGGTGGTCAGAGAGATTGACCACAGTGATAGTGTCAGATGAATGTGAAGAAGTCCATTTAATGTCTAAACACCGGGGGGGGGGGGGATCCATCGGCTCCCCATTGGAGGGGGGAACTAAAAAATCTGCCCGATGCTTAGAGGTTTCAATGGAAATACCTTTAGTGCCTGGAGGAAAAATTGGATGATTAGAAGGTGCCGAGTGCTGGGAGGTGTTACCTATTGATAATACTGTAAGAGTGGGATGTGTGGATGGGGAGTGTGTTTCCACAATGCGTTTTTTCGACGAGTGATCATGGGTCCCTCCGCTTCTGGGACGCTGTTTATTTTTCCATGCTTGGCGTGAGCCTGTGGATTTCTGTGAAGAACAGGACATGTTAGAGCAAGGATATGCTGTTAGCGGACCTCCAGATGTTGCAGAACTACAAGTCCCATGAGGCATAGCAAGACTTTGACAGCCACAAGCATGACACCCAGAGGCAGAGGCATGATGGGACTTGTGGTTTTGCAACAGCTGGAGGTCCGCAAATTGCATATCCCTGTGTTAGAGGAAGCTAGTGAATGGTTGGAATGAACAACATCTAAATTATCCTGTTGTATTTTCCTTTTGTTATGTCTATATTGGTCCTGCCATTTATAGGCTCTATGTTCCCAAAACTAGATCTCTGTTGAATTTTTTGTCTTTACCAATAATTATCTCTTTGGTAAAATGTTCAATATGTTCTTTGAGCTTAGTTTCAGCCATCTTATAATTAGGGTGAGGTTGTAAAGGGAGAAGCTTGCTGTTGATACCATTAATTTCAGTGTCTAATACTTTTATTCTGGAATTATATTCCTGTATCAATAAGGTCATCAAACTTTTGGAACATATGTTTTTTTCCCATTCACCCTTGAAGCTGCCATCTAGGCCATCCAGGGTAGGGAAAATTTTTACACGGAGACCAAAAGGATTAATGTTCTCCCTAAGGGCGGTTCACACCTAGGGGATTTGTGATCGGACTTGTATCGCCCCAAGTCGCCTCAAATCTCCTGACATCTGAAATCCCATTGAAATGAATGAGCCGTCTTAATATGCGCTACCCAATTTCTAGGCGATTTGAGCCCATAGAAGTCAATAGAAGTCGCTTCCAAGTCAGATCACCATCTATGAAGAAGCATCTTTGAAGCGACTTTACAGGAAAAAGAAAATCATTTTTGAAAGCAACTCCCCTCCCTCTCTTCTTTGATTGGCCACAGGCAAAGTCACCTGGCATGGAGGTCGCTTCAGGTCGTGTTGTAATGCCCAATGTAGCTCTGAAGTCTCTTTCAAATCGCTTTCAAATCGCCTAGCAAAGTCCCCCTTGAAGTCGGATCGCCTAGGTGTGAACCGAGCCTTATGTAATTGCTAAAAGATTTAACGTGCCAGTAGTATGATACTTTCTTTTCTAAAGTTTTTTGTAATTTATGAAACAGTAAATGCAAGTCAGAAATCTTTTGTTCTTTCCTTTCAAATTCAAATACGTCGCTCATTCATTTTTCCCAATCATCTCCTGTGTAGTAAGCCATGATGAGCACTCAACAGGAGTGAGAGGTCGGGCTAGGAAATGGCAGATATGTACCAAGTGAAAAACAAAGGGGCGGGGGGAAGGGGGAAAGGGGAAGGAAAGTAGACAAGACAATGGATGAAAGACAACAAATGAACAAGCTAATTGCCAGAGCAAAACCAAAGACCACTAGCAGAGGTCACCCTGGCTATTGCTAAAGGGTATTCTGTGCCAAAAAATTCCAATCTAAAAATTAAATCAATATATATATGAAATACGGGGTACTTCTATAAAGTGCAAGCGAGGGGATGTTTTTTTCAACCTGAAATATAAGCATGAAAATAGCACACAATATAGGGACCCATAGTGCCACATCCCAAGTGAAGCGAAAAATAGAAGAACTCCCTCCTAGGGGTGGGACTTTTCAGGCACAAAATATAGTAGACTATATTAAAAATTACAAAATTTTTATTTGACAAAGCAAGATTAAAATTGCCATATAGAGAATATTGCACATGAACAGATTAGCACAACACAGATTGCAATGAGCATATAAAGAACTCATCAAAGGAAGTCACAGTGAAACATTGATTAATTGATGCGGTGTGCATAGGTATATCAGCTTACCTTGTATGTGTACAATACAAGCATATGGCTACGTCCAAAAATAAGAAAAAAGGTGAATAGATAAAATCAGATAGATGATGGTCTGGATAACAGGAGGAGGAGCCTGCACCCTTCAGAAGCCAGGCATCATACTAGGCAATCCCCAGAGGGGGTCCAAGACACTGCAGGATAGATGGAAACTAAAGCCAATGGGAATGCTGGATGTCCCATAGAAAGTATAGTAGTCAAGTGGCCCGGAGCGTCCCCAGACTAAATAATTCCCAATGCATTCCCATTTTCGTCAGGTATGTCATTGTGCACTACTTTGACATTCAGGTTTATACCAGCTGTCATTAGTGTTCTTACAGCCTGAAATTGGTCTCTTTGCAGACCATTACAGACAATTGATTTAGTCTGGGGACGCCACGGGCCACTAAATTGATGATGCTGTACTGCTCTTCCCCATTGTTGTTGGGCTGGATGTGTTATGTGTTATATATTCCTAGACACATATGTACTTTCATATATATTTGTCTCCTTGTAGATTTTCTGGTGCCCACCTGACTACTATACTTTCGATGGGATATCCAGCATTCCCCTTGGCTTTAGTCTCCATCTATCCTGCGGTGTCTTGGACCCCCTGTGGGGATTGCCTAGTATGATGCCTGGTTTTTGAAGGGCGCAGGCTCCTCCTCCTGTTATCCAGACCATCATCTATCTGATTTTATCTATTCACCTTTTTTCTTATTTTAGGACGTAGCCATTTGCTTGTATTGTACACATACAAGGTAAGCCAATATACCCATGCACACTGCATCAATTAATCAATGTTTTACTGTGACTTGCTTTGATGAGTTCTTTATATGACATTTCAGATTCTTATTCAAGTGATACAGCCTTTTCACCATTGGAACACCTCTGAAGAAGGAATCCATCTGAAATGCATTAGGTGTAACTGATTATGCTGTAAAATCACTCATTGCAATCTGTATTGTGTTAATCTGTTCATGTGTAATATTCTCTATATGGCAATTTTAATCTTGCTTTGTCAAAAAAAATTTTTGTAATTTTTAATATTGTCTACTATATTTTGTGACTGAAAAGTCCCACCCCTAGAGGGAGTTCTTCTATATTTTGTGCCTCTATTGTGGGGGCAAAGGTCACTTTCGTGACACTTTTTCGCTTCGTCCGGTAAAACACTCAGGTCCAATATATCTGGAAGGTTGAGTAATGGACCCAGAACTATCACCTTCACCTCATCGTCTTCTTGTTTCTTTGTCCCTCCATGTTGGCACTTCCTCTCATCCGGTCATGGTATATTTGGATTCCAAGGCTGATGGCAATTACATGAACTGGGGTACTGCATCTTCTATGGTATCAGCGATTGATGGTACTCTTCTCCCAGGGGGTCCTATCCGCTTCCAGACCCTCCCCATTAAGATGTCTTCAGGTACGCTCCACCAGGAGTGGATGCCCTTCTTCATCTTGCCTAAGGCCTCAACCCCCACCATATTGGGTCTTCCTTGGTTACGGCTCCATTCTCCAAACATGGACTGGACTTCTGGGCAAATCTTGGCTTGTGGAATTTCCTGTTGCCACCACCTCAGTATCTCCTGTTCTTCCCGCTGCGTGTAGCAATTTCTGGGATGTGCCCTGCAACAGTCAGGTTGATACATTCTCTAGGTCATTTGGCACACTGGAGGAGCAGTCCACCGGTGAACCTGAGCCTCTCTGTCCAATCTCATGCATCCTTGCCCACCACCACCACCATACTACATACGTAATATATATATTTTTACACTGCCTGGACGGACTGTATATACTATATACTGAATGAGCTGTATATATAGTATACACTGAATGCAGCGTATTATATATATATATATATATATATATATATATATATATATATACAGTGAGGAAAATAAGTATTTGAACACCCTGCTATTTTGCAAGTTTTCCCACTTAGAAATCATGGAGGGGTCTGAAATTGTCATCGTAGGTGCATGTCCACTGTGAAAGACATAATCTAAAAAAAAAATCCAGATATCACAATATATGATTTTTAAACTATTTATTTGTATGATGCAGCTGCAAATAAGTATTTGAACACCTGTCTATCAGCTAGAATGCTGACCCTCAAAGACCTGTTAGTCTGCCTTTAAAATGTCCACCTCCACTACATTTATTATCCTAAATTAGATGCACCTGTTTGAGGTTGTTAGCTGCATAAAGACACCTGTCCACCCCATACAATCAGTAAGAATCCAACTACTAACATGGCCAAGACCAAAGAGCTGTCCAAAGACACTAGAGACAAAATTGTACACCTCTACAAGGCTGGAAAGGGCTACGGGGAAATTGCCAAGCAGCTTGGTGAAAAAAGGTCCACTGTTGGAGCAATCATTAGAAAATGGAAGAAGCTAAACATGACTGCCAATCTACCTCGGACTGGGGCTCCATGCAAGATCTCACCTCGTGGGGTCTCAATGATCCTAAGGAAGGTGAGAAATCAGCCCAGAACTACACGGGTGGAGCTGGTCAATGACCTGAAAAGAGCTGGGACCACCATTTCCAAGGTTACTGTTGGTAATACACTAAGACGTCATGGTTTGAAATCATGCATGGCACATAAGGTTCCCCTGCTTAAACCAGCACATGTCCAGGCATGTCTTAAGTTTGCCAATGACCATTTGGATGATCCAGGGGAGTCATGGGAGAAAGTCATGTGGTCAGATGAGACCAAAATAGAACTTTTGGGTCATAATTCCACTAAACGTGTTTGGAGGAAGAAGAATGAGTACCATCCAAAGAACTCCATCCCTACTGTGAAGCATGGGGGTGGTAGCATCATGCTTTGGGGGTGTTTTTCTGCCCATGGGACAGGGCGACTGCACTGTATTAAGGAGAGGATGACCGGGGCCATGTATTGCGAGATTTTGGGGAACAACCTCCTTCCCTCAGTTAGAGCATTGAAGATGGGTCGAGGCTGGGTCTTCCAACATGACAATGACCCGAAGCACACAGCCAGGATAACCAAGGAGTGGCTCTGTAAGAAGCATATCAAGGTTCTGGCATGGCCTAGCCAGTCTTCAGACCTAAACCCAATAGAGAATCTTTGGAGGGAGCTCAAACTCTGTGTTTCTCAGCGACAGGCCAGAAACCTGACTGATCTAGAGAAGATCTGTGTGGAGGAGTGGGCCGAAATCCCTCCTGCAGTGTGTGCAAACCTGGTGAAAAACTACAGGAAATGTTTGACCTCTGTAATTGCAAACAAAGGCTACTGTACCATATATTAACATTGACTTTCTCGGGTGTTCAAATACTTATTTGCAGCTGTATCATACAAATAAATAGTTTAAAAATCATACATTGTGATTTCTGGATTTTTTTTTTAGATTATGTCTCTCACAGTGGACATGCACCTACAATGACAATTTCCATGATTTCTAAGTGGAAGAACTTGCAAAATAGCAGGGTGTTCAAATACTTATTTTCCTCACTGTATATATATATATATATATACTATATACGGTATATATATATATATATATATATTCTTACACTGCATGAATGGACTGTATATACTATACACTGAATGAGCGCTATATATAGTCTACACTGAAGGCAGTGCATTGTGTATATATACAGTATCTCACAAAAGTGAGTACACCCCTCATATTTTTGTAAATATTTTATTATATCTTTTCATGTGACAACACTGAAGAAATGACACTTTGCTAATGTAAAGTAGTGAGTGTACAGCTTGTATAACAGTGTAAATTTGCTGTCCCCTCAAAATAACTCAGCACACAGCCACTAATGTCTACACTGCTGGCAACAAAAGTGAGTACACCCCTAAGTGAAAATGTCCAAATTCGGCCCAATAAGCCATTTCCCTCCCAGGTGGCATGTGACTCGTTAGTGTTACAAGGTCTCAGGTGTGAATGGGGAGCAGGTGTGTTAAATTTGGTGTTATTACTCTAACTCTCTCATACTGGTTACTGGAAGTTCAACATGGCACCTCATGGCAAAGAATTCTCTGAGGATGTTGCTCTACATAAAGATGGCCTAGGCTATAAGAAGATTGCCAAGACCCTGAAACTGAGCTGCAGCACGGTGGCCTAAACCATACAGGAGAGGTTCCACTCAGAACAGGCCTCGCCATGATCAACCAAAGAAATTGAGTGCACATGCTCAGTGTCTTATCAAGAGGTTGTCTTTGGTAAATAGACATATGAGTGCTGGCAGCATTGCTGCAGAGGTTGAAGGGGTGGGGGGTCAGCCTGTCATTGCTCAGACCATACGCCGCACACTGCATAAAATTGGTCTACATGGCTGTCATCCCAGAAGGAAGCCTCTTCTAAAGATGATGCACAATAAAGCCCGCAAATTTGGTTCAGATGGTGTCAAGCATGTGTGGCGGCAAACAGGTGAGGAGAACAAAGACAAGTGTGTCTTGCCTACAGTCAAGCATGGTGGTGGGAGTGTCATTGTCTAGGGCTGCATGAGTGCTGCTGGCACTGGGGAGCTACAGTTCATTGAGGGGACCATGAATGCCAACATGTACTGTGACATACTGAAGCAGAGCATGATCCTCTCCCTTCGGAGACTGGGCTGCAGGGCAGTATTCCAACATGATAACGACCCCAAACACACCTCCAAGACGACCACTGCCTTGATAAAGAAGCTGAGGGTAAAGGTGATAGACTGGCCAAGCATGTCTCCAGACCTAAACCCTATTGAGCATCTGTGGGGCATCCTCAAACAGAAGGTGGAGGAGCGAAAGGTCTCTAACATACACCAGCCCCGTGATGTCGTCATGGAGGAGTGGAAGAGAATTCCAGTGGCAACCTGTGAAGCTTTGGGAAACTCCATGCCCAAGAGGGTTAAGGCAGTGCTGGAAAATAATGATGGCCATACAAAATATTGACACTTTGGGCCCAATTTGGACATTTAGCTGATTTTCTGGAGAGAGAGGAGAGTGATTTTTCGATCCTGCAGAGTGAACCTTTTTTAGCGACAGCAAAAACTTCGCTCCACTCTATCTATTGCATTGTGTCAGATAAACACCTGGCCCATTCAAACCATCATACCTGATTTGGGATATACAGTGTGGCTGGGCATACACTTGTTCTTGTGGTGGTGGTTTTTGGACCCTCTGTGGAGTACGATCGGGTGAGATGCCTGATGGACGCCGGGCTTGAGGCTTTTGTCTCTCTCTGCCATTCAGATCAGTACTTATCTGTTTTTAAAGAAAAACCCCTGCTTTTTTGTTGCAATACAACCGTTCTTTCACACTATATAAATATAAGATTTGCTCTCAAGCGATAAACCGCTCCTCTCATCATTAAGACACCTCTGAAGAAGGATGTTTCCAAAATGCATTAGGTGTTGATGTAATTAGCTGTTATTATCATCAGGTGTTGATGTAACTGGCTGTAACTATTAACAACCTATTTCCTATGTCTAATTTTGTTTACATATGTGTAATATCTATTTCTCAGTGATTTTTACATTGTCTTTAATAAACTTTTTTGTACATTTTTAACTATATTTACTCATGTTCCAATTATTTGTGCCTACAAAGTCCCACCCTTAGAGGGAGCTCTCCATTGTTGTCTTGTACTTTGGGATGTGGCACTATAGATCTCAATGCGGTGCATTTCTTTTTAATTTGGACACTTAGGGGTGTACTCACTTTTGTTGCCTGCAGTTTAGACATTAATGGCTGTGTGTTGAGTTATTTTGAGGGGACAGCAAATGTAAACTGTTATACAAGCTGTACACTCACTACTTTACATTGTAGCAAAGTGTCATTTCTTCAGTGTTGTCACATAAAATATTTACAAAAAATGTGAGGGGTGTACTCACTTTTGTGAGATACTGTATATATTCTTACACTGCCTTTATATACTCTGCACTAGATCTATATACTGCACTGACTGTATATATTCTGCACTAGATCTATATACTTCACTGCCCCCACTGCCTGTATATACTCTACACTAGATCTATATACTACACTGCCTACACGCCACTAATCTAGCTAAACTAGATAAGTGTCAGCCTCCGGTCTCCACATTCACACACTACCTGGGGCCACTTTTCAAGTGGCCTTATATAGTGAGGGGTGTGGACGGAGACCCCTGAGACATGATTGGCCAAAGGCACCCTGCCTTTTAGCCAATCATGGCTCTCACAGCAGAGCGTGCTGTGATTGCCCTAAGCATGCAGGTCACGTGCATGCTTTGGCCAATCAGCGGATAGCAATTTGTGCAGTCTAGCAATGCATTATGGGGCGTGCAAATTTGGTGCGAATGGCCCATAATGTTCTAAATTCAGCGAACACCCGAACAGCCAATGTTCGAGTCAAACTTACGTTCGACTTGAACCGACAGCTCATCCCTACCTTCATAGTACCGAACAAAGGCTTCACATACTTACCTTGTATATGTCAAGCCTTTGTACGGTACCACAATAGCCTCAGCCCAAAATTTCCTGTGACTGATCTTAGGTCATTCCTTGGGTTTTGCTCATACTACAGAAGGCTCATCAAGGGATTTGCTAAAATAGCTCTGCCTCTCAATGAGTTGTTGAAGAATGAGGATGATGACAACAACTTTGATAAAAAAAAAACCAGTAAAACAGACTGGAGGACCCAGGAAGTCTAGAGATTCAATCCAAGACCAGTGGGCTGACTTATGTGAGCAAATTTTCCGACAGCTAAAGTAGAGCTTAATGACTGCTCCTGTACTAGCTTATGCTGACCCAACCATATAGTATGAACTGCATGTTGATGCTAGTCAAGATGGGCTAGGTGGGGTGTTGTATCAAGAGCATGATAGACACCTGCAGCCTGTTTTTTACTGCATGTGAGCAGAAGTCTTACACCTGCTGAGAACAACTACCCCACACACAAATTTGAGTTCTTGGCTCTGATGTGGGCAGTGGTGGATACGCTGAAGGACTACTTGTATGGTGCAGACTTTGTGGTCAAAATGGACAATAGCCAGCTCACATACACAGTATATACACGGCAGCCAAGCTGAATGCCACTGGGCACAGATGGTTGGCTGCTCTGACAGGATTCCACTTTACCCTAAAGTACTGTCCAGAGGTTAGGAACAGAGATGCAGATGCCCTGTTGAGAAGACCCCATGATTCGGGGGCTGCCTCTGAAGAGTGGCCTCAACTAACACCTTAAGGGATACAAGCTTTATGTCAAGGAGCAGAGTATCAAGCCAGAAGTGCAACAAGGGCTGAAGCCATCGGAGTCTCAGTGGCAGATGTTCCTAAATACTACTGCAACTTTTCCCAAGTAAGGGACGAAGTCTTGGCTAAGTTTGCTAAGAAAGACTTATGGAAAGACCAGATGGAGGACCCCCTCTGTAGTTTAAAATAAAGGCCCTGGAAGTTCAATGTCCAGATCTGCTGCTGATAGACTCTCAGAGAGAAGCAGGCCTAGTACACAAGGAATTAGATTGGTTGCAGTTACGCAATGGGGTGGTCTACCAAAGGGACCCTCTGATGATCCCGAAGATAACTGGCAACTGTTCTTGCCAGCAAAGTATTGAGCAACTGTGTTGACTGCCTTACACTTAAGACCTGAAAGAACATTGAAATTAGTGAGAGAACATTTCTATTGGCCTTGTATGCGGACTGAAGTGGAAGGATACTGCCACTCTTGCATATGATGTATACAGAATAACTCTTTACAGAGTCAGGGCGCCATAATGGACCATTTTTAAAGTCAAGGATCAATGGAGTTGTTGTGCATTCACTTTCTGTGTCTGGAGCCTGACTCGAGCGGACAGGGCAAGCATTCCCAACCAAAGACCAGCAAGCATCTACAATGCCCAAAGTTCTGGTAAAAAAGTTCTTTATCTACTACGGCCTACCTCAACGCATTCATTCTGACCAAAGAAGAGACTTTGAGAGTAGACTCATTAATAGACCTTTTAGGTATTTAGATATTCAGAAGTCAAGAACAACCCCCTACCACCCTCAAGGAGTTCCTCAGCCAGAACGATTTAATCACACTCTCTTAGATGTACTTGGGACTCTTTCTGCTGAGAAGAAACAGCATTGGAGCAGACACATTGCAGCTATTGTGCATGCCTACAATTGCACTGAAAATTATGCTACTGGTTATTCACCATACAGGCTGATGTTCAGAAGGGAAGCACAACTACCAGTTGTGTAAAAATCAATCAGCGCAATAAACTTAGTATAGTGATGATCATAAACTAATCAGCAGCTACCACCAAAAAAGGATTCCACTTCACTCAGCTTACTAAATATAAGAAAACAACGGTGCAGCGCTAATAAAATGTGTGTGTGTACTCACACACTTAAGTGCTAGTAAATTTAAACTCTGTGCAAAATATTGCATAAAGTGCTCAGGAAAGTGCCTGACGATATGCGTCTAGGGGAAGGAGCCTGCATCTGACGTTACGCCATGGCCATCTCAGAACACATGCTGTACAAACGCTGATTCCAGCTAGCACGGCTATATTGTGCCACAGAATGTAGGTCTGCACTTTTACCATTTTTGGATTGATAAAACTTTGAGACAGAGAGCACTAAAATCCTGCAATTTTGTCTTTACATGCGGTGGAGATTGCCAACAGGTCTCAGCAGAGGCGTTTGAGGAGAGTACTGTTGGGAACCATCACCAGCTGTCCGTCCTAAATCCCATGTTGGGGATAAATGCTTTCTTTACTCATCTATAATGTGAGCAGTTAAATTGACTGGTGGAGGATATCTCTCAGCACACTGGCACTTTTTAGGATCCTTTTTGCACATTTTTGGGAAACCTGTCTCTTGGATTCATTTGCATTGACTATGGAACTGTTTATTGCTGCATGTTTATAGATGCACTGTTTTGTCATTTCATGTGATGAACCGATCAATTGATGAACTGATTTAGCACCTTATGTATGTTTTTCACAGGTCACATTTAGAGTTGAGCGGACACCTGGTGTTCGGGTTCGGCGGGTTCGGCCGAACTTCGCAAAAAAGTTTGGGTTCGGTACCGAACTTGACCCGAACTTGACCCCGGACCCCGAACCCCATTGAAGTCAATGGGGACCCGAACTTTTCGGCACAAAAATGGCTGTAAAAAAGTCCTGGAAAGTGCTAGAGGGCTGCAAAAGGAAGTAACATGGGGGTAAGAGTAGGACAAGTGCCCTACAAAAAAAAATGGGGACAGGGAAATAACTTAAAATCAAATAAAAAAAATAAAAATGGGAGGAGGAGGTGGATGTGGAGTAGGAGCCTAGAGGTTGACTAGGCCGTGACCATGGCAGTGTAGGTGGAAGTGGCGGTGGTGGTGGAGGAGGAGGAGGAGGTAGCCAACACTGTTTTTTGTTTGTTTGGGTTTTTTTTCTAATTGGGGTAGCCCCCAAAATATTGAGGCATATTAAAAAAAAAACAAGTATACCAATGGCTGTGTGAGGCCGGTCTAAATGTCTATTCTGCACAAGGTACAGACAAGTCTTGTGGGATCCATGCCTGGTTCATTTTAATAAATGTTAGCTTGTCCACGTTGGCTGTGGACAGACGGCTGCGCTTGTC
This sequence comes from Glandirana rugosa, assembly GCA_018402905.1. Taxonomy (NCBI): domain Eukaryota; kingdom Metazoa; phylum Chordata; class Amphibia; order Anura; family Ranidae; genus Glandirana; species Glandirana rugosa. The sequence goes on along the minus strand of BLSH010368086.1, from coordinate 3,969 downwards.
TGTGATAACGCCCCCTGCCATGCTAAACACACGTTCAGACAATACACTGGCTGCAGGGCAGACCAGCACCTCGAAGGCATAAAGGGCAAGTTCAGGCCATGTGCCCAATTTGGAGACCCAGAAGTTGAATGGGGCAGACCCATCACTCAGTACGTGTAGGCGTGTGCACACATACTGTTCCACCATGTTGCTGAAATGCTGCCTCCTGCTAAGACCTTGCCTATCAGCTGGTGGTGCTGTTTGTTGTGGCGGGCTGCTGACAAAGCTTTGCCACATTTCGGCCATGCTAACCCTGCCTTCTGAGGTGCTGGCGGTGCCACAGCTGCGTTGGTGGCCTCTTCCTCCTCCTCCTCTGCCTTCGCCTTGTGCTATCACTGAGCCCCCGGTGTCATTTGGGAATGCCCTCAGCAGTGCGTCTACCAGTGTGCGCTTGTAGTCGGGCACCTTCCTCTCACGCTCCACTGAGGGAATTAAGGACATTGTCCTTGTAACGGGGATCCAGCAGGGTGGCCACCCAGTAATCAGCACAAGTTACAATGTGGGCAACTTAGCTGTCGTTGCGCAGGCACTGCAGCATGTAGTCACTCATGTGTGCCAGGCTGCCCAGAGGCAAAAACAAGCTGTCCTCTGTGGGAGGTGTTGTACCATCTGTGTCCTCCGTATCCTCCCCAGCCACTCTCCAGTGATGCCCACAAGCTGCGTTGGGTGCCACCCTGCTGCGGTTCCTCCTCATCATCTTCCTCGTCCTCCTCATCCTCCAGAACTGTGCCCTGGCTTGAATATTTTTTATCTGGCCTATGCTGGTGCAGGAACCCACCCTCCAAGCCACTTGTGAATGACTGGCCTGATAACCGTGGAAATTACCCCTCTTCCTCCTCCTCATCCTCCTGTGCCACATCCTCTTCCATCATCACCAAAGTGTTTTTTCAAGGAGACATAGAAGTGGGATAGTAACGATGAGAACAGCGTCATCAGCACTGGCCATGTTGGTGGAGTACAAGAAACACCGCAATACGGTACACAGTTCTCGCATGGAGGCCCACTCGTTGGTGGTGAAGTGGTGCTGTTCCGCAGAGCGACTGACCCGTGCGTGCTGCAGCTGAAACTCCGCTATTGCCTGCTGCTGCTTGCACAGTCTCTCCAGCATGTGCAAGGTGGAGTTCCACCTTGTGGGCATGTCGCATAGAAGGCGGTGAGCGGGAAGGCTAAAGTTCCGCTGCAGCGCAGACAGGCGAGCAGCAGCAGGGTGAGAACGCTGAAAGCAAGCACAGACAGCCCGCACTTTCTGCAGCAGCTCTGACATATCCAGGTAGTTTTTTAGAAATTTCTGTAGCACCAAATTCAGCACATGCGTCAGGCAAGGGATGTGCGTCAAATCCAGCTAGGCCCAGAGCCGCTACGAGATTTCGCCCATTGTCGCACACCACCAGGCCGGGCTTGAGGCTCAGTGGCAACAACCACTTATCGGTCTGTTGTTCAACGCCCGTCCACAGCTCCTGCGCAGTGTGGGGTTTATCCCCCAAATATATCAGTTTTAAAACAGCCTGCTGTCGTTTCCCCCTGGGTGTGCTGAAGTTGGTGGTGGAGGTGTTACGCTGAGCGGATGAGGAGGTGGTAGAGGAGGAGAAAGCGCAGTAGGAGGAGGAGGCAACAGGAGGCAAAGAGAAATGCCCTGCAATCCTCGGTGGTGGAAGGACATGCGCCAAATGGCTAGCCGCCTCAGGCCCACCCGCCACTACATTTGGCCAGTGTGCAGTTAGCGAGATATAGCATCCCTGCCCGTGCTTACCGGTCCATGTATCAGTGGTTATGTGGACCTTGCCACAGATGGCGTTGCGCAGTGCACACTTGATCTTGTCCCCGATTTGTTTGTGCAGAGAAGGGATGGCTCGCCTGGAAAAGTAGTGGAGGCTGGGAACCACATACTGTGGGACAGCCACCGCCATCAGGTTTTTAAAACTGTCCGTGTCCACCAGACGGAATGACAGCATTTCAAAGGCCAGGAATTTTGAAATGCTGGCATTCAGGGCCAGGGATCGTGGGTGGGTGGGGGGGTACTTCCTCTTTCTCTCCAGTGTTTGGGAGATGGAGAGCTGTAAGCTTCCATGGGACCATGTGTAAATGCTTGGGGACGGTGGCGGACATGGTGGCGTTGCTGTCACATGCTCTGTTTGCTGGGTGGCAGGTGACACTGTCACTGTAGAGGTGGAGAAAGAGGCCGAGGCAGCAGCAGAAGAGGAAGCAGGAGGAGGCTGAGACCTTTCTTGGATTTTGTGGTAATTATTCCAATGCAGCTTGTGCCTTGAATTTAGATGCCTGGTCATGCAGGTTGTGCACAGGTTTAGAACATTTATGCTTCGCTTCAGGCTATCATTGCACAGCGTGCAAACCACTCGTGTCTTGTCATCAGCACATTGTCTGAAGAACTGCCACGCGGGGGAACGCCTTTGAGCTGCCTTTGGTGTGCTAGGTCCCTGGGTGCGGTGGGTAGTAGCAGGCGTACTGTCTAGGGGACGCTCGCTCCGCTTTTGCAACCTGCTTCCTCTTTTGCTGTGCTGGTGCCTCTGTGCGACCACCACCTCTTCCTCCAAACTGCACACGCCACTCGCATGACCCTCATTCCATGTGGGGTCTAGGACCTCATCATCCTCCTCCACATCATCTTCCACCCACCCTTCACCATTACCCTCCTTGTCAGTCTGCACACTGAGGAAAGCTGCAGCAGTTGGCACCTGTGTTTCGTCATCATCAGAGACGTGCTGAGCTGGTGTTTCCATGTCCTCATCCTGCAACAGAAGTGGTTGGGCATCGGTGCACTCAATGTCTTCCACGTCTGGGGCAGGGCTATGTGGATGGCCCACGGAAAGCACACCAGAAGAGTCATCATAAAGCATAAGAGACTGTTGCATGACTTGGGGCTCAGATTGCTTGGCTAATTTACAAGGGGCTAAGGTGAAAGACAGATGGCCATGGGGTTCAGGTGCCAACTCTGAGCTTTCAGCAAGGGACCGGGAGGGAGACAATGTGAAGGAACTGGAGGCATTGTCAGCCACCCAATCTACTATTCGGTCCTACCATATCATGTTGAAGGTTCTGTCGGCTAATCGCACCTGAGGAAGGTGTTTCACTTGTGAGTGTAGTTTGCACAGATCGACCACGTCCTCTCCTTGCAACAAAAAACGTAATAAAATGTAATAAAATTGCAACATATGAGGTAGATATATCGGTGCCATTCAGTTGCAATTTTATTACATTTTATTACGTTTTTTTGAACAGTTATTATCCACCTTTTCAGCCTGATATCTTTTAATCTGCACTTGTCTCCCCATGTGTGTTTAATTGGACTTGATTATATGATTGGACATTGCCTCTATGCTATGGGAACTGATGTCATCAGTCCTGCCCTTATATTTGCCCCTTTCCAATATGGCAGATTCATGGTCTGAGGAAGGAGCGCAGCTCCGGCAACGCGTCACCACCGCCCGCCTCCACGCACGAACGGCTTCACGACGCAACATACGAACGGCTGCCCGCCGCCACGAACGAACGGTTGCCTGCTGCCTGAGGACACGTCACCAGTGCCGGTCTATGCATCTCAGGGAACTGGGAAGCGCCGGAAACCACCGATGACACCCAGCCCAGGGACGCAGCAACAAGTTCTTCCTCCATACCCAGTCCGAAGTGACTCACACTGCAATGCCTATAAATGTTTAAGTGTTCCGCGCAAACGGATAAATAAATTTACTTTATGAGCTGCTGCCGTCACCAGAAAACTCCACAATTGTGTCGTTTGAATAATATTGGTAAATTAGAGGTGAAACTGGCGCTGCTCAATTGAAAAACACAAAACCCCCAAAAAAAAAAAAATAAATAAATAAAAACCACAAAAAAATAATAATTATCCTTGATATAGAATTTCCAGCACGCTGGTATACAATACAAGTAAAGGCTATTGGGGTAAAAGTCCGT
>BLSH010368084.1:526294-536575 GCA_018402905.1 Glandirana rugosa | reverse complement strand
GGATGTCGGTGTTCCTTCAGGCGATAGCCGCTTTTGGAGCTGGTTTAGGTGGTGGGGAGACGGAGCTGGTCTCTTCTAGCTCCTCTCCATGCGGCGCCGGAACCGGAAGTATTGGTCCTATTTAATCAATCGATAAATCAGACATTAGTAATAAGCAACATTTATAATATTTACATAAGGGGCAATAACCAACTAGACAAAAGGGTCCTATGTAGAGTTGAGCGAACACCTGGATATTCGGGTTTGGCGGGTTCGGCCGAACTTCGCGGAAACGTTCGGGTTCGGTACCGAACAATACCCGAAATTGACCCCGAACCCCATTGAAGTCAATGGGGACCCGAACTTTTTGGCACAAAAATGGCTGTAAAAAAGTCCTGGAAAGTGCTAGAGGGCTGCAAAAGGAAGAAAAATGGGAGATGTTATTAGATCTGCAATCTGTCCCTCAAAGCAGTAGTAATCTCTACCTAGTCCAGTATCAGATTGTTCTGTAATCAGATCGTTCTGTAATGCAGGATGAGAGATCGTTCTGTAATCAGATCGTTCTATAATGCAGGATGTGATGTTATTAGATCTGCAATCTGTCCCTCAAAGCAGTAGTAGTAATCTCTACCTAGTCCAGTATCAGATCGTTCTGTAATCAGATCGTTCTGTAATGCAGGATGAGAGATCATTCTGTAATCAGATCGTTCTGTAATGCAGGATGAGAGATCATTCTGTAATCAGATCGTTCTGTAATGCAGGATGAGATGTTATTAGATCTGCAATCTGTCCCTCAAAGCAGTGGTAGTAATCTCTACCTAGTTATTAGATCTGCAATCTGTCCCTCACAATCTGTCCCTCACAGCGCCGGCAGCATCCTCTCCCTACACTAACCTGAGAGCATGTGACATGCAGCACTGTGACTCCAGCCTCATATAGAGGCTGGGTCACATGATGCACTGGCCAATCACAGCCATGCCATTAGTAGGCATGGCTGTGATGGCTTCTAGGGAAAACCAGTGAAACGCTTGTTGATTGGCTGCCCTGCAGCTATTCAACATGCGTGATAAAATACCAGAACCCAGAACCCGAACCCGGACTTTTTCTCAAACGTTCGGGTTCGGAACACGGAAACCCAAAAGTTTGGTACGGACCCGAACTTCACAGTTCGGGTTCGCTCAACTCTAGTCCTATGACTCCAAGAAGACCTGCAAACTGCATTCTGTATTAAGTCCTCTAGGGGTCATAGTTCATAATCGGAATATCCATTCCTTTTCCTTACGTAGCAGTACTCTGTCGAAGTCGCCCCTACGGTTAGACAGGGATAATGCAAAGAAACCCTTTACCTATAAACCCTCGGGTGATGAGTGATGGAATAAATCGAAGTGTTGAGCCAAAGGGGTGCACTCCCTCATGGAGGTATCCTTAGGGGGTCTGATGCTTGCCAAGTGTTCACCAATGCGGACCCTAAGCTGGCGCTTAGTTTTACCAACATAATATTTCTTACTCCAAAAGGTAGAGGGCCCGTGCAGTACTACAGTTAATAAACTGTTTTATATGAAAGATGTTCTGTTGGTCCACATTGGTGAAAACATTGGTACGCTCCACATAACGGCAGATATGGCAATGCCCACATGGGAACATTCCCGTGGGCCGGGGCAAATTTTGATCAACCAGTTTAAAGAGGGAGTCCGTGAAAATTCTGAGTGCACCAAGGAATCCTTTAGATTTTGGGCTCTTTTGGATACCATCAGGGGTCTAGGACCAACAATGTTGGCTATATCTGATCCTTGTGTGAGTACATGCCAATGTTTGGTCAATAAGGATCGAACTTGCTCCCACTGGGAGCCATTTCTCGTTATAATACGGACCGGAGATGCATTCTGAGGAGGGCCAGATGCCTTCGTTTTTAGTAATTCCTCCCGTTTGGTTGAGGACGCCTGCCTACTTGCTCTACGTATAGCCCTATGTGTGTATCCCCTTCTTTTTAAACTCTGATAGAGTTCCTTAGTTTCCATTCTGTAACTAGCATCTGTGGAGCAATTCCAACGAATATGCAGAAATTGCCCCACGGGGATACCACGAATCAGGAAGGGTGGGTGGTGGCTTGAGGCTAGCAAAAGGGTGTTTGCTGCTGTTGCTTTACGGAAAGTCCTGGTCTCTAATTTACCATCAATGACAGAAATGAACAGAACCAAAAAAGAGATCTCATCAAAACCATACGTAAAGGTGAGTCTAATGTTTCTGTTGTTGACGTTAAGCATACAAATAAACTGTTTTAACTCGTCCAAAGACCCTTTCCACACAATCAAAACATTGTCGATATACCTCAACCACAATTGCACGTGGTCGAGGTACATCGGCGACGAAACCACATCCATTTCCTCCCACCGCCCCAGATGGAGACAAGCGTAAGCAGGCGCCCAAGGTGCATCCATTGATGTACCCCTCTCCTGTTTATACATGACCCCTAGGAACTGAAAACAAATATGGGTTAGAGTGAACTCAAGAAGATCGAGGATAAACTCATTCTGAAACCCATTAAGGGGTATTTTTGTTCCAGAAAATACTTGACTGCGTCTAAACCACACACATGGGGGATGGAGGTGTAAAGAGACTCAACGTCTGTACTGGCCAGAATGGCTCCTTCTTCCACCTGCACCCCCTCCAATTTAGCCAATACGTCTCCAGTATCACCAACGTAAGATGGCAGCTCCTTCGCCATCCCCCCAATCAGGGCATCTAGGAATTGACCAACTCTCTCAAGTGGGCCTCTGACAGCCGATATTATGGGCCTGCCAGGCGGTATTTTGAGATTCTTATGCACCTTCTGCAAAATATAGATGGTAGGAATATTATGTATTTCCGCCTTTAAGTGATCTAATTCACATTTAGTGACTGGGCCTGCCTCAAAGGCCAATTGTAATTTGAAATTTAAGGTGTTAACTATTGAAGGAAAAGGATTTTCCAGACACTTAGAGTAAGTCAATAGGCCATCCAACTGTCTCTGAATCTCCTGCTCATAGTATTCAGTATACTCAGACAAGAGCACTATGTTGCCCCCTTTATCGCTAGGTTTTATAATCACATTGGGAGCTTCAATCAATTCTCTCAGGGCCCGATGTTCATCCGATGTCAAATTATCCTGGGACATTTTGTCCCAATTGATTTTGATTTTGTTCAAATCCTCCTCGACTAAGTCCAAAAACATGGCAATCCACCTATTTGGTTTAAAGGGGGCATTTTTGTAGATTTTATATTTATCTGGGCCTGTCGTTTCCAAGGTGCCTCAAAAAAATCCTCCTCAACATCACTAGAGGACTCTCCTAATAAGGAGGTAAGTTCCTCAAGGGCCTGTACCTCATGAGGGTTAAAGGCAACCTCGGGTTCACTGCTCATCTAAGATGGCTTGGAATGAAGCAGTCTAAGGAAGACCTTTCTGAGGAACAATGATATACCTCAAATTGGCACATCCAGCTAGTGGGGGAGAAGGAAAGGCCTTGTTGCAAAAGTTTGATATGTCTTTCCAGGAGATGGAACTTAGAGAGATTAATTATCTCCAGATCTGATTTATGGGTATTTAAATCAACACGTTCCTCAATGGAGATATCCTGTTCAACTATTTCTGTTTCTGACTCCTGGTTGTGGTCTTGTTTTGATTCTTGGTCAATGTTGGCCTTTCGCCTTCTCCTTCTTTTCTGTCTTTTCCGTTTTTGCTTAGTCCCCTTTTCCCAACCGTTAAGGGTGGCTTTGATATACCCTGTATCGGTGGTGCCTCCTCTAAATCTAAAGGATTGACCTCTAAAAAAGTAATGGAGCGAAGTTCTTCCCCTCACTTTCAGAGGAAGTAGCTGTCCCACGTACTTTGGAACGTGACCGATGGTAGCGAAGTCGAGAGTTACTTCGGCCTCGTTGTACCGTAATATCAAATATTTCATCCCGTGACCAATCGTCCAAGTCCCTCTGATATTTCGACTGCTTGGTCACACGGAGATTGTGCTGAACTTTCTCAATTTCTTTCTTAAGAAATTCATTATGTTTATTAAATTCAGTATGATCCTTATACGGTTCTAATAACTTGCCACTTTCATCTATTTGAGTTTTGATCTCTCCGAGTTGTCTAGTTTCCTCAGTAATGATCAATTTTATGACTGCGAGGCCATGATCAATACAAAGTTTTTTCCACTGACTAAGAAACTGTTCTGTATGCAAGTGTTGAGCCGGAATCACCCGCTCTCTCAAACCTCTCGGAATGATCCCTTTACTGACATATGATTCAAGGGTAGTAATATCCCCTTTTCAATTTAAATATTTAACTGTCAATTTCCTATGTTGCTTGAACAGATTTTTAATAATATCACTGTCTGTATGTGTAGGTTCAGGGGTGTCCTGGGAAAAGACAGCCCTAATCTCCTCTTCAATTTCCTCCCCCACCACAAAGGCCATAGGGATGGGGTATGAGGCAACCTCAGCACTAGACACACTTACACTATGATAGAGGTCTGAGAGGACCCTGATATATTTCTTAATACTAATCAAGAGGAGGCTCAGTTCTCTCACTCCAAACTGCTGCAACCTGCCTCAACATTTTACCAGGGGTATGTTGCTCACCGACTCTTGAAGTTCCTCTCTGAAGATCTCTCCTGGATAGTGTTCTCTCCTGTTGTCTTTCCGCTCACCCTTGTGCCTGCCACCAGAATCTCACACCTTCTGGCTATACCTGAGCTCTCTAGGCCCAGGGTCATGCCCACCCCCCACAGACTAGGAGCTCCCCTGACCATGACAACCTCCACACTACTCCATCCTCAGCTTTTCTACACCATCGACTCCCCCCTTTCCAGGGCTGACCCAGGCTTTTTGAGAAGGCCTGCCCCCTGTCAATGCATGTTGGGGATTGGTCAGAGCTTCCCAAAAAAAACCAGACAGCTCTACCTCTGTATTCACTCCTTCTTCCTAGCATTTTCTAGACTTCAGAGGGAGGAACTTTCCCACTAGTGTCAATACCCACAGTCAACCCACCTCCCTGGGCAACTCCCCCCACCCAGAATGACAACAATCAGGGCTGCACAAAGCCGGGCCTCTCCAAATTTTGCCTATACGGACAAAAAAAACCCTTATCTAGAGCACTTACCTAAGTAGAGGGCGCCACACTCATCCCCCACAAGAAAAAACAGCTGGTCCCTCAGCTGGGAAATCTATAGAAAAATAGCTCCTGGGCCCAGGAGCAGGGTATCTCATAATCTTAAAATTGGGAAGGGGAAAGGGAACAAACTTGGAAGGGAATATACAAAAATGTACAAATACGTGCGAAGTGCGCATGTGCGGAGTTCCTATGGCGGCTGTGTGAGCCTGGAGCTCCGGTTCCCCTCTGCCGCCTGGAGCTGTTTACCACTGCAGCGAAGCTCGGTTTACCCGCTCATGTAACCTGGGAGCAGGGACCAGCTACAGGGAAGCTCGCGAGGCGGTGAGGAACCGTTTAGTCACCTTTGAGAGCCACGCACGGACCCGACCCCATAATCAAGGCCGCGGCTTGGGCCTACTATCGCCGCCTTCACGTATGAGGTGGCGGTTCAGGGAGACCTTGCTCTGTGGGTCAGATTAGGTCCAGTCATAATCCTACTCAAAACCTGCGGAACCTCCTATAAAGATCACAGGCCCAGCAGGCCCTAACAGATGGAATGAGTGATCTCTGGGACAGGGATTCCTAATTTAGGCCACGGCTTGGGCCCACTACCTTCCATTCTCTAGGAACATATTACTGTCAGCAGTCAACAGGCATCCTATCTGACTCATATTGGTTGCTGGAACATCAGGAATCCTCCATAGAGCAGACTGTTCCCATCTGGCAGCCCTGCTAAGGGTTGTCCCCCTCTTCACTTCAAGTCATATAAAAAAAAAAATATTTTATCTTTTGTGATCAGGCCCATCTCTATACTTTTTTGGGTCACCTCTCATACTGAGGATTATGCAGATGGGCGCAGTAAGGCGCAAACTATCTCATCAGCCGGGCTTTGACACCCCGGTTTCAAAAGGACCAAAGATACCTCCAGGGGCCCAACCAATCTTAGGGGGTATGGAGGAGATGGAGGCTGGATCGGAGGGAGGTTCTCAAATTCTACCCTCTCCAGGGCCCCCCCCGGAGCCCAAACCTTAGCACAGACCCTCTCCCCAGCATCCATGATCTCTCTATTGGAACGGACATTAGACAAACTCATTACTACACCTCTTAAGGAACAAGTTTCTGGTAATCCTCTGTTGGACTTATCCAGCCCCCAAGCTCAGGTACCCCACTCCAACATCCAGATGATGATGGAGGTTTTTTCTAAAATGCTATCTAAGGGCCTAGCCCAAACAGCCTCTCAAATTACCTCTGTTATCCAAGCTGACCTTCAGGGTTTGGGGTCCAGGATAAACGCGATAGAACATAAAATTGGTTTCTAGAATTAACCAGAACACAGCACGTATCCAGGACCTCCAGGATCAACTGGAGTCCGCCTTTTCCAAAATAGACGACCTGGAAAATCATTCTAGACGCTACAATTTTTGAATTAGGGGTCTCCCTGAAGATATCACTGATGTCCGAGCGGCAGTGAGTGATTTTATTAAGGTTATCATCCCAGGCATTCCGGAACACCGTCTTGAACTGGACAGGGCTCCCAGAGCACTCCAACCTCCGAGGTCTGACGGTCTCCCCAGAGATATTGTGATGAAACCTAACTTTTATGGGGTAAAGGAGGAGATCATGAAGGCCTCCAGGAACTCCTCCAATCTCTCTATACAAGGTCACTCCATCCAAGTTTTCGCAGACTTGTCCCCATATACCACCCAGAAGAGAAGATCCTTGAAGCCTCTGTTGGAAGTTCTTACCAAGTCAAATATCAAATACTGGTGGTCTTTTCCATTTCGCCTGTCTTTCATTCACAAAAGCAAGAAATATGGCTTTTCTACATTCCAAGAATGGGAACACCTGCTGGTTGGGCTCAACCTCATCTCCCTGGATTCTTCCTCTACCCAGCCCCACAGGAACGTAGGCTCCTCTAAGAGGCTATCGCCTCAGAGCCCCATTCCTCCATTATGGCGAAGGCAACAGCAAAAGGGAGCCAAGGACTCCCACTCCCCTTGACTTTTTGATCTTAGTCCCTCCTTTTTGATGCTCTTTGGGGTGGGCGACTCTTGAGTCTCGGTTATGCTCGCTGTTTACTGTTTCAAAACTGTTGATTCTTACATTTTATGCTTTAAACATTGTCCCCCCCCTTTTTTTTTATTTTGGGGGCAGCCTGTTGTTGGCTCGGTCGCCTTCCTCCCCTCCGTCATGTTCCTCTCGGAGGGAGGGTGGGGAGGGCTTTGGGCCTTCTGCAGGGTGTCCTTTATAGCCTTTCGCATTTATTTACTGTTCTTCGGTTTTGTATAATGTGGTGGTCCCCACTGGCCTTGACTGATCTAGGTGTTAAGGTACAGGAGGGGATTCTAAAGCAGGTCCAGAAGGGGCCTTGCAGGAGTCCGCAGCCTTGCCAGCTGAGGGACCCCAGATGTCTTGGAGGTTTAGTTCATGTCTCTATTCATTTTTGTATTTACTGGGTAATCCAATAGTATTAACTTTTCCCCCTTTTTTTTTTTCCGGCTCTAAGGGTTTGGCCGGGGGGAACATCATGCACCTCCCTCTGACTTCGGGATACTATTGTTGGTAGTTCCGTGGTCGGATGCGGTACTGCCATTTAGGCAGGCACAGTACTACCTATTCCTGATGGTGAGGGTGACCTATAGACCCCTCTCTACCAGGAACCTGAGGGGATCTGCGGCTAGATACTGCCGCCCCCCCTACTATTTTTTCTGTTTTTTTTCTGTTTTGTCTGATCTTCTTTTTTACTCCCTTCTCTTCATTCTCCCCCTTCAGGCACCAGGGAAGTCAACTAAGCAATGGAACTCAGTGGGATTTTTCCTTTCTCTCCTCGCTCGGCAAGTTGCTTCCTTCTCAGCCCAGGAGGCAGGTAAGCTCTCGGTCAGTGATGCATTAAGTTTGTTCCTCATTCAGTAACCATGTCAGCTAATCCCCCATCTTCTTTGAGAATAGCAACACATAATGTACAGGGTCTTAATTCCCCTGTCAAGAGGAAGAAATACTTCAACCTAGCTCACTCTCATCACCTGGATATACTCATGATTCAAGAAACCCATTTCCCAGATCACTATAATCCCAAGTATATTCACTCCAAATACCCTCAGTTCTTTCTAGCAAGCGCTCCAGATAAGACTAGAGGTGTAGGGATCTTCTTCGCTAAACATTTAGTCTTCACTCCCCTGCAAGATATCAAAGACCCCGAGGGCAGGTTTATCTTTCTAAGGGGGACTATAGGGGGTTTGATGTATATTTTCTTATCATACTATGCACCAAAACATGGTCAAGCCAAGTTTCTTCATGGCTTGTTCAATCTCATCATGCCTCATTTAGAGGGGACTGTAATACTGGGAGTTGACTCTAATATGGCTTTACACCCTATGCTTGATAAATCGGGCACAGGTCCTCCTCGCAAGCTTAGGCCACCTAAACATAGCCTCAAATTCGCCAGGCTTATTTACTCAATGGGGCTCATAGATATCTGGAGGGAACTCAACCCTAGGATTAAGGACTATACTCATTTCTCAGCACCACATAAGAGCATGGCAAGAATAGACCATATTTTTGTTTCAGCCTCGGTCTCTCCTCTGGTTTCCAAATCCTTTATTAACCCCTTGCCGACCGCCGATTGGCATCTGACGGCGGGAAGGTGGCTCATGAGCGCAAATCGCCGTCATTTGACGACGGCCGCGATCACGAGCCATGTGCGCGCGCGCGCCCCCTAGGCGCGGCCGATGCAACGGCATTTGACAGAGGGCCTTTCAATCTACAAGGCCAGGCCAATGATTTTTGGCCTGGCCCTGTAGATCGCCCCTGCCAATGAAATGTTCCTCTGCCTCTGTAAATGTAAACAGAGGCAGAGGAAGTTAGCTTCTCTTCCTCTCTGACGCCCTTTTCAATATCAGAGAGGAAGAAGAAGCATCTAAAAACGTGAGTGCACAATCACTACACTGACACCAGGTCACATAGGCACATTTAACCCCTTGATCACCCCCTGATCGCCCCCCAGTTAACCCTTTCACTACCTGTCACCCCCTGTCACAGTATCACATAGTGCAGCGATCTGATTTTTAGCGATCGCTGTACTTGTGACCCTTGTGACGCTAATCAGTGTTAGGTTAGTCTAGTACTAGGCCTAGTTAGGTGAAAATACCCCCCCTGCCCCCCCAATAAAGTTTTTAACCCCTTGATTGCCCCCTGTCACCTGTGATCACCGTATAAGTGTCACGGGTGACGCTAGCTAGATATATAGTTTTTTTTTCAATCAGATAACCCACCGTATTTACCTTTTATAGGTTTTAACCCCGGATCGCCCGGCGGTGACCCCAGTTAGCTTTTAGTGTGTGTTAGGGTCAGTGTAAATGCCAGGCAGGGTCAGTTAGCGAGGTACTCTGACACGCACGCACGCACATTAGGGTAGGTGCAAGATATTATTGTAATATCTGATCAGATCAATATCTGCAATCTGATCAGATATATATTAGCGCCCCCACTAGATTAGGGTTCTAAAAAACGCAGTGTTAGCGGGATCAGCCCAGATAACCGCTAGCACCTGCGTTTAGCCCCTCCGCCCATCCCAGCCCACCCAAGTGCAGGATCAATAGAGCGCTGCCACTTACAAAACACAGCACACATATCTGCAGCCTTCGCAGAGATCACGCCTGATCCCTGCGAATTCTGACAGTGAATTTGGTATCGTTTGAAGCAGGCTCTGACAACCAGGTGCGCTTTTTTGCCTGTGAGTCACGCTAGTGTACGCTTCAAATTTAGAAAGCCCAAAATGTCTGGCCGCACGTACACTAGCGAAGAGGCCTACAATATGCTGAGTTTGACAGATGAGAGCGATGGGGAAGACTCACTGTCAGAATGTCGCGAGATAACTAGGACGTGAACCCACCCGACCCTACCCGCCTCCCCGATTTGCGTCCACGATCGCCAATAGACCCGACTAGGGCGATTGTGACGCAAAAAATCTTGGGATTAGATCACCCCCGCGATTATATATAGACTAGTCTAACGTCTATAACTAGACTAGTCTATAATGTTATTATAGAACGTGGATGGGATTACACGCACGCACGCACAGTCTCATGGAGCGATTGACTGGGACGGACCGTAAATGTGACTGGGATTGTGTGTGATTTTCGATTGACCCCAGTGGCGGCCCGCTAGGCCCCAATTTTGGA
>BLSH010368084.1:486483-497515 GCA_018402905.1 Glandirana rugosa | reverse complement strand
GGAGAGGGATATCGTGATCCTCTCCTAAAATCTTGTTATTAGACAGGGAGTGTCGTGGTCGTCCTTGGAGAGGGAGATCGTTATACACTACTAAACTGAGGTTCCTGCTGGTGCTGTGAGGGACAGATTATTGTTCTAAAATCCTCTCCTAGTGCTATAGGGAGAGGTTCCTGCTGGTGCTGTAAGGGACAGATTATTGTTCTAAAATCATCATATACTGCTAGAGGGAGAGGTTCCTGCTGCTCCTATGAGGGACAGATTATTGTTCTAAAATCATCTCCTAGTTCTATAGGGAGAGGTTCCTGCTGTTGGTGTGAGCGGTGCATTTCTTGCACAAAAATAAAAAGTATGTCTACGTTGTTGTTGTCCAAAAAAAAAGAGAAGAATTTATTATTCTTTTTTATTGTATTAATAAATAGTGCTACATAGTACATTTGTGGCCAGAATGAGGAGAGTGTCAAAAAAGGGACTTGGTCGTGGTTGTAGTGCTGCTGATGCTGCTGGGGTTGGTAGTGTTGGTGAAGTTCCTGTTGCAAGGAGAGGATGTGGTAGATTTGTGCCAGCTACACACACAAGTGAAACACCTTCTTCAGGTGCGAGTAGCCGTCAGAACCTTCAAAGTTTTATGGTAGGCCCGAATACCGCTCAATGAATGGTGAGGCCAGAACAAGTACAGGCGATAGTAGATTGGGTGGTTGACAAAGCCTCCAGTTCCTTCACATTGTCTCCCACCCGGTCACTTGATGAAAACTCAGAGTTGGCACCTGAACCCCATGGCCATCTGTCTTTTACCTCAGCCCCTTGTAAATCAGCCAAGCAGTCTGAGCCCCAACAGTCTCTTCTGCTTTCTGATGACTCTCCTGGTGTGCTTTCCGTGGGCCATCCACATAGCCCTGCCCCAGAAGTGGAAGACATTGAGTGCACCGATGCCCAACCACTTCTGTTGCAGGATGAGGACATGGAAACACCAGTGTAGCACGTCTCTGATTATGACGAAACACAGTTGCCAACTGCTGCAGCTTTCCACAGTGTGCAGACTGACAAGGAGGGCAATGTTGAAGGGTGGGTGGAAGATGATGTGGAGGAGGAGGATGATGAGGTCCTAGACCCCACATGGAATGAGGGTCATGCGAGTGACGAGTGCAGTTTGGAGGAAGAGGTGGTGGTCGCACAGAGGCACCAGCACATCAAAAGAGGAAGCAGGTTGCAAAAGCGGAGCAACCGTCCCCTAGACAGTATGCCTGCTACTACCCACCCAAGGACCTAGCACACCAAAGGCAGCTCAAAGGCGTTCCCCGGCGTGGCAGTTCTTCAGACAATGTGCTGACTTCAAGACACAAGTTATTTGCACAATGTGCAATGAGAGCCTGAAGCGAGGCATAAATGTTCTAAACCTGAGCACAACCTGCATGACCAGGCATCTAAATTCAAAGCATGAGCGGCAGTGGAATAAGTACCTCAAAATCCAAGAAACGTCTTGGCCTCCTCCTGCTTCCTCTTCTGCTGCTGCCACGGGCTCTTCCTCCACCTCTACAGTGCCAGTGTCACCTGCCACCCAGCAAACAGAGCACCACTTCACCACCGAGTGGGCCTCCATGCGAGATCCGTGTACCATATTGCGGTGTTTCGAGTACTCCACCAACATGGCCAGTGCCGATGATTCTGTTCTCAGCGTTACTATCCCACTTCTATGTCTCCTTGAAAAAACACTTTGGGTGATGATGGGAGAGGATGTGGCACAGGAGGAAGAGGAGGAGGAAGAGGGGTCATTTCCACGGTTATCAGGCCAGACGTTCACAAGTGGCTCGGAGGGTGGGTTCCTGCACCAGCATAGGCCAGGTAAAAAAATTTCAAGCCAGGGCACAGTTCTGGAGGATGAGGAGGACGAGGAAGATGATGA
Organism: Glandirana rugosa; assembly: GCA_018402905.1. Lineage (NCBI taxonomy): Eukaryota > Metazoa > Chordata > Amphibia > Anura > Ranidae > Glandirana > Glandirana rugosa. The sequence continues at coordinate 495,615 of BLSH010368084.1, read as the reverse complement.
TGAGGAGGAGGAGGAACCGTGTCCACAGCAGGGTGGCACCCAACGCAGCTCATGGGCATCACTGGAGCATGGCTGGGGGGATACGGAGGACACAGATGATACACCTCCCACAGAGGACAGCTTGTCTTTGCCTCTGGGTAGTCTGGCACACATGAGCGACTACATGCTGCAGTGCCTGCTCAATGACAGCCAAGTTGCCCCCATTTTAACTTGTGCCGATTACTGGGTGGCCACCCTGCTGGGTCCCTGTTACAAGGACAACGTGCCGTCCTTAATCCCCTCACTGGAGCGTGATCAGTAGATGCGCGACTACCAATCACGCTGGTAGACGCGCTGCTGAGGGCATTCCCAAATGGCACAGGGGGTTCTGTGGAAGCACAAGGCGAAGGCAGAGGAGGAGGAAGAGGTTGTCAATGCAGCTGTGGCACCGCCTGCACCTCAGAAGGCAGGGTTAGCATGGTCGAAATGAATGTGGAAAAGCTTTGTCAGCAGCACACCACAACAAACAGCCCCACCAGCTGATAGGCAATGTCTTAGCAGGAGGCAGCATTTCAGCAACATGGTGGAACAGTATGTGTGCACACGCCTACACGTACTGACTGATGGGTCTGCCCCATTCAACTTCTGGGTCTCCAAATTGGGCACATGGCCTGAGCTTGCCTTTTATGCCTTGGAGGTGCTGGCCTTCCCTGCAGCCAGTGTATTGTCTGAACGTGTGTTTAGCACGGCAGGGGGCGTTATCACAGACAAGCGCAGCCGCCTGTCCACAGCCAACGTGGACAAGCCAACGTTTATTAAAATGAACCAGGCATGGATCCCACAAGACTTGTCTGTACCTTGTGCAGAATAGACATTTAGACCGGCCTCACACAGCCATTGGTATACTTGTTTTTTTTTAATATGTCTCAATATTTTGGGGGCTACCCCAATTAGAAAAAAAAAAAAAACAAATAACAGTGTTGGCTACCTCCTCCTCCTCCTCCACCAGTGCCACTTCCACCTACACTGCCATGGTCACGGCCTAGTCAACCTCTAGGCTCCTACTCCACATTTACCTCCTCCTCCCATTTTTATTTTTTTATGTGATATTAAGTTATTTCCCTATCCACATTTGTTTGTAGGGCACTTGTCCTACTCCTTACCCCCATTTTGCTTCCTTTTGCAGCCCTATAGCCCTTTCCAGGACTTTTTTACAGCCATTTTTGTGCCCAAAAGTTCGGGTCACCATTGACTTCAATGGGGTTCAGGGTCCGGGGTCAAGTTCAGGTCAAGTCCGGTACCGAACCTGAACTTTTCCGCGAAGTTCGGCCGAACCAGACGAACCCGAACATCCAGGTGTCTGCTCAACTCTATTCAGAAGTGTATAACATGAGCGATAAAGGTATTGATAAGGGAAGGGTGATGGGTGTAAGAATGCCTACTAGAGGGTGCCAGTAGGGGTGTAGAACCAGAACAGGAAGAATATTGGGGGGAGGAGGGGGATGCTGCATGGGTAGGAGGAAGAAGGAAGGTTGGACAAACGGGATGTGCAGTAGAATGTGCAGTAGGAGTTTTATGCCCAGTCTGTTTTTTGCGTTTTTTGTGTATCCCTTAGATGTTTGGGGATCCGCCTCATTTGGTGTGTCTGCCATCCATCCCGCGTGTCTTGCGGGATGGATGGGGACTCGACATCCCTGCTCTGTCCTAATTTTGATAGGACGGGTGGTGTGGATGATATGCGGTCCTCTTTTGCGGTCTCCACTCCAATTAATAACAAATTTTATTATCTCAAAATCCTTCATCAATATCCATATTTTTATCCTATATATATATTTTCTATGCGGTTTTGGTGTATCCTTTGGATGTCTGGGGATCCGCCTTGTTTGCTGTGTCTACCATCCATCCCGCGGGTCTTGCGGGATGGATGGAGACTTACCATCCCCGCTTTGTCCTGATTGTGATGGGACGGGTGGTGTGGATGATATGCGGTCCTCCTTTGTGGTCTCCACTGCGCTCCATCGCTGGGGGATCCGGTGTCCTCTGTGTCTCGGGAGGTCATGTGACTAGGAGAGGGTGGGGTGACTAACGTGTGCGCAATTTTCCCTCTGACACATTCCAGGTGTACTCTGCGTTACGTCAGTACATAACGCAGAGGGGGAGTGACAGGTGATTTTGGTGCCAACTCCCCCACTATATTTAGTTGGCGCGTACTCCCGATCTGCCGCAGACGCTGTGGCGGGTGTGGGAGATGGATTTCTAGGAAGAGTTTTATCACTCTGGATGTCGCCATAGGGTAGGTTATTTACCAATGGATTTTTCCCTGCATATGAGATTAGGCTCTTTTATGCTGACATGAGACATACGAGCCCATAACCTCTGCTTTCCTCTTCTCTTCCCCTCCTTCTATGTGTATATCATATTGCCCCTCCTAGGACCATCCATATAGAGAGATCCCCTTTCTGATATGCGAGAGACGCTATGTATTTTGCCCATATAAGTCGGGACCGTAATCCTCAGCTCTCTATATACGCCCACTGACTCAGTTGGATGATACCTGAGTATCTGGGGCACATTTTCAATGTAAGTGTTTCTTATGAATCTGTCATATTCTGAGGCTTGGATACCACGGCAGTTAGCCATACAATAGCATATTTTGAATATTGTTCTCCGATTTGGGGTCGGCTTAGTACTCTAGGTGCCAGCACTAGTTGTACGTCGGTAACACTTTATGCTACACTACCCATATTCCCTATATGTCTCTCCCCTTTTTTCCCCCTCCCTGTGAGAGGGGTTTGGCAGAGACAAACGGGTGCATATCGGGTTCGGCAACTATTGAGCTGTCTATCATCATCCGTATCCTCCCCGATCCTGAATATTGGATACCTCAAGTTTTTGTTTGTTTTTTTTTTTTGTTTTTTTTCCACAAATTCTTATTTCTAATTTTTCTTTTCATGCAAGGATTGTAGGGGCAGCATCTGTGATTGATTTATACAAACTAACCTCCCATGACCTCCTCTATGATACCATCCGTCTTGCCATTGGTGTACTATTTTGACATCTGGGTACCCTGGGTAACAGGTAAATCAAAGTCTTTTCCTTGGTTTATTAGTGGGTTCCTTCCCTTAATATGCACTAGTTGTTTTGGAAGATTGTCTGATGGCTATGCAGAAAAGATTTTTAGAATGTATATTCATCTGTAAGAAGTATGTTTGCATGGGAACATACCTGTGTATAGAGAACTAGGCCAATTTTTTGATATGCACGTACCTCTGTATGACAAGCATAGGTTGCTTAATGAATACTGTTTAGCAGACCATTAGATTATGTAATATTGTGATGTGTACATGTATAGTGGTTTTATTTTACCTGTTTGTGTTTTAGTGACTGTATTGCGATCCAAGTCCCTGAAGAAGCCCAGATAGTCGGGCGAAACGCGTCGGATCATCTTGGATCACTGTGCTATTTTTGGGTTCTGTATACCGCCCTGGCATTATATTCCATCTGCTTTTTGACATATAGCCAGGAGTATTGGGTATTTTGCTTACATCTGCACCATGGACTGTATACAGTGTCACTGTTTTAACGATACCTTTTGTCTGTACACGTGGGTGGGCCACTGACCTATCAGTTGAGCCCGCACCGTGCACAAATGTATTTAACGAAATAAAGTGTATGTTTTATTCTATCATTGTGTAGTTCTTCAGGGAAGGGGTTAAACCGGCACCTTAAAAGTCCCAATTTTTCTTCTCCATTATTCGCAGTAGGAGTTACATTGACGTATCTCTGGGGAGGGGTAAGTTAGGGTAAATATTGCCTTTGCTATCTAGAAGTCAACTGGGATAGTTGAGTGGTAATGGTGGTAATGGTGATAGTAGTGGAGGGCCCGTACCTGGATACGGTGGGTGGGGTCAAATATTGTAGGTAGTGTTGAAAGGATGGACCTTGAGTAGCCCCTAATTCTGCTATTTGTACCATTTTCACCCTGGTTAGGTAGCCATACCTGAGTTTATGATACAACACAAGCAACATACATACAACAGTTTGCAATAGGTTGGTGTGACCCTGACACTGGGTTGTGTTAATCATTGTGTTGGAAGAGATGTTTGAGTCCATCATAACAGAGATGTGGTGATTTTTTGAAGTTCTCCAGTTCCTTAAATGTCAAGGTGTTGAGCATGTATAACTCCCATTTGTTGTAATAATGCTTGTTAGCTGGGTTTTGGGAAGGATCCGTTGTGAGCCAGAGGAGATCATTTTGAACTTGTATGATGGATGGGCCATGTGGCTGAGTCCAGTTCTTTAGAATAACCTTGCATGCTGTCAGGAGAGCAGTTTGTATCCAAGATAGAAGGGATGTGACTGTTTGGTTAGAGGAGCTTGGTAGATTTGAAGGGTCCCAGTAGCTGAATAATAGCAGAGTAGGGTCTTTGGGTATTTGGAGGTTGGTGATGTCTCATATGTAATTTATAATTTGGTCCCAGAAGGATGCTATATTTGGGCAGAGCCAAAAGCTGTGCACAAGAGATGGTTTGTCACAAGGACAGAATGGACACGAGGAGGCTCATGGATTAGTTTTGTCTTTGATGAAGGGAACAAAAGCTCTGTGAAGGAGTTTTAATTGAGATTTCTTCCACAATTCTTTTGGGGTGTGGTGCAGAACCATATTGTATTTGATAACCAATTTCTCCTCAAGCCCCTCAGTGGGGAAGTCTTTATTCCATTTGGAAGCCACAGTGGTCATGTGCTGGATGCTTTCAGTAAAGGTTTATATATGTCGGAGACAGAGAAAGATCCCTTGGTTAACAGTTTATCTATGAAGGAGGGCTTAAACTTTCTGCGGTCGTTGCTGTGAGTGACCCGAATAAAACTGAGGCGCATGGTGGAAAGCATGTGTGGGGGGCAGATGATAGAAGTTTGCAAGTTCTTGAAACGGTATCGGGTTTCCTGATTTTGGATCATATAGAGACAAGTCCTTGGGTTTCCCATATCCGAAAATAGAGGTAGTCTTGGCCCGCTGGGAAATTAGGGTTTCCCCTAATTGGCAGATATCGAGAGATGAAGGGTGGTAGTTTTTGGATTTTTCGGATTTCTCTCCACGTTATGACCATGTCTCTGAGGATAGAGTTTTGGCAGAGTTGAGGGGGTAATAGAGTCCATTTTGTGTGAAGCAAAGTGACAAATGAGTAGGGAGCGACCATATCAGTTTCCAGTTGAAAGTTAGAGTAACGAGAAGTTTTTGTTATCCACTCTATACCTGTGCGTAGAAGACAAGCTAAGTTATACAGCCTAATGTTAGGTAGATTAGCACCTCCTTCACCTTTTGGGGAGTGTAGTCTTGCCAGGGCAATGCGCGGCCTCTTGTTTCTCCATATAAATCTGGTAATAGAGCGATTAAGGATCTGAATATCCTTGTGCTTTAGTAGTAGAGGTATCGTTTGCAGTGGGTATAGGAGCCTTGCAAAACTGACTAACTTAAACAGATGGCATCTCCCCAGAGGGGAAAGAGGAAGGTCCATCCATCTATTGAGCTCCTGAGAAATCTTGTCGATAAAGGGAGGATAATTTAGGGAGTATAGAGAGGAAGGAGTTTTAGCTATTTTTATGCCCAAATACATGATGTGGGAGTTTGCCAGGAAAAAGGGAAAGGGGTGTTTTGTGGTACCCAGAGGGAGAATTTCACTTTTGGATACGAAGTCCCGAACAGTTTTAAAAATTATCAAAAATTTGCTTGATGATGTGTGTGTCAGCAGCGGGACTAGCTGAGAAGATAAGTATATCATCTGCGAAGAGAGCAGAACAAAGTTACTGACCACCGACACGCACACCATTTATAGGGGTTGTTACAATTTTTGCAGTGTAGGAAGCGTACATTTGATGGATTTGATGCATGAAAGGGCCATGGAAATCAAGCTTGGTCAGGACGAGGGAGAGCTATTCGAAATTTAAATTGTCGAAAGCCTTTTCGGCATCTAAAGTAATGATTGCTACATTCTCTTTAGGGTAGTTTCTCGCTTATTCTGGGACCGTCATTACTTTGAAGTGGCCGTTCTGCCTTTAACAATGCCAGATTGAGCCGTAGTAAGTGAGTAGTGAGTAGTAACGAATGAAGAATATTGAATGCTAGAAGAGCAGTTTGTTTTGTTTTTTTGTTTATTTGTGAGTTGTTTGAAGAGCCAAAGGCAATTGAGTTTGGATTTTTTCTCAGTGCAGTGTTGGAACGTTAGTACTTGTATAGTTGTGAAATGGAACTTGTGTTCCATGGAACTTTTTGTTGAAAAATACGCCTCTGCCAGTTATAATTCATGTGCAGATGAACCTCTTAAAAGCCAGTGTAATGTTCTATTGTCTCAGTGTCAGCAACATAATAGCAGATTATTGGATAAACAGCTAATAAAGAAAGTGAAGAAAAAGAGGTTAGCAAATGAAATTGTTCAGAATTAAAGTTTTATCTAAGCAAATGGGGGGGGGGGGGGGCGAGGTGGATGGGAAGCAGAGAGCAGACGTCTCAGGGAGGACATAGAGAAAATTTATTAAAACCTTCCAAAGGTTGCAACAGCCTCCAGTATGAAAATGGATGAATTGCAGGCTACAGCAAGAAATTTGTCAGGAAGAAACTGTGAACTACAACAAGCACAGCTTCAGAGGTGCAGCATGGACTATGATATCAAGAGCAAACTTTTAGAGTCATTGTGAATAAAGTTGTCAGAAATGGAAGAGTTGGTTATGTCTTTAGAAAGAAAATTAGCAGCTGTAAAATCCAGAAACGGCGCCAGACTGCTCTATATGAACTTCCTGCACCCAGCAGCTTGTGCTGTCCATTCTACAGCGTTCCGGTTCCTGTGATCCCCCAGCGTTTGTTCTAGTGAGACTTCCTGCACCTGTGACCTCAGCTACCTATCTGGACTTTGTTGTTATCTGCCTGCCCTGACCTCTGCTTGTTCACGACCACTCTTCTGCCTGATCCTTGTACCTCATCTGCCCGCACATTGCCGACTCTGCCTGTACCCAACTACCCGCCTGCCTGCCTCATCTGTACCGCATTGCCAGCCTGTTGTCGACCCAGCCTGCACCACCACTCTTCTGCTGCACGAGCTCCTGCGGACCTGCATCTACCACCTGCGACCAAGTCCAGCCCTCGTGCCCCCCTGCGCTCCTGAGCTCCCTGTCTCCACTATCAGGGGCTCACAAACCAGGGCTGTAAGAGAGGTTGCCCCCGCATAAGTCAGACTCAACCACCAGGTACGTGACAATGGCTACCAGGACCTCTGGCAGGCCAGTTATCTGCACAAGTTAATGATAACTTAGCAGATGCAGTGGTGTGGGGAAAAGACTTGCAGCGTATTGTGGACAGTCATGATAGCAGTATAAGTAATTTACAACAAATTTAATTTAGGAGAGGAGATGACCCAATATTGTTCTGCAGTGAGTATATTGCATTGTATAAGAAAGTGTTCAATTGTCCTGACTTATTGGAGGATGATGCAAGTTGCATATACTCAATGGCCAATAAGTGCTATGTAAGCTATCCCACTAGAATGGTTCTGAGGAATGCTAGGTCATACCAAAATGTTGTCAATATCCTACAAGACTTTTGTCAAGAGTCCAGTAATAGAGGGTACTGGTTGAATGCAGACGTATTCATAGTAAGCTGAGGTACAGGAAGGCAGAGAGAGTTCAGACGTTATAAATGGAATAGACATGTACAGAGATTTTCTAAAGCTCCTAACATTGCTAGCATGGAGTAGGAAAACCCAGAAATACAGGTATCTGACATGAATGCCCCCACCCAAGAAAGGGACAGCATAGCACACAAGCCTGATATCAAAGATAACAGCCAGGAGAGATCACACATTTCTGAAGAAGAGATTGTAAATGACAGCCAACACCCTAACCACAGCCAGCAACGAGCCTGGCTGAACATTCCAATAGTTGCCCCCTGGGCTAATCTACCATTCTGGCTTGTACAGTTGCTAGAAAAAGTATGTGAACCCTTTGGAATGATGTGGATTTCTGCACAAATTGGTCATAAAATATGATCTGATCTTCATCTAAGTCACAACAATAGACAATCACAGTCTGCTTAAACTAATAACACACAAAGAATTAAATGTTACCATGTTTTTATTGAACACACCATGTAAACATTCACAGTGCAGGTGGAAAAAGTATGTGAACCCTTGAATTTCATAACTGGTTGAACCTCCTTTGGCAGCAATAACTTCAACCAAATGTTTCCTGTAGTTGCAGATCAGACATGCGCAATGGTCAGGAGTAATTCTTGACCATTCCTCTTTACAGAACTGTTTCAGTTCAGCAATATTCTTGGGATGTCTGGTGTGAATCGCTTTCTTGATGTCATGCCACAGCATCTCAATCGGGTTGAGGCCAGGACTCTGAATGGGCCACTCCAGAAGGCGTGTTTTCTTCTGTTTAAGCCATACTGTTGTTGATTTACTTCTATGCTTTGGGTCGTTGTCCTGTTGCAACACCCATCTTCTGTTGAGCTTCAGCTGCTGGACAGATGGCCTAAGTTCTCTTGCAAAATGTCTTGATAAACTTGCAAATTCATTTTCCTTCGATGATAGCAATCCGTCCAGGCCCCGACGCAGCAAAGCAGCCCCAAACCATGATGCCCCCACCACCATACTTCACAGTTGGGATGAGGTTTTGATGTTGGTGTGCTGTGCCTCTTTTTCTCCACACATAGTGTTGTCGACGCAGCCCCGGACCTGCCTAACGATAGTAGCTTCCTTTTACTTAAACGTTCAAATAGTTCTGTAAAACGTTCTCTTGAATCCGGTAGACAGGTCGTCGACTTCGAGTTGTCTTCTACCCACAACGTTGTCCTGTTGCTGGGTTTCGTATCTTCATTTAGTTGTTGTCATACCGAATTTGTCTTCTTTTGTGCGGAAGACCTCACCGGGTAAGTCTCAGGACCGGAGTTGGGCTAACTCTACGACACCGTACTGTAGTTCTTTCGCTAAGTGTGGTCTGTAGGGTTCTTATAACGACTTGACTTTGTCAAGACATTTCTCCTTACCAGTTCTTAATGAGGACTGGTAACGCGTACAGACTAGACGTTGATGTCCTTTGTAAACCAACTTCAATAACGACGGTTTCCTCCAAGTTGGTCAATACTTTAAGTTCCCAAGT
>BLSH010368084.1:439456-454465 GCA_018402905.1 Glandirana rugosa | reverse complement strand
TATGACAGAGACGCATATCAAAAAATTAAAAAACAATGGGACCCTTGGGTCCAATGGTACACAAAAAACGTCTGCTCTAGCTGAACTACCCCAGTTTGAGTGCAATCCCCTACACCTCCCTCCCCCCTCCTTATGCTCACTTACTGTACACTATACTTTTCTCCCCCTTTTTGTACAACACTAACCTTCCTCCTGTCTCTTCTCTTCTTTCTCCTCTATTTGATGCTGAGAGAGCAGACTTAGTTATATGTGTATCCTGATGCAATTGCAACACTGGCAATCTATTTATAAATGTATTATTTTATTTGGAGGCTCGGTGTGTCCTCTGCACTAGACACAGTGTGATCCCTTTGGGGTGTCTGGGGCGGAGGACGTGCAGAGCCCTGCTCAAGAGTTTGGCCTCATTTATGTCTACACACAACAGGAAGTTAATTATATTACTCGAATGTCTCTCTACATTACGGCATCTGTATTTGAATGACTTTGTTTTCCAGCGTATGTATTCTATATGTTAAACTCAATAAAAATATTGAAACTAATATGTGCTTTGTGAGCATTCCAACATATGTTTGGATTTGTTACTAAGTCACCATTCGTGTGAAAAAAAATTCTGAGTTCGGATTCGAGTTGTTTCTGTTTCTGTAGATGTGGGCGATTGATCAAAGAGGTGTTGAGTCTCCAAATTTTCCCCATTTGTTTGGGGTTGGCTGGAAAGATCTGAAGTGAAATTGGTGTGTGGTTTGACCATGTAATGTTACCAATTGTAGCCAATTGAGTTGTTTGCAGTGTATATTTATCTACCAGAAACAAGTCTTTCCTAGAGTAGGATTTTTGGGTATGCGAGAAGCAGGTATAATCTTTTTCAGTGTCGTGGAGGCATGTAGTTCTTCTGAGTGTAAAAGATGTGGACTGTTTTCTGGTGGGGTTGGAGGAATCAAGAGTGGGATCTATAATCTGATTAAAGTCCCCACAGATGATTAGAGGGTATTGACGGAAAGGTTTAAGTTTCGCCATAATGGTTTTATAGCATTAAGACTGACGTGTGTTAGGTACATATATGTTGACAATAGTCATGATGTGATTGTTGAAGGAAGCATGAAGAATAATGGACCTGCCCTGGTCATCTAGTTCAGATTGTATGAAAGAATTGGCATAAATACAGCCAAGGGGAATTTGGGACTTTAAATGAAACACATGATGACTGACAAGTAAACCGATGGATAATATATAGGATTTATTAAGAAGTAAATATTGGGGTGCAAGCATTTAACTAGACAGTCAATAAGTTGATCATAGATAATAGACAAGTATGCTGATAGGTTGCATACACTATACAGTCTAAACATCAACCATAAGGACAGTACATACGGTAATGAAAGTAGTAGTAGATATCAAGTATTGCATTCTTATATTGCCCCCATCCATCAGTAATTGATAGATAGAAGTAGATACACATGCATATAGTAGAGTCTGCGGGATCTATGGCCACAATTATCCCCATAGGGGTAATCAATGTACAGTCTGTAAACTGATAAAGCTCATGAAAGATACAATCACAGTAGTTGGAAGCTCTACGCGTTTCATGGAGTTTATGCCACTCGACGCGAGCAGTAATGTGATGTAACTATAATAGAAAATTAGATATAAGTATTTTTCATTAAATTGACTTAAAACATAAAATGAGGGGGTATGTATAAACCTCCCCCAAAAAAGCAAGGTATTGAAGTCACAGCTCACAGTATACGTGCACTGGTGGTGAATGCCGGGGCGGCCGAGTCCCCCAAGGGCATCGTGGCCGGGAGCTGAGGGGGGGAGAGGCATGGCCATAACAACCAACATCATCGGCCTCCAGGGCAGACATGGACGTCACAGAAGGGAGCAGACTGTGGATGAATGATAAACAGCTTGTGATTGTTGTGTGTAAGATATAGATGGTAGAAATTGAATGGGGTGCAAAGTGAGGATGGAAATAGTGAATAGTGAATGAAAAAGACCAGATAGTGGTATAGACAGATAGGGAAGGAAAGGTGTAAGAGCCCAGAAATGTAGGGAACAATTAAAAAGAAAACCACAAAGTCAGGGAGGATAAAGAAGGTGAGACAACATATGAAAAAATTGAGGAGTGACTGATATGGTGGAAGTGATTACCAGGCAAAGTGCTGAATATCCACGTGTGAAAGCAATGTGTGGGAGGTAGTAAGCAACGCCATCTGCGTGTCCATGTCCACTGGGAGTAGCGTCTGATATAGGCGTCCCCGCCAGGCAAATCCCCCCCAACGTCACGCACACGGGAGTGTAATAGGGGGGAGGTGCCAGGCATCGGACGAACATCATTCGATCACCGGCTTCCAACCCTCCAACAACACCCGCGAGCATGGAAACCCCAGCCGGCACAACAGCGTCAGATGGATGCCACGCGTGCAATCGGGGGACGTGACGTCGACGCACAGTGGGGAGACCCCGCATCAGTGAGAGGCGGGGGGAGGGAGGACCACAGTGTGCGTCGCAGCTCCCGGACCACGTGACGGTCAGGCGGCCCGGTAAGCCGCAGCAAGGCCCCACCAGACCTGTAGGTGGAGAATGTGAGCTAATAAAGATAATAGACACAAAGGAAAACGATGTATGGCAATGATAATGATCATAGTAATGGTAATAGAAACCATATAAAATAAATAAGTGGACATAGATCCGAAAGATGGCAGACTGGTGAAGCAAAGTTATTAAAACCAATATCATCATCATGTGTTTCCATCCCTATTGAATATTTGAAACTGGGGAAGAGGGGGGATATTGGGACTTTATATGAAGCAGTGGCCTGATAAGGCCGCTTCCATCCCTATTATACATGAAAGAATTGGCATAAATACTACTTTCATTACCGTATGTACTGTCCTTATGGTTGATGTTTAGACTGTATAGTGTATGCAACCTATCAGCATACTTGTCTATTATCTATGATCAACTTATTGACTGTCTAGTTAAATGCTTGTACCCCAATATTTACTTCTAATAAATCCTATATATTATCCATCGGTTTACTTGTCAGTCATCATGTGTTTCATTTAAAGTCCCAAATTCCCCTTAGCTGTATTTATGCCAATTCTTTCATGTATAATAGGGATGGAAGTGGCCTTACCAGGCCACTGCTTCATATAAAGTCCCAATATCCCCCCTCTTCCCCAGTTTCAAATAGTTCAGAGTGTAGTAAGTTAAGTGCTACAATAGAGCGTATTGCTATGAGGACCCCAGCTTTCTTTTTGGTAGAGTTAGCATAGAAGCAATGTGGATATTGCTTTTGGGAGCATGTGGGAGGTTTAAGAGAGGAGAAGTGTATTTCTTGAGCACACATAATATCTGCTTTTAACATTAAAGCTTCCTTCCATAGTAGGTGGCGTTTGAAAGGGGAATTTAGGCCTTTCACATGAAGTAAAGATATGTTAATATCCATGGTTTAAAATTGTGTCTTTGGCTTTAGAAATTGCCAGAGGGTAGCATGGGAGAAGATACCTGCTTTATTGTACACCAAAGGTCTGGGCGTAGTGAGCACAAAACTGAAAAAAAGAAACACAAGAAAAACAATGAGATAAAGATGTTATCGCAATACTTAACAAGTTATCTACGTAGAACGATTGCTAGGTAACAAAAAGTAGCAAGAAAAGTGTGTCTCAACTTTGGATAAGAGATCAAGGATGTCGTAGGGTGCTTAGCACTCTATACTGGCAATAGGGGGACTTGTAAACTATGGTAAATAAAACAAAATATAACAAACCATAGAATATTCATCTGGGACAAGTGATGGGTGAGAACCGGTTAGCAGTGTTGCGTTGCGGTCTGGGTTGTTGTTGTCGGTGGTCAGATGTTGGTGGTGGGGGAGGTGTAGAGATGAGTCTCCAGTTTAATAATCGTTTGATGCCTTCCTTGGTTGTTAAGATGTTGGTCGTTTGAGATTGGAATGTCACAATAAGCTTCGTTGGGAAGCCCCATTTGTATGGTATGTTGCAATCCCTGAGGATTGTGGTGACTTGAGTGAACTCTCTTCTTTTTTTCGCTGTAGCTTTCGAAATATCGGTGTACAAGGAGACAGTAGAGTAAGGATCAAGTAACGATTTAGTCATGTGGGCTGCCAACATAATCTTTACCTTAACGTGAAAAAAATGAATGCGAGCCAGCACGTCTCGCAGGACAGAATCTGGCAGGTAGCTTGGTTTATCAATTCTGTGTGCCCGATCTATGGTCAAATCCATCTGTGGCAGTTTGGGGATAAGTTTGAGGAACATCTGTTGGAGGTATTGGGTGATGTCTGATGGTTTCGCTGACTCAGGGATGCCTCTGAATTTGATGTTGTTCCTTCGAGAATGATCCTTGAGGTCTGCCATCTTTGTTTGTAGGTAGTGAAGTTCTTCAGCTTGTTTATATATAGTTTCAGATGCTTATTCATGCACAGAGGCCTGTGCTGCAGCCTGTTTTTCAAGTGTATCTGTGCGCTCCTCGATTTGATCCACTCTTGTATGGAGTGAAGATAGCGATAAACGTAGCTCAATTCTCAGGTCTTTTTGGAGTGAAAGCAACATCATTTTCAGTGTTTGTTCAGACGGCAGCTGGTCTGTGGCAGGGTGTGCCGCCAGTGATTTCTGTGGTCTCTCAGGGCCCGTTGCTTCCTCTCAATGCTGCTTTTTATACAAAGGGACTTTAGAGGGGGACTGAGCTGGGGATTGAGCAGCTTGTTTACCCCTGTCTGCTGGTGAGCACTGTGGAGATGGGGTGCCATTGTCCACACTCTCCATCTCATCCTGCGAGTTCTGCAGGTCCTGTTGTTCCTCAGGCAGTAGTGGTTCCATGAAAAAAATCATATATGTGGCGTGTTGTTTCTGTATTTTGGAGTTACTTCTTGGACATACCTCAGGGTCCTGCATTATATCTTCTCTTCTCCTGTATAGGAAAGTGTGAGTAGAGGTTGCCATAGGAGATTAGGTTTTGTAATGAGTTCTAAGACTGAAAAAAAAAAGAGGTTTGCAGCACTAATCAGCTTTGCAAGCGGCCATACCCCCTCCAGTTATTGATTTTTTAATAATCGTAATATACTTGTAGAATTTGTTGTAGTACGGATTTGTAGGTCTGCAGGTTTCTGAAATATGCTTTGGTAAATATAGATTGGTCTGCTGGTGTTATGTGTACCAGGCCGCAGCAGAGGCCTCAATTTTAGAGGGACCTGTGTAGCTCTTTTTGCAGGTGATGGCACTGCCGTCTGGGAGCTGGGGCAAAGGTTCCCCTAAATTGGGGTAGTGGTGGTTTGGGGTGAGTGTTTGTGCCCCTTAAGAGGCAAATATTATCGCCAGAGAGAGCAAATTTTACAGCCAGAGAGCGCAGACTTATAATAGGCCGCAAGATGGTGGCCGTTCCGGTACTATCCTGGCTGGTGATGTTTCCCTGGATGATTCCGCTCCTTGTATAACCGTCTCCTCAGTCTGCTGGGTTGGACAGCAGGAGGATGGGGGTGTAGGGACAGGATCGATCGCAGGTGCCGCTCCAGTCCAGTAGTCAGGGGTCAGTGTGCGTCTGCCTGTCGGTCCGCAGCTAGGCCCCAAGATGGAGGCTAGTGTAAAGGTGAGGGAGCCGCTGTGGCCTGGATGACATCTCTGTCCAAGGTCAGGACCACAATACATGGCAGAATAGTAAGTGCGGGGACTGGGGAGTCTGGGATGGGTGTGTCAGGAAACAACTGCTGTCTCTCCGTGTCGAGATGCCTGTGAGTGGGCGGGCGCGTGTGCGCGCGGGCGTTGGCGCCAATAGGCCTGTTTAAACCGGCAGCACCTTGCAACCGGTGCTGTCCATTCTACAGCATTTGAGTTTATTCTGAGCAACTCGCTATCTGATAACCTGTTCCTGTGACCCGGCTTGTCTTGACCCCGCTTGATCTCTGCCTGCACTGACCTCGGCTTACATGACCACTCTCCTGCCTGCTCCTTGCCGCCAGCCCGTTGATGATCTCTGCTTGTGGCCCGACTATTCTCCTGTCTAGCCTCTGTACTGCACTGCCTCCCTGTTGCCGACCCAGCCTCTACCACCACTCTATTAGCCTGCATGAGACCAGAGGAAATCCTTCAGTTGTCACCGGTGACCATCTCAACCCTCGTGCCATCCTCACTCCTGAACCACCTGTCTGCTCTACCAGGGCTTCCTAAATCAGGGTCGCAAAAGAGGTTATTCCTGCATAAATCAGACTCCACCACCAGGCATGTGACAGGGTGGTACTGTACCTCACCCGGATTTCTGTCTAAAGGATGGAGGCCGATTACTGCTGGACGATCCATTCTGGTTATTACCCCACCGTCCGTACCCGGCTCTATCTTCTTCAATTCAGGGATTAATTACCCCCTGGTGCATCCAGACTGTAGCTGGTAGCAGTGGGATCCCCCTGGGTTGGTATTGAGGGGGGATTCGTTGCTATGCACGACGATGGAGTTGCTATTTGTCCCAGGCTAAGCGGAGCTGTGGGATTAAGCAGCCATTATAGTCCGTAGCCAGCCACGTCCCCCGACTCTAGACGTTTTTAACTCTGACCTTGCACTCAATTCCATCCCTCATTGGACTTACATATACGTACAGATAAAACATTTCTTGGAAGAAACCTCTTACAGTGTTAGAAACTGTCTGTACTAAGAAAAACCCTCAGA
Source organism: Glandirana rugosa (assembly GCA_018402905.1). Taxonomy (NCBI): domain Eukaryota; kingdom Metazoa; phylum Chordata; class Amphibia; order Anura; family Ranidae; genus Glandirana; species Glandirana rugosa. The sequence goes on along the minus strand of BLSH010368084.1, from coordinate 447,791 downwards.
GACATATAATCTCAATTCTATACTCCTCATTTTTTGGAGATCTTTCAGCCTTCTCTAGTGCATCATATATGGCTTGGAAATGAGACCTAGATACACACTTCTCTGAACTTGAATGGGAATCCATATACTTAAACACACACAAAGGTTCCTTGAATGTTGCAACACAAGAGTGTGGTTTTAAAATTCTAACAAGATGGTACAGGACTTCACCCCTCCTTAACAAGTTTTCAAACTTGACTACTAATAGATGTTGGCATTGTGACAAAACTGATGGGTCCTTGCTACATATATGGAGGACCTGCCCTAAAATACAACCGTTTTATTAGATTGTGCATGAAACAAACTTAAATGCCACCAAAAAATTGCTGAATTTTCTCCTGCTCAATACCTACACTTCCATCCCTAGAAACACTATCTCAAATCCCTAGTGATGTTCATGATCAATGCTGCTAGACATTGCATACCTTGCTACTGGTGCTCATCACTTATTCTAATGAAAAAAGAATGGTTTCATAGACTTGACAGTATGGAAAAAATAGAAGAGCTTATTAGTATTTTGCAGGAAAAAAATCTTCAATAAACATTAAGTCACCTTACTAAATACAGAATCTCTTGTAACTCTACTGTACTGTTACCATTATTTCCTCATTTCCTCAAATAAAACTGAGCCAAACAATATATGCGGTACTAAATTATTACAACACTAGAATGGGTCTTGCAGAGAGAAAGGGGGATTTAGTGACCCCCCTCCCCTTCTCTCCTTCTCCCTGTCTTCCTTTTCTTCTTTCTCCTTCCTGCTTCCCCTCGCCCACCTATATTAGACCAAAATTTCTAATAACCAAGATTTTGCTGCATTGATATTCCACATTCATCTTCATCATAATCCCCTACTAGAAATGTATGTATATTTACAAAAATATCCACCTTACATTGTATCACTAACTGTATTCTATCTAACCAATTTTTCTGTTATCAAAAGTACCTCTACCTATATGTAACCAGATTAGAATTGTTGTACCTCAATACCTTTTTTTTTTCTTCTCTCATCTAAAATTGTCCACTGTTTGACACATTTCATATGTCTGCTTCTTTTCATCCAATAAAAACCAATGAACCCCCCCCCCCCCAAAAAAAAAAGCAAACTCTTCTCTATTCTAACCAATTTTTTTAAAAAAAAAGTTTTTTAATACATACAGTATATTTTAAGATCTTGTGGGAATCCAAGTACCAAAAAACCCCAAAACGGCAGCTGCTAATGATGAAGCTTTTCAGAACAGTGGCCGTTCAGTTTAAACCAGACCCTCCACTGCTTTCAAAAGGTTTGGGACTTTATAAACAATTGATATTTGCAGCTTAAGCATGCTTTCATGTCTTAGTTTCCAATATGGGCAGTGACTTTTGACTAAAATCTCTTCTTGTTAATGTATGTTCCATTATTGTTCCTTTTCACAGAAATCACATGAGCACTGCACAGTACATAATTGGCAGCAAAACTAAAATTCAGGCTAAATGTTGTCTAGATACAAGAGGCAAGTGCATTTGTATTTCAATATTTGTGTTCCTTGAGTATTTAATCCAGATCTATAGGCAGCAATCCAGCATAAACACTTCTTTTAATAAGGACTGATCACTGCTGCTCTCTCCTTGTGTGAGTTGTCTAGTCTTATGAAACGTATAAATCGTAGGTGCTAAATGGCAATTTCTATTTCTCTGACAATTGCCGCAGGTTGTCCTGTGATCTCTGTATCATGACTGCTTGCAGAATGCAAATTCAAGTTTTAGAAAATTGGATGTTGGTGCAACTGCACAGCATTGCACATTGCAAGAAGGGTCCTCAGCAACTCTTTCAAAGGAGTCTCGCATGACATTTATTCAGTGACAATGTTTTTGTAGTTTGCGTGTTTTCCCTGTGCTTGTGTGGGTTTCCTCCAGGTGCTCTATTTTCCTCCCACACTCCAAAGACATGCTGGTAGGTCAGTTGGCCTTAGATAGTGTATGTATGCATGTGAGGTAGGAACCTGTAATTGTAAGCTCATTGAGGACATAAACGAATGTATATGCTGTGTAAATTGCCAGTGTTATATAAATGCTCGGCGTGTCTCTCATTGCACCATTCAGTTCCATCCAGGCTCAGCAGCTGATAACTTCTCATTGAGCTTTACAGTCTGCCAGGGCCTATACCTTCCACCAGCTCATGCACCAAGGCAAAATACCAATGTGTATGAGGCCTGAGGCCACTTTCTGCAGAATGCCTTACTCAAAATCGCAGTACAAGTAATGATTCCTACACTGTAGGGAGAGGGGGTGGACTGTTCACAGTCCCACTATTATGCATTTCTTGAATGGTTTGCCTTTGAATAATATCTAATTTAATTGCTTGTTTTCTTTAATAATGAAAGCTATTTTATTTCTCTACACTGTGCCTACAATTACAAAAACATTTTTCGCTCTCTTTTTCTTGTTTCCTCTTATAGGCCAAGTTCTATATTGGGATATTTTGTGGAGGCAGCAGCAATTCTATTAGGAAATGGACTTAAAATGCCAGCTGTTGTTAACAAAACTGGATATTTTTATCTGTTCCATGTACTCCAACAATTTCTACTCTATACAGCTGCTTTAGTTTTTGTTTACAAAGAACACATGACCTGCAAAAATGTATCAGACGCCTTCTATCTGTCACTGGAGCTGTCATGTTATCCAATACTCCACCTTAGGATTTGACAGCATTAATATATTTTTAGCTCTATGGTCAATTTCCTGTTTTGGTTTTCAAAATGTTTACATTTAGAAGGTTTTTCAATCATTAATGAAAATACAAAAAGATTTGATTCATAGTTCAGCAACAAATGAAAGACAACTCTGCATACTAATATTTTATATAAATATCTATGTGTTAAAGAAAAAATGAAGTTTATTCAAAATGTGTTTCTAACAAATTTACATTTGTGGGTTCTACCCCATTGCCTGTGCTATTTTCTCTTATATATATTTTTCTACCAAGATCTTACCATTTCTAGCTAGGTGTTGTCTATCATTAAATTATATACACAAGGATAGTAAGTAGGGATGGTCCGAATGGATAACTGTTTGGTTCGCACCAGAACTTTTGAACACCGCAAAAGTTCGGACGCGAATAATGAACCCCATTAAAGTCAATGGGACCCGAACGTCAAAAATCAAAAGTGCCCATTTTGGAGGCTTATATGCAAGTAATTGAGCATACAATGGTTATAGGGGTCCGGGTCCTGCCCTAGGGGACATGTATCAATGAAAACAAAGTTTGTGAAAAAAGTCATTTTTAAATGAGCAGTGAGTTTTTGATTTTTTTTAAGTGAAAGCATAAAAATGAAACATTCCTTCCAATATAGTGCCTGGGGGTTCCCTTAGTCTACCTATAAACCATATAAACCTATATACCTATGTACCATGTCTAGAATTTGCTGCAGCAATGATTGCATTTATAAAGCCAAAAAAATGACATTTTCCCTGCAAGCTTGCTTAGCAACAGCTGGGGAGCCAGTGTGTATGATGAGGTCACAATGTAGGGCACTGGGAACAAGATTAGAGATTTTTTGGATAAATTCTGGTGTCACTTTGACTTTAGATAGAAGTAACAGGTGGGGAAAAATTGGGCTTTGGGTGTCGGTGGTGCCTTCCCACCGTAACCCTTTGTGTCCCTTTTGTGTGGCTTTTAGGTGCTCTTGCCAACGGGCTGAGTGGTTGGACATTAAATGCCTTGTTAAACATGTGGTACCCAAATGGCTGGTGTTTTTGCCACGTTTGATGTGCCTGAGACACAGTTTGCAGATAGCAACAGTGCGGTCTGCTGCAGATGTGCTGAAAAAGTCCCAGACAGCTGAGCTTTGGGAAGTGGGCCAGGAGATAACAGCTGCAGAATATGATGGAATAGGGTGGCTGCTCTCTGCTCTTTCTTTATGTCGGCCTCCTTGGGGTTGTGCCGCCTCACCTTCAGTTTCCTCGCCTGCTCTATATGGCACCCAAGTCGCATCAGTGACCTCATCATCATCATCATTGTCATCATCATCTCCATCTCCTCCATCTTCATCATCACCATTACCACTGGAGACAACTTGGCAAAATGCTTTGGCTTTGGGAACATGAATGCCAATTTGTCTACCAGTGTTCTCCCCTCTCTCTAGGCTCATGTTCCTGTCATCCTCAACCTCAAAACTAACATCTGAATCCATTAATGGCTGGGCATCATCAAGGCGCAAGTGGCTGATGCTGTGGTCAAATAAATCAGCTGACTCCTCCATGGCTGATGTTGGGGCTATGGCAGGAATAGATGTGGACAAGGAGGCAGGTTTATCCACTCTGGCAACTGCAGGGGACTGCACACTTGTCTCTGCTTGCATGACAGAGGATGAGGAGGATGAGGAAGGTTTAGCAAGCCAGTCCACCACCTCCTTTGCATGCTGTGGCTGGATAGCATGGGCAAACTCACTAAACAGAGGAAATGATGCCCTGCCTGAGGTCTGACCACCAAGTCCACCTTCGCATGTGGACTCATTTGTTTCTGGCCCCAGACGTGCAAATGGAATGTCTGCCTCTCCTTGTTGTCCTCCCAGACATTATTGGGAGGGAGGGGGCGGTGCTTATTAGCAAATGTAAAGAAGATGTGGAAAATCTGTATGTAGATGCACTTTAATCAATGTAAAGTGGTATTTGGTGCACTTTAACTTGAGTACTCACACTACACAGACACACTCCACGGATTCACTATAATATACTGCAATATAATGTGTCAAGCATTACACGCACACATAAGTAAATGGCCTTAAACTGGCAGTAATGCACAAAACTATATAGCATTAAACTGGCAGTAATGCACACAGAACTATATGGTGTTAAACTGGCAGTAACACACACAGCAGTAAATGGCTTTAAACTGGCAGTAACGAGCACAGTAATGCACACAGAACTATATGGTGTTAAACTGGCAGTAACACACACAGAAGTAAATGGCTTTAAACTGGCAGTAACGCACACAGAACTATAGGACGTTAAACTGACAGTAACGCACACAGAATTAAATGGTGTTAAACTGGCAGTAACGCACACAGAACTATATGGCGTTAAACTGGCAGTAACGTACATATAAATATATGGCCTTAAACTGGCAGTAACGCACAAAACTATATGGCATTAAACTGGCAGTAATGCACAGAGAACTATATGGCGTTAAACTGGCAGTAACGCACACATAATAAATGGCGTTAAACTGGCAGTAATGCACACAGAACTAAATGGTGTTAAACTGGTAGTAACACACACAGAATTAAATGGCGTTAAACTGGCAGTAACACACACAGAACTAAATGGCATTAAACTAGCAGTAACACACACAGAAGTAAATGCTGTTAAATTGGCAGTAATGCACAAAACTATATGGCGTTAAACTAGCAGTAACTCACACAGAACTATATGGCGTTAAACTGGCAGTAATGCACACAGAACTATATGTCGTTAAACATGCAGTAATGTACACAGAAGTAAATGGCATTAAACTGGCAATAACGCACACAGAAGTAAATGGCGTTAAACTTGCAGTGATAGGTAATCAAATAGATGGTGTTCAACCGTCACTACACTGACATTATCTGAACTGTCCCTACTCTAGCTATACACTAATGTAAAGATTATTGACACGGTCTCCCTACACTACACTGAAACTATCTGAGCTGTCCCTACTCTAGCTGCACACTATGCAAAGCTGAATGATGGTCCTCCTCACTACACTCACACTATCCCTAGACTGACAGTAAACTAATATTCTACACTGAAAATTTAAGCACAATAGCACAGTATAGCACACTAACTAATAGCATTGAATGGAGCCTTGTTCTATCTCTCTGCAGCCAAAATCACACTGAAAATGGCTGCCATTGAAAGGATACTTTTATACTGTGGGGTGGGAATGAGCCCTGATTGGATAAAGTCATGATGACAGTGTCCAATCATGACTCTGACAGTGCTCTGTGCCCTGATTGGCTGAAGCTTTCATTGTTTCAGCTGATCAGGGCTGGCAATGCAATGCATTCTGGTCGGTTCGGCAGGCCGAACCGTTCGCCCATCCCTAATAGCAAGTCCCAGATCAATTGCACATCCGCTTTTCCAGTTTGAGAAAGTATGAATATGTGTAATTAAATGGATCCTTAAAGCCCAAAACACCAGTGAGACAGCAGTGATGTCTTTAATCACAGGGTAATCAAGCTATGTATAAAAAAAATGGTGAGGGGGCGCATGCACGCAGCTCGACGAGACGGACATGCCGCTCTAGAGCTCCGCACAGCTAGGAGACTTACAGCAGCCTAACCACCAGCCAGACCACTGAATCTATCTCGCACCACTCCTGCAGCCTCTCCTGGGTCCCAGGATGCGCCCGAGATGGTAGCCACAGGTACAAAGCCAAAGCTACGGACGAAGAATATACATGAGGCCCTGGCTCGGGCCTCCACCAAAATAGCGCCGCCATCAGATCAGGTACACCGAGGACACTCAAGCTGTGCTCATTGCGCCATCCTGAAGAGGGGGAATCTGAAACAGAACCCCTAGCCTCCCCTCTCTTTGCACAACACGGAGAACTGCACTCTGACATACTCCTGCAATTTGAGACGATGCTTTACCGTGCATTAACGCAAACTTCAGATCAAATCACAGATAGACTGACAAAAGAAATAAGGGAACTAGGGCAGCGCACCTCAGAGCTTGAGCAGAGGGTTGATGAGCTCGAACACCACCTCTCCTTGCAGGCAGATGAGCTTGAATCCCTCAAAGATGAAAATCTTACACTCCAGTCTCAACTAGAAGAATTTGAAAATAGAGTTAGGCACTCCAACATGAGAATAAGAGGCATCCCTGAAGTCATTGATGACCTGCAGTCCACAGTTACACCCTCTTTCAAGAATAGGCTCCGTCCATCCCCATCGAATGCCTAGAAATAGACAGAGTGCATAGGGCGTTAGCCCCCCACAAGCAAAATGGTCCACCTTGTGACATCATTGCCAAACTGCATTATTTTCATACCAAAGAGCAACTGCTACAAGCCGCTAGTCATAAAGACTCCCTCTCCTTTCAAGGTAATGACTACCAGCTGTTTAAAGACCTCTCCAAAACCACTATTGCTAAGCAGAGGGCGTTCAAACCCCATCTGCAAATCCTCCAGCAACGTCGCATAACGTACTCCTGGGGCTTCCCCTTTGCCTTGCGATTCACATACCAGGGCCGCAAGCGCACCTGCAAGACTGTGGAGGACTTACAGAATTGTCTACAAGATCTTCATCTGACTCCTGTGGACTCAACTCCCTCACAGGGATCCCACCGACGCTCAGTCTCCTGCTCGCCGCAGAAAGTGGTCCCCACTCCTTCATCCTCCTTGAAGAGAAGCAGGATCACAGTGACCCATCAAGACCCCTCTGACTTAATGGACTGAGGGTAAATGTTCTTCGTATTGCTACCTACCATTCGCTTCCATTAGTCGACTATTTTCCATCCCAGAATAACTGTTGACGCACCACCCCCACCCTATTCTTGGTTACAGCGATAGGACACATCAATACTACAAGGAAATCTTAGTATTTCTATGGTCTTTCGTCTATCAAGTGCTTCTGTTTATCTCCCATCCATTTGGCTGTTTGAAGGTGTTCTTTTTTGGAAGTTCTTTGATATTTTTTTTACATCTTTTGATATTATTTGAAACTTTTTAATACTCTCCAATATTTTTGGAGATTTTTGATATTTTTTTCAACTACCTGTTAAACTACGGACAACTGAGACCTTTCCCAAGTTGATAATGGGAGATACGCCACTCTCTCCGTCCCCCCCTGCAGAGGAACGGAGAGACTGGCCTCTCTGTTAGAGTTGAGCGAACACCTGGACGTTCGGGTTCTGCTGGTCCGTCCGAACTTCGGGACAAAGTCCGGGTCCGGGTCCGGACGGAACCCGAACGCTCGCACGGACAACGCCTGAAACAGGGCTTCAAGCCTGCCTGGTCGTCTTGGGCTTGCAGGTCCACAAGCGAGTTGAGATTGTCTCTCCGGTCAGAGAGGCAAGGAGACGTCCCCCCCTGCCTCTCTCACCGCATAGAGGGTAATAGTTGAACCCTTTCCAGAGTCAACAGGCATCAAATTGTCCATCAACTTTTTTTATAGTTTTTAGAGGTTTTTATAACCTCTCATAATTTTTCAAAGTTTATTATAGTTTTCTACATTTTTTTTATAGTTTCTTGAAGGTTTTTTCTTGTGGAAGTTTGTCGGTTTACCTACCCTCTATTTGTCTTCGTGAACTATCTGCTTTCTGGTATCTTTATGATTCT
>BLSH010368084.1:384706-399551 GCA_018402905.1 Glandirana rugosa | reverse complement strand
TGTATAAGAGACAGGGGGCCGAATTTTGTAGAGCCGGTCACCCCGTGGACGACTAAGTTCATTATCACTAAAGTGCATGAACCGCAAAATCTGCTCATACTGTGCCCTGGACATGCAAGCCCTGCGGTTCACGCACATCAGTGACAGCAGAATGGGGTCTGGTACGCCTGGCTCTAGCAGGGACCACAACTTCGTCGTCAGAGCTATCTGTCAGGGTGCCGCTGCTGTCTACAGGTTCATATGCTGAGCCTGATTCTGACAGTGAGTCTTCCCCATCGCTCTCATCTGTCAAACTCAGCATATTGTAGGCCTCTAAGCTAGTGTACGTGCGGCCAGACATTTTGGGCTTTCTAAATTTGAAACGTACACTAGCCTGACTCACAGGCAAAAAAGCGCACCTGGTTGTCAGAGCCTGCTTCAAACGCTACCAAATTCACTGTCAGAATTCGCAGGGATCGGGCCTGATCTCTGCGAAGGCTGCAGATATGTGTGATCTGTGTTTGGTAAGTGACAGCGATCTATTGATCCTGCACTTGGGTGGGCTGGGTTGGGCGGAGGGGCTAAATGCAGGTGTTAGCGGTTATCTGGGCTGATTCCGCTAACACTGCGTTTTTTAGAACCCTAATCTAAGGGGGACGCTAATATATATCTGATCAGATCGCAGATATTGCTCTGATCAGATATTACAATAATATCGAACACCTACCTAACGTGCGTGCGTGTCAGAGTACCTCGCTAACTGGCCCTGCCTGGCGTTTACACTGACCCTAACGCCCACTAAAACCTAACTGGGGTCACCGCCGGGCGATCAGGGGTTAAAACCTATAATAGGTATATACGGCGAGTAATCCGATTGAAAAAAAAACAATCTATCTAACTAGCGTCACCCGTGACACTTTTACGGTGATCACAGGTGATAGGGGGCAATCAAGGGGTTAAAACTTTATTGGGGGCAAGGGGGGGTATTTTCACCTAACTAGGCCTAATCTAACACTGATTTAGCGTCACAAGGGTCACAAGTACAGCGATCGCTAAAAATCAGGTCGCTGCACTATGTGATACTGTGACATGGGGTGACAGGGAGTGAAAGGGTTAACTGGGGGGGGTCAGGGTGTGATCAAGGGGTTAAATGTGCCTATGTGACCTGGTGTCAGTGTAGTGTTGTGCAACTCATGTTTCTAGATGCTCTTTCTTCCTCGCTGAAACCGAAAAGGGCTTCAGGGAGGAAGGGGAGCTAACTTCCTCTGCCTGTTTACATTTACAGAGGCAGAGGAACATTTCATTGGCAGGGGCGATCTACAGGGCCAGGCCAAAAATCATTGGCCTGGCCCTGTGGAGTGATCTGCCCTGTATCCAATGGTGCTGCAGTACCCACGCCTAGGGGGCGCGGCGCGCGCGCCCGGTTTGTGATCGCGGCCGCCGTCGTATGACGGCGATTTGCGATATCGAGCCAACTTGTCGCCGTCAACCTGCGGTTGACGGTCGGCAAGTAGTTAGTTTATTTTAATTTGTATCGTAATCCTGGACTTCCCATTACCTATTTCACTGAACATTAATGAGCTATCTGGACTATTTACTGTACACATATACACCTACACGCCCGCACGTGCATATGTATATGCTACGTGTTTGGTGCCAAGTGTATATCTGTGTTCTTTTTTACATATGTACATTTAGACCAGTTTAACAAATAGACAGATAGGGGCCAACCAAAGTTTAAAACGGATTTATTATAGGAGACAAAGGAATCACATTGTGTCTTAATCCTACCTACTGTGTAGCGCAGAATATCCTCCCATGGGTAATAATCCAGGGAGAGATCCCCATCCACCAAAAGGATGGTGTGTAATGATAGCCAGAGGTTGCGTTAGGCAGCTACAGGTGTCGGTATGGCATGCTCTCTGATAAAGGAATAGAGATTTTTTGGTAGCTATTAAAAGTTAATAATATTGTCTGAAAAAGAAAGATTAATTATTTATATTTAGTTACCTAGTATCTTAAATTGCTGAAGGTATCAAATGTTTGGTATGGTGCTGCTGTGGGCGATTCCCATGCTACACATATCAGCATCGAACGGTATAGGGTAACTAGATACCTAGGATAAGATCAAATAATGCATTTGATATCTTATGATAAGGATGCATAAATTCCCCTTAATATGTACAGCTATGTTTGTTTAAGATTGGCATACCTGTGATTGGCGGTTAAATGATCGCCATATAATAGCAGTGGCAGCGTGCAATATTCTCCTCACCTCCAATGCGGCTGCAGTCCACTTTGTCTGATGAGAGAGGGGAAGGATGTTGCATAAGAATTGTTTTCTCAGTTGACTATATTGTTGGCTTATCTGTATGGAATCACATACCTGGAGAGGTGGTCACCGCTCGCCTGTTCTTTGCCCACTGCTGTCTAAGTGTGGCCCTCACTGTTCATTTTATACCCTCCTGCCTGGGGACACCACGCATGATCCGGTCTCATGCAAATGACGTCACTCCAGGCCCGACAGCCCAAAGTGTGCACACGCATCTAGCTGGCGTCACCTTGCCATAGTAGCGGGCATTAGGGAGGGAGGGGGGAGATGGAGGTGCCGCGATCGAGATCCTCCGCGTTCCGCCCCTCGAGACATCAGGATATCAGACGCAAAGTTTCCATCTGCGATCCCGCCGGATGCTCTAATCTCCCCAGTTAATGCTCACAGGGCACACAGGGACCCACAATGTGAGTGCCTGTTAGGGCTGTCGCATGCCCGCCCGGGAACTGGGTCCAGCTGGATTGATCTATAGGATATAGCGCCCCTAGGTGTAGAACAACATATTATTTGTTATATATTTCTAATACTCTCTTAGCGAGGAGAAAAAAATTTTTTTTAACAAATAGGTGCAGTTTTCTTGAGATTGCAAGGTCTCCTGTTAACCTATTCAAATCTACATAATTGATGGAAGCCCTCAACTAATAAAAAATATAGTATTTAAAAAAAGACGCACCAAACATGACTTTACTATGGTTAAGCGATAGGCAGGGAGTGTTGGGAAGTGCAAGGGAATGCTAGGGATGGAAGGGAGAAAGGGGGGGGAGGGGGAAGGGGGGGAGAAAAAGGTGTTGGGCAGGAGGGAAAGGGATGGTGGTATATTGATATATCATCACCACATCATCCTAGGAAATGCTTGTATGTGTGCATTTCATTCAACCCTGGGGGCGTTGTTGCTTTCAAACGTTCTATTCATATCGTTTCACGTTGCAGTATGCGTTTGTCCCAGTTACCCCCTCGTGGGTCTTCAGGGACAACTTCAAGCACACTGAACGATACCTTAGAATTATCGAAGCTATGATATAATCCAATGTGTCTAGTTACTGGGGTAAGTATTTTACCATTTCCAGAATAGTACACATGATCTTCTATTCTTTTTCCCAGTTCACAGATAGTTTATCCAACATAAAACGCTGAACAACAGCATTGCATTAAATAAATAACCCCTTTAGTGGTACAGTCCGCGTGTTGATGTATCCTATGCATTTATTTGTTTGGTAAGAGGACCTCTGGGCCCTCTAGTATCCATGGGCATCTAGAACAATTCCCACATTTGTAGGTACCATAGGGGAGTGTATGTTTTCTTCTCTCTGGTATGTAATGGCTAGAAACTAGCGTGTCTCGCAGGGCCTTGACTCATTTATATACTATCTCTGGTTGTGGTTTGACATATTTTCCTATAGTATGGTCTTCTGTAAGAAGATGCCAATGCTTCGCTGTAATTGCTCTCAACTGGCTACTATGAGCTGAATATTGTGTTATTAGTTTTACAGTTTGTGGGTTCTCTTTTGTGTGTGTCTTGTATAGGAGAGATGTCCTAGATACTTGAGTGGCTCGATTATATGCCCTTTTTAGTGTAGTTTTCGTGTAGCCTCTAGCTAGTAAACGTTGTTTTAATAGATCTGCTTGTGCCTGAAAATCTTCAGGCTTTGTGCAGTTCCTTCTCAATCTCAGGTATTGAGCGTATGGTATACTTTTTTAAGAGGTACTGGGTGGGCACTCGATGCATGCAAAAGAGTATTGCCTACACTTGGTTTCCTATATAGGTTGGTGATAATATGTCTATACTTTCTATACTTATTTCAAAATCTAGAAAGGCAATTTTTTTAACATTAATAGTATGTGTAAATTTCAAGTTTAGGGCATTATCATTTAAAGCCCTAAGCATGTTACATAGCTCTGTGCGTGTTCCTGTCCACACGATCAACAAGTCATCAATATAACGGAACCAGCACAGGGTAAATCCCTTTTGACGACGTCCAATGGGACGAAACGTACGTCAGGAAGTACGCGCTGACGTCACCGAAAATACAAGCCGGCTGTTTTTATTGTGCGATCTTGCTGTTTAAAATGTGAGTGGTTTTTACCTTCTATAAATAAACGAGTTACTACGTTACTATACTATGTAGCCTTCCCTCTCTTATACTTGTCGCATTTGAATCGGAACTTTCTGGGAGCCTTGATTTGAGTCTACCTAGCGAGGTCCTTATCCTGCCGACTTGATGTATGCAGAGGAAGATAAGATCTTTACTACACACAGTGCTGTTTGTGTTGCGGGCTGGTAAGCCTTGATTTCTGGCGGTGGTGGACTGCACACAATGCTATATATATAAGGGTGTTTGGTGTAGTGTGTCTATATATTAACCAGTAGTTGTCCAGTACATATTACACTATATGGTCCTCCTTCTTTCCTATGTTTGTCATTCTGGTATCGATACCTGGGAGCTTTTCTGGATGTGGTTATCCTAGGGGATCCACCCCTACCTGACCAGGCACATAGAGGAGGACAAGCCATTACACCATAGAGCGCTGAGAAAGCTGCGGGCTGGTAAGCCTTGAATTCTGGTGGTGGTGGATCTCACGCATGCTTTTTGATTCACAAGGAAATTGTGTAGTCTGCTAAACTCCGAGTAGATTCCCCATGGGGAGTCCATTCTAGTCTACTATATTACCCCACAAGTTCAAGGACTAATATGAACTTTATGATTTGTTAGCGCAGCTTTTTTGTTATCCATTTGTCTACATACTGAAACGGAGTATTTGAGCTGCAGCTTTTTTACTTTTATTGATAGCGCGGTGTTTTTCCATATTCTCCACAGTGTAAATTGTAGCCAGTGGGCAAATCTATCATCGGAGGAGAGAAGTCGTTCCCAATATCCGAGGTATAGATTTGCGTATGCTGGCACGCAACACGTGCCCATGGCAACGCCTTGGGTTTGTAGATATATAGTGTCCATGAATGTAAAATGGTTTGTAGTTAAAATGTGTTTCAGTAGAGCGAGAATTAATTGGTTGTGTGGCCAGGTATTTGTATCCTGTTCATTGAGGAACATCTCTACAGATTTTAAACCCTTGTCGTGGGGGATACTTGAATAAAGTGCTTCAATATCCACCGCGGCCAAAAATGTCCCCGGTGGAGTTTGAATATTTTCCAAGTGTCTTAAGTCAGAAGTGTCCTGGATGTCCTCCATCTCCCCCCTCCCTCCCTAATACCCGCTACTATGGCAAGGTGACGCCGGCTAGATGATTGCGCACACGTTGGGCTGTCTGGCCTGGAGTGACGTCATTTGCATGAGACCGGACCATGCGTGGCGTCCCCAGGCAGGAGGGTATAAAATGAACAGTGAGGGCCACACTTAGACAGCAGTGGGCAAAGAACAGGCGAGTGGTGACCACCTCTCCAGGTATGTGATTCCATACAGATGAGCCAACAATATAGTCAACTGAGAAAACAATTCTTATGCAACATCCTTCCCCTCTCTCATCAGACAAAGCGGACTGCAGCCGCATTGGAGGTGAGGAGAATATTGCACACTGCCACTGCGATTATATGGCGATCATTTAACCGCCAATCACAGGTATGCCAATCTTAACAAACATAGCTGTACATATTAAGGGGAATTTATGCATCTGTATCATAAGATATCAAATGCATTATTTGATCTTATCCTAGGTATCTAGTTACCCTATACCGTTCGATGCTGATATGTGCAGCATGGGAATCGCCCACAGCAGCACTATACCAAACATTTGATACCTTCAGCAATTTAAGATACTAGGTAACTAAATATAAATAATTAATCTTTCTTTTTCAGACAATATTATTAACTTTTAATAGCTACCAAAAAATCTCTATTCCTTTATCAGAGAGCATGCCTCACTACTGACACCTGTAGCTGCCTAACGCGACCTCTGGCTATCATTACACGCCATCCTTTTGGTGGATGGGGATCTCTCCCTGGATTATTACCCATGGGAGGATATTCTGCACTACACAGTAGATAGGATTAAGACACAATGTGATTCCTTTGCCCCCTATAATAAATCAGTTTTAAACTTTGGTTGGCCCCTATCTGTCTATTTGTTAAACTGGCCTAAATGTACATATCTAAAAAAGAACACAGATATACACTTGGCACCAAACACGTAGCATATACATATGCACGTGCGGGCGTGTAGGTGTATATGTGTACAGTAAATAGTCCAGATAGCTCATTAATGTCCAGTGAAATAGTTAATGGGAAGTCCAGGATTACGATAAAAATTAAAACAAATTAAATACTAGTCATATCATATGTGTTTTTTTCTTCTTTTTTACAAGAAAACCCTCCCATGCCTGCCCAGGGGGAACACACAAGGGCCCGTGTACTGGATCTGTTAGGTTGCACCCCATAGGTGAGATCCATCATTTAGCCAAATTCAATATGTTTAGATTTATATATATATATATATATATATATATATATATATATATATTAGACTATCCCACAGTCATCTGGATAAACCTGTCTATGATTATTAATGTTTTTCCCCTTCTTTTTCTTTTTCCTTTTTACCATTTTAAAATTTATGTAAAAGACTAATATTGCTATCTATGCTTCTAGCTGTATAAATGTGCAAAACCCTTTGAAGAAGCGGGCAATCTGCGAAACATGTCAGGAAGCACATAAGACTATTCAGCGGATAAGCGAAGTATTTTTCTATTGCCAATTTGTATATGTGGAAAAGTTAATTGTTTACATGGTAACAACAACTGTTGTCCTCTTTCTCTTTTTTTAAAGAAATTTCTATGTGGTCCTTTTTTTGTACTATATATGTTTCAATAAATTTGTTATAATTTTTAAATAAGTAGTATGTGAATCTATTGTGGTACCATTAAAATCCCACAGCCCTATCCCCTTGTAGTGCAAATTGTATCGATATAGGGATGTAGGTACCTTTATTGATTAGCTGGTCTGATCATTCACCTGAGCTCTGATGCAACTATTTGCTGACGATGTTTTAATATTTCTTACATCTCCGTTGACATCTGCTCCAAACCTTTTGACCACCCTGACACTCTTCGCCAACATTTCCTGGCTAGTAGTTCATGTGCAAAAATCCAAAGCCCTGAACATATCCTTGCCTCCCTCTACACCCTCCCACTTGCAATCAGTCCTCCCGTTCCCATGGGCATCCAATACCTTAGCATATCTGGGAATTAAGTTCACCTCTGACCCCTCAAATTTACTCTCCACCAATTACCCCCCAATGCTAGCCCTCCTTACAAAGCTCATGTCCTCCTTGTCCACCCTTACACTGTCCTGGTTAGGCCGAATCGCTGTGGTAAAAATGGTAATACTGCCTAAAATACTCTACCTGTTCAGGGTGCTCCCCATACTTGTCCCCGCATACTATATACGTATTCTGCAGCGCACGGTTTCTGTCTTTATCCGGGTCCCCAGAGCCCTACTCCACCTCCCAAAAACTCATGGGGGTTTGAGCCTCCCATTTTTCATTCAGTATTATCAAGCAGCCCAGTTAGCCACTCTCACTAAGTACTATGCGACTAAAGAGTCCTCCCTATGGGTTGCCCTAGAGTCGGTTAACTGTGACCCTCTATCAACTGCCAATTTACTTTGGTTACAACCCAAGGACCGCAGAACAATCCGTAATCCTGTCACATGTCTCTCTCTGCCTATGGGACAACCTCAAGTTTAAATACAAACTCCAGTCGCCTCATAATCCTCTCCTTTCTTATCTGCGCAACCCTTCCTTTTACCCAGCCTGGACGTCCCCATCCTCTTTCTACAGATGGTCAGCGGCAGGCCTCCTTCAAGCCTATTCATTCACCACTCCCGACATGCATAGGTTATTTCCGACCCTATCAGCCACATCTAATCTCCCAAATGCGGAGTTGCTCTGCTGTCTCCAGTTAAAACACTTCTTCTCCCCCTGCATACGCTGAGACCCCTCTTTGCCACACAAAACGATTTATGAGCAAGCATGCGATCGAGACCCACACATGCGTGAGCTTATTTCTTAAATATATCAGCTCCTGCTGGACCCTCCCCCTGCATACTATCTGCTTTATGTCAATAGATGGGAGTCTGACATGAACAAACATTTAGAAGCCAAGGAATGGAGAGATATTTGGCTTGCCTCTAAATCAGCTTTTTTGATAGTACTTGGTCCCTGCTCAGATAGCCAAATACCAAACAGCATACCCATCTGCTTGTTTCAAAGGCTGTCCTGATAAAGGCACCCGCATACACATATGGTTGGAGTGCCCCTTAGTGTGTAAATTTTGGGGTGAAATATTCTCCATCATCTCCACACTTACAGATCAATCCCTTCAATCTACGCTAACCGTTGCCTTACTTAACCACAAACCCCCAGAGATCACCGGCATGCAATTCAAACTTTTTCTGCTAGTAACAACTGCGGCAAAACAGATCATAGCAAGAGCCTGGAAGGCCCCATCCCTCCCAATTTTAGAGGCTAAACACAGAATAACTAAAACTATCTTAGACTCAATCCTTAATTTTGAGCGCCTGTGAGCCCCTGGGTGCGTCATTTTCACCCACCAGATTTTGACGAAAACCTGATGCTCCCCTGACATCCTATATACCATGTGTAAAGTTTACAGCAATGTTTCTATCAATATTGCAACATTCCCCCTCCCGGCGTCCCACTTTTTCTTCTATACATATTTATTTTTCTTCTTTTCCTCTCTCATTCCCCCCTATTTTCTATTTTTCCTTCCCTTAGAGTCTGACTAGGTTTTGATAGAATGGGGATACCCCCCACCTCCTTTTTCTATTCTGGAGGTACACTCACGGTGTAGAATACACAGTAACCAAATTAAGACTTCACTACTCCCAACACCACAAGGCTCAGAAGCCTACTGACATATATGACTCGATAAGAGACATAATGCTTCATTATTGTTATGGCATTTTTGTTCCGACAGGAAAGTGTATCATTGTAAAAACTACAGTGTACTTCATATGTTCTCCCTGATCTCACTACCCTGCCTACTGTTCAATTACCTTTCAGACCAGTGGTGAAGCATGAGAATGTATCCAACTATTTTCCATCTCACCCCACCATAAACACATGTAAAACACAGACCAGGAAGAGATCCATTGTGTAAAACCCTTTATTAACCACTTAACCACTGAAGGTTTATCCCCCCTTCATGACCAGGCCATTCTTTGCAATACGGTACTGCGTTACTTTAACTGACAATTTTGGAGTCATACAACGCTGTACCTAAACAAAATGTGTGTCCATTTTTCCCACAAAAAAAGATTTCTTTTGGCGAATTGGCGGTATTTGATCACCTCTGCAGTTTTTACGTTTTGCACTACAAACATAAAAAGACAGACAATTTTTTTTTTTTATCTCAATAGTTTTTATTAAGGGTTTATCAGATTACATTTATAGCATTAACATTGTATAACTGATGTTTCAATGTCAGTTACAGTTAGATAACTGATGTCTCAATGTCCATTACAGTTTGGAGATAAGGTAAAAGACAGATGAGAAACATATGAAGTACAAGTACAAGTAAATTCCAGTGAACTCTAAAGGTTAATATAGGCCAGTGAAGATTATATTACTGTGAGCCGGTGGTTCGGGAGGTCATAGAATCAAGTATTAGTGGGGGTGTAATTAGTTTGTGTATACTCTTAGTAAGTGTTTTACTGATATGAAGTGAGATGTAAGCCCATTACTGGTAGATTTGGTGTTCATCTATTTTTAATTCTCTGAGGTAGGCCCGAGACAATGTGGACTGGGGTTAGAGGCATTTGTTCCCATGTTCCATTTTGTGTACTCGGTTTTATCCCAGTTTGTCTGAGTGGGTTCCCCTCTTTGCCTCCAGACCACCCGGTCTCCCCTTTAGGGAACATAAGCGACCGGGTGGGGGCAATTGAGGTTGTACCCTTGGTGAAGTGTTTAATCTACTATTCGGGTTTTCCTTATTCGAATAGGTATTTTGTCGGGTCAATCAGAATACGTTTTGTACCATTTTTCCCAGAGATTCCAATTGTCTTTAGTGGGGGGTTTGTCGCTTAAATTGTTAGTTAAAGTTTTTTCATATTTGTAGTGGAGGTTTGTGGTGTCTATTGTTTCTGCTATTGTGGGTATTTCCGGGACTTTCCATTTGCGAGTGATATGTAGTCTTGCTGCTAGTAATATGTTGATCATAACACCCCTAGACGAAGGTGGGTAGGATTCTATACCTAGTGATAACAATGCCATCTGAGGTGATGGTTTGATTGATTGATCAGTGATTTGGGATATTAGGTGGAAGACGTCTTTCCAGTATTGTGATAGATGGGGGCATCCCCACATGATATGTAGTAGATCTCCCTTGTTACCGCATTTCCTCCAGCATAGATTTGGTTGTGTGGAAGAGAATTTGGATATTTTCTCTGGTGTAAGATACCATCTTTGAGTGATTTTAATTGTCAATTCCCAGAGAGACGTGCTCCTAGTAGCTGAGTATGTGTGTCTAAATGCTGTTTGCCATTGATGTTCTGAGTGTATAGAGTTAAGGTCTTTCTCCCATTCTATGAGATGGGCATGTTTGTTTATTGAATTTTTCTGTTGAAGAGCGTTGTAGAATATTGAGATACCTTTTTGGTTGTGTTCTACGTGGTTGAGATAGGCCCAGAGTGTGGGTGGAAGTTTGAGAATGAGGTTAGGGATCTGGGATAGGCCGTTTTTAATTCTTAGGTATGTGAAGGTTTCCTTGTTTGATAATGAGTAAGCGGTCTGTAATATGGGGAAGGGTTTGAGTTTACCTTTTTCTAGTAGATCACCTAGAACTGTAATGCCTTGTTTTATCCAGAGTTTGAGAGAAAGCGATGGTATTAAGTATTGAAGGGTTTGGATTGGGATAGGTATCTCTATTGCATCTGGTTGTTGGGAGTATTGCTGGATCAGTAGTTTCCAGCATTTAACTGAGACCGCCATGGTTGGGGGAACAGAGGCTGGGATTTTAGATCCCAGAGAAGTGCTGATTAGCCAAGTGGATAGGGATTTGTCTGTTATGTAGGATGCTTCAATCTTCCCCCACGGTGAAGCAGGGACCGTTTGGAATCATTCTCTCAGGTTATTGAGAACTGCTGCATGGAAGTAGTCGCGGATATCCACATATCCTGCGCCTCCTGTAAGTCTAGTTTTGATTAATATTTTGTGGGCTCTTCTGGGTTTCTTCCCCAGCCATATATATGATGATATGAGTGACTGTAGCGCCCTAAAGTATGTTTGTGGGACTGGGATTTGAAGTGACCTGAAAATATAGAGCAATTGGGGAAGGTGTATCATTTTGAATGCGGCTAGTCTGCCTGTCCAGGATAGTTCATATTTAGATAAGTTTATAAGGTTCTCTTGTAGTTGTTGCTTTAAAGGTATGTAATTAGCTTGGAATAAAGTTTTTAGGGATCTAGTCAGATGGATTCCTAGATAGGGTATCTTTTCTGGTGCCCATTCATACGGTAGTGTTTGTTGGAGGAGTAATCGAGAGGTGATGTCTAGGTTTAAGTCTAGTATCAGGGATTTAGTCTCGTTTACCTTATAATAGGAAACTTCACTGAATTTTTTTAGTGTTTTTTGAATTTCTGGTAAAGATGAGGTAGGGTTACTTAATGTGAGTATGACATCGTCCGCGAATAGACTGATTTTATGTTCTCTTGTTGCTATTGTAAGGCCTGAAATTTTGGGGTTGGTTCTGATATGTTCTGCTAGTGGTTCTATGATCAAGTTGAAGATTAGGGGTGATAGGGGGCATCCCTGTCTTGTTCCGTTGGTTATTTGGAAGGGAACTGATATGGCTTCAGATGTGTATACTTTTGCTGACGGTGCAGAGTATAGTGCTAGGATTGCTTCTAGTATTTTTCCCTTAAATCCGAATTTTTCCAATACATGGGCCATGAATGTCCAATTCACTCTATCGAACGCCTTCTCTGCATCTAGCGAAAGAAGCAGAGAAGGCGTTCTGGTGGAGGTAGCATGGTGTAGTATGTTAACTAGTCTCCTGGTGGCGTCTGATGATTGGCGTCCCTGTGTGAAGCCTGATTGGTCATTATGTATGAGATTTGGAAGGTATCTTGCTATCCTGTTGGCTATTAGTTTTGCGTATATTTTAGAGTCAATGTTGAGGAGCGAGATAGGGCGGAAGTTCTTAGGGGATGTGGGTTCTTTACCTGGTTTTGGAAGAGTGACTATTATCGCTTCCAGCATCTCTGGTGGGAATGTGGCTCTCGATGCAATAGAATTGAGTGCAGTGCATAGGTGTGGAGTCAAGATATCTACATATTGTTTATAGTATTCGCCAGTATATCCATCTGGTCCTGGTGATTTGGCGTTCGGCAGTTTGATGATTATGTTTCTGATTTCGTTCTGAGTAAAGGGTTCATTTAATTTTATAAGTTGGGTTTGGGTTAAAGTTGGTAGATTTATTTGGCTGAGAAAGGTTTGGATTTCTGCAATGGAAGGTTGCAGTGTAGTCTTGTCGTTATGAATGTTGTAGAGATCTTTGTAGTATTGGCTAAATGCATCCGCTATTGCTTGGGGTTTCCTAAGTAGCTGCTGGGAATGTGGATGGTATAGGTGTGTTATTTTGGATTTAGTTCTTTTTCCCTTAAGGTAGTTCGCTAGGGTTTTCCCCACCTTATTCCCTGTGGTAAATAGTTTTGCTTTGAATTTCCAGTGTGACTTGTTGTATCCGGTCATTATGATGGATCTCAGGTCAAGGCGCAGGGAAAGAATCTTTGACTGTAGTAGTGGTGAGGGAGATTTTTTATTTTCTTTTTCTATTTTTGAGATTTCTTTTGTCAATGTATCTATGAGGGTCACTTTCTTCTTTTTCTGCCTAGCCCCCAGTTGAATAAACATACCCCTCAATAACGCCTTATGGGCGTTCCACACTGACACCGGGTCCGTCTCCTTGTCCGAATTTGTTTTAAAAAATTCCAGAAGCTGTTTCTGGAGCATTTGTTTATATTCATCATTTTGGAGGATGGTAGTACTTGCTCTCCATAACATTGGTTTCGCTAGTGGGTTTTGGTCTAGAATTTTCATTGTAACTGGAGTGTGGTCGGACCAGGTGGCAGTGTGTATGTCAATTTCAAGTACATTCTGTAAAGTCCATTTATCTGTAACAAAGAGATCTATACGAGAATAGGTATTGTATCTAGGTGATAAATACGTAAAGTCCCTTTCAGACGTGTGGCAGCAAGGCCATGCGTCATATAAGTCATTGCTGGTTAAGAGGTGATCCAAGGGGGTGGATTGCCTTCTGGTGTGGTTGGTAGAGTCCAGATGGGTGTCTGGAACTGAATTGAAGTCTCCGCAAATGATGATGTTGTTTTGGTTGAAACTTTTGGCTTTTTTAATTACCTTTTTTATAAAGGTGGTTTGTCTCTGGTTTGGTGCGTAGATTGATGCTAAGATCATGGGGACCGAATTTACTGTGCAACTCAGAATTAGATAGCGCCCTTCTGGGTCACTAATCACTTGATGGGCCTGAAACTGGACAGTGTCTCTTATGGCTATAAGGAGTCCCCTTTGTTTTTTGAAGTAAGATGCCTCAAAGATATGAGGAAATTGGTGGTGTTTGCACGGGGAATGAGACTTGTTGCTGAAGTGAGTCTCCTGTACGCATAAGACATCGGTGTTGTGTTGGAGAGCTGTCTTCCATAAGGATGCTCGTTTTGCCGGATGGTTTAACCCATTAGCATTGAGAGTGAGGAATGATATGGGCATGGTGATGATAGTGGATGCAATGTAGGTTTCTGTTACTTACAGTTTGTTGATCACTCAGTTGTGGATATGGGCAGCAGTGACCTCCTGTGGTCGTTTTTGGAATTGCAGTATTTTAGTTTCTCCTGCTAGGATTTTTAGTGATGGTCTGTAATTACTTGATCAGTTGCTGGCTGTGATTCACTGGTAAAACAAGAGGAAAAAAAAAACAACGGAAAAAGAAACAAGCTGGTAAGACTCAGGAACAAGAACCTAATGGTTCGTAAGGTAACAGCAGCGATAACTGTTCAGATCGCTGTCTAAATTAGGGGTATAGTCCACTTATAACTGTGAGGTGCTTATGACCGAACCAGACTATGTTGAGCTAGTCTTTTATGGAGCAGGCATCATTAGTTATATTGTATGTGGAGTTCTCGATTACTACGGACGAGGTATTTTCTGATCGAGTTGTATCAGACCAAGCCAGTATTCGTGGAGTGTCAATATTCACCTGATATGGGGATTAAATCTGTCGCTAGACTTGTCAATAGCGACGACAATGGAATGCTTGGTAATCCAAGAACAAGGACTCAGAATGGTCGAACAAAGAAAAAGGCAACAAAAAAAAAAGGAGAACAAAATGGTCACTTAGTGTCGGTCGTTGACTAGTTCATTAATGTCTGGTAGTGATTTTTAGGATCGTCCTCTTTGATTTTATGACGTTAAGGTTTTTGCTGGTGTCCTCCAGTGACGACGGGTATAGGTGTTGACTCACTAGTTGTTTGACATTCATTGTCTTTGGAT
>BLSH010368084.1:372045-384636 GCA_018402905.1 Glandirana rugosa | reverse complement strand
AAAGTTTTAACAGACAGAACCCCGCACCGAACGCGCGCGATCGACTACCGGCGTATTCGTCTCTCGAGAGCCGGCTTGGTCCCTCTTTAGCTGAGTTCCTCGTCCGTGTGTAGTGGTTTTGAGGCGTGTCGCGTGGGATTCTACAGGAGATTGGTCGGTCGTAGTCGTGTCGCGTTTTCCTTTCTCCTCGCTGTCGGGTTCTTCCAGTGTCTGGATGGTGCAGTAATGTCCGGGCCCCAGGCCTGGTGATCAGTACTCACTGCGGGGGTTTGCTGTGGGGAATCCAGTCTCATCCGAGCTTTGGCCGGGCTGTGTGACAGAGGGCTGGAAGCGGGTGAGCGTGGAGGGGATGAAAGTGTACCTTGTTCCTGGGATCCTCCTGTGTCAGCGTCGGGAAGATCTGTATAGGCCTGTGTTCTCTGTGGGACCGCGCCGTCGGCGCCATCTTGCCCCTCCATACTGCCAGGTGCCGGCCTGACAAAGAAGTCTGTGACCTTCTTGGGCTGTCGCTCCTCTTTCCTTTTGCGCTGTGCTGATGCTGGCTGGTTAGAGGACATCTTAGGGTGCGCTGTGCGGAGTTTTGGTGATGTGTGCCTGCTCCTTGAGTCGATTTCTCCCTGGTTCGGCCGAGAGCTCTCTGCTTATGCGGCCATCAGCTAGCGCGCGCAAGCCACGCCCCAAGACAGACAATTTTGAAAACAAAAATATATATTTTTTTACTTTCTGCTATAAAATACACCCAATAAAAAAATGTTTAATCAATTTAGGCTTATATGTATTCTGCTGCATATTTTTGGTAAAAAAAATCTGAATAAGAATAATAAGAATATATTGATTGGTTTGCGCAAAAGTTATAGCGTCTACAATCTATGAGATATTTTTTTTTATTTATTTATTTTTTTTTTACTAGTAATGGCGGCAATCAGCAACTTATAGCCAGACTGCAACTGACACTTTTGACACTTTTTGGGGACCAGTGACACTAATACAGTGATCAGTGCTAAACATTGCTATGCACTGTCACTGTACTAATGACACTGACAGGGAAGGGGTTAACATCGGGGCAATCAAAGTGTTAAATGTGTTCCTGACCAGTGCTTTACTACAGTGGGGAAGGTGCTTGTACTAGGAGAAGGTATGGATTGGTGCCCCTGCTTAGCAGAGACACAGGATCCATGTCTTCTGTAGTGACAGAACGGCGATCTACCTTGTTTACATAGGCAGACTGCCATTCTGCCTGTGTACCGAACCATCAGCGGGAGCCGGCGGACATTGAGTCCTTTGTACCCTCCAATCAGCTCCTGCTGTGTCTAATCACAGTGGGAGGGGGCCACTAGCAGCACATGCCCCAAACCAGGAAGTGCAGGATCACGTACTTGCTGACGTTTATCTACAGTATATGGTTGGCGAGTGGTTAAAATTAAAATCCCACAAATAAAAATACACACTTATAGTTACATAGTTATAGTTATATACACAATCCTATACCTGCAGTTGATCCAGAAGAAGGCAAAAAACCCCAGCAAAGCATGATCCAATTTGCTCCAGAGGGGGAAAAATTCCTTCCTGATCCCCCAAGAGGCAATCTGATATTCCCTGCATCAACTTTACCTATAAATGTTAGTATCCAGTCATATTATGTACATATAGGAAATAATACAGGCCTTTTTTTAAAAGTAATCTACTGAGCTGTTCAGAACCAGCTCTTGAGGAAGTCCATTCCACATTTTTACAGCTCTTACTGCAAAAGAAACCAGAAGAAGGCATTGCAAGGCTGACCATTACAAGCATGACTCCCACAGGCGGAGGCACGATGGGATTTGTAGTTCTGCAACAGCTGGAGGGCCTACAGTTTGACACCCCTGCTCTAAGCTTTCTTAATTGCTTAGCCCTCCCATGCCTCCTATCTGTTTGGTTTCCCTTCTCTGCACTTTTTTCAGTTCCCCCAATATTATTTTTGTAAACTGGTGCCAAAAACTGAACTGCATATTCCAGATGAGGTCTTACTAATGATCTGTACAGTGGTAAAATTATCTCTCTCTCTCTCTCTCTGCTGTCCATACCTCTCTTAATACAAGAAACACTTTTGCTTGCTTTGGACATTGAACCTTAGCATTGCATGCTATTATTAAGCTTATGATCTACTAGAGCACTCAGATCCTTATACACCATTGATTCCCCCAGTTGTAACCCCCCTAGTATGTATAATGCATGCATATTCTTAGCCCCAAGTATATAACTTTACATTTATCAATATTAAACCTTATTTGCCACATACAGTATCTCACAAAAGTGAGTAAACCCCTCACATTTTTGTAAATGTTTTATTATATATTTTCATGTGACAACACTGAAGAAATGACACTTTGCTACAATGTAAAGTAGTGAGTGTACAGGTTGTATAACAGTCAAATTTGCTGTCCCCTCAAAATAACTCAACACACAGCCATTAATGTCTAAACCACTGGCAGCAAAAGTGAGTAAACCCCTAAGTGAAAATGTCCAAATTTGGTACAATTAGCCATTTTCCCTCCCCAGTGTCATGTGACTGGTTAGTGTTGCAAGTAGAGTTGAGCGAACCCAAACTGTAAAGTTTGGGTTCCTACCAGACTTTAGGGTGTCCTCCGCGTCCCGAACCCGGACATTTGAGAAAAAGTCCAGGCTCGGGTATTTCTTTTGCACCTGGTGAATAGCTGCAGGGCAGCCAATCAACAAGCGTTTCACTCGTTTGCCCTTAGAAGCCATCACAGCCATGCCTACTAATGGCATGACTGTGATTGGCCAGTGTGTCATGTGACCCAGCCTCTATATAAGCTGGAGTCACGTAGTGCTGCATGTCACATCATCTCATACTAGTGTAGGGAGAGGATGCTGCTGCTGCTGTGAGGGACAGATTCGCTTTAGAAAATCTGTTAAAAACAGTGATTTATTGGTGGGTGGGTGCTAGAGGAGATTTTTGTTTGCTAGAGTACATGTTGTTTGCTAAGCAAAGTGCCTCATATAACACCTAAGCAATTTTTCTGTTTGTTAGGTGGGCGTTTGCAGCCATTTTTTGCAAGTGCAGTGTGTTTGCAACTGCTTGTGTGTCAGGGACACTACTTTAATCGTGTTCTGTTAGTTCAGTTGGCAACATTTTGGCATATTTAAATACTGCTTTTATATTGCAGTTAGACAAATACAATTTTTTTTTTTGTGCAAAATATTACATTTGCGGCCAGCGGGGCATTTCTTGCACAGAATTAAAAAGTGTGTCTACATTGCTGGTTTAAAAAAAAATATTCTAAATACTACATTTGCGGCCAGCAGTGCATTTCTTGAACAAAATTAAAACGTGCGTCTACATTGCTGGTTTAAAAAAAAAGAATAATAAATAGTGCTACATAGTACATTTGCACCTTGCTGTACATTTCTTACACAAAATTAAAAAGTGCGTCAACATTACTGGTTTAAAAAGAAAAAAAAAATAGTGCTACATAGTACATTTGCACCTTGCTGTGCATTTTTTGCACAAAATTAAAAAGTGCGTCTACATTGCCGGTTTAAAAAATAATATAAATTTTTGATAAATAGTACATTTGCGTCCAGAATGAGGAGAGCGTCAAATAAGGGACATGGTCGTGGTCATGGTGCTGCTGGTGCTGCTGGTGTTGGTGAAGCTCCTGTTACAAGGAGAGGACGTGGTCGATCTGTGCCAGCTACACCCACAAGTGAAACACCTTCCTCAGGTGCGAGCAGCCGACAGAACCTTCAACGTTATATGGTAGGCCTGAATGCCGCTCAACAAATGGTGAGGCCAGAACAAGTACAGGCGATAGTGATTAAACCATGGTACATTTTATATGGAAAAAGTGAACCCGTGCTAGAACATCTCTGGGTTTGTCTGCAGATAGTGATCTTTTTTTTGTTTAATATGTCTCAATATTTTGGGGGCTACCCCAATTAGAAAAAAAAAATAAACAAACAAAAAACAGTGTTGGCTACCTCCTCCTCCTCCACCGCCACTTCCACCTACACCGCCACGGTCACCGGCTCCTCAACCTCCTACTCCACATCCACCTCCTCCTCCATTTTTTATATTTTTTAGCTGATTTTAAGTTATTTGTTTGCAGGGTACTTGTCCTACTCTTACACCCATTTTGCTTCATTTTGCAGCCCTCTAGCCCTTTCCAGGACTTTTTTAGAGCAATTTTAGTGCTTAAAAGTTCGGGTCACCATTGACTTCAATGGGGTTCGGGGTCAAGTTCGGGTCAAGTTTGTGGCTGAACTCGAACTTTTTTGCGAAGTTTGGCAGAACCCGCCGAACTCGAACATCCAGGTGTCCGCTCAACTCTAGCTACAAGGTTTCAGGTGTGAATGGGGAGCAGGTGTGTTAAATTTGGTGTTATCGCTCTCACTCTCTCATACTGGTCACTGGAAGTTCAACATGGCACATCATGGCAAAGAACTCTTTCAGGATCTGAAAAAAAGAATTGTCGTTCTATGTAAAGAGTGCACATGCTCAGCATCATATCCAGAGGTTGTCTTTGAGAAATAGACGTATGAGTGCTGCCAGCATTGCTGCAGAGGTTGAAGGGATGGGGGGTCAGCCTGTCAGTGCTCAGACCATATGTCACACGCTGCATGGCAAAGAACTCTTTCATGATCTGAAAAAAAGAATTGTTGCTCTACATAAAGATGGCCTAGGCTATAAGAAGACTGCCAAGACCCTGACACTGAGCTGCAGCATGGTGGCCAAGACCATACAGCAGTTTAACAGAGCAGGTTCCACTCAGAACATGCCTCGCCATGGTCAACCAAAGAAGTTGAGTGCACATGCTAAGCGTCGCACACTGCATCAAATTGGTTTGCATGACTGTCATCCCAGAAGGAAGCCTCTTCTAAAGATGATACACAAGAAAGCCCACAAACAGTTTGCTTAAGACAAGCAGACTAAGGATATGGCTTCCTGGAACCATGTCCTGTGATCTGATGAGACCAAGATAAACTTATTTGGTTCAGATGGTGTCAAGTGCGTGCGGCAGCAACCAGGTGAGGAGTATAAAGACAAGTGTGTCTTGCTTACAGTCAAGCAGTGTGGTGGAAGTGTCATGGTCTGGGGCTGCATGAGTGCTGCTGGCACTGGGAAGCTACAGTTCATTGAGGGAACCATGAATGCCAACATGTACTGTGACATACTGAAGCAGAGCATGATCTCCTCCCTTCGGAGACTGGGCCGCAGGGCAGTATTCCAACATGATAACGACCCCAAACACACCTCCAAGACAACTGCTACCTTGCTAAAGAAGCTTATGGTAAAGGTGATGGACTGGCCAACCATGTCTCCAGACCTAAACCCTATTGAGCATCTGTGGGGCATCCTCAAACAGAAGGTGGAGGAGCGCAAGGTCTCTAACATCCACCAGCTCCATGGTGTCATCATGGAGGAGAGGAAGAGGACTCCAGTGGCAGCCTGTGAAGCTCTGGTGAACTCCATGCCCAAGAGGGCTAAGGCAGTGCTGGAAAATAATGGTGGTGACACAAAATATTGACACTTTGAGCCCAAGTTGGACGTTTTCACTTAGGGGTGTACTCACTTTTGTTGCCAACAGTTTAAACATTAATGGCTGTGTGTTGAGTTATTTTGAGGGGACAGCAAATGTACACTGTTATACAAGCTGTACACTCACTACCTTGTAGCATAGTGTAATTTCTTCAGTGTTGTCAAATGAAAATATATAATAAAAATTTACAAAAATGTGAGGGATGTACTCACTTTTGTGAGTTACTGTAGTTGCCCAATTAAACAGTGCATTGAGGTCTGCTGTAAGTAGGACACATTCTGTAAGGACGTTATTCCACTGCATAGCTTGGTGTCATCTGCAAAGACTGAAATTGTACTTTTAATCCCAGACCCTATATCATTTATAAATATATAGAAAAGTAAGGGTCCCAACACTGAACTTGGGGTACACCACTGATAGCCTTAGACCATTCAGAGTAAGAATAATTTACCACTACTCTCTGAATACTATCTTTTAGCCAGTTTTCTATCAATTAAATAGGGGGGGTCAATTGGGGGTGTGTCAATGCCATCCCCATTATGGGCATACTTAATAAATTTGCCTTCTCTTTGTCCTCAGTCACCCACTCTAGATTATTTTGTAAAGGGCCTACATGCCCAGACCTGACATTTTTTACTATTGATATATATTAAGGTTTTTTTGGGGTTTATCCCACTATCGTTTGCAATCTGTCATTCGTTTTTAATTTTTGCGGCCTTGATTTCATTTTTACATATTCTGTAACATTTCAATATTGATAGTATTCCTTCTTCTTTATTTTTAATAGCTCTTTTCATATTATTTATAGCTTTTTTAACTTTGGCCGTGACCCACATAAGTTTTATTTTTAGCCTTTTAGCCTCCATTCACGCTAATGCATTTTTTGGTGCATTTTACAGAAACGCAGGGAATTTTTTTAACATGGGTTCCTATGGAACATGTTCACATCAATGTATTTTTGTGCCTCTACATTTTTGGAAAGGGTCTGGGACTTTTTTTCCCGCAAAATACAGCGTTTTGCATGTAATAGGCTTCAATGGGCATGCAAGAAAACGCAAGTGCTGCGTTTTTTACGCATTTTACAGCAATTTTGTCGCATTTTGCATTTTTAAATCTGCCTAGCAACAAAATTTACCCCCAAAAAATAAAAAAATAAAAAAACGAATTGCGGCAAAATCGCTGTAAAGACTTGTTAAAAATGCTGTAAATAAATGCGGAAAACACAGCAAAAAGCACTGCAAAAACGTTGAACAGCAAAGTGCATAGATGTGAATGAAGCCTTAAACGTATTGCCCATGAGAATATATTTTGCAGTGTGTTCACATACAGAGTTTTTGAAGAATTCCCATTTCTGTTCTGTGTTCATCAATACCAATATTCCCTCCCAGTCTAAGTCTTGGAGAGCAGCCCTCATCCTTGGAAAATTTACTCTCTTAAAGTTGTGTGCTTTTATATTTTCAGTATGTGCTTGATGCTTACAGATTATATTAAATAAATTCATGCTATGGTCACTGCTACCCAGATGTTCTTTTAGATGAACATTAGTAATAAGCTCTGCATGGTTTGAGATTACCAGGTCCAGTAGAGCATCAATCCTAGTCAAGTCCTCTATGAACTGTACCATAAAATTGTCTTGTAATAGGTTTATAAATGTTTGCCCTTTAGCTGTTCCTGCAATGCCAGGACGCCAGGCAGTTTCTGGATAGTTTAAATCCCCAATTATTATTACTGTCCCAACCCTTACAGCCCTTTCTGTCTGTGCAAGGAGACGAGTCTCCACCTTCTCTTTAGCATGGGGGGGCCTATAACAAGCTCCAATGATTACCTTTGTAGTGCGCACACCCATGTGCATTTCCACCCATAATGCCTCATCACACTTTCCATCAACTAGGTCCTTATTCACACTCGCTTTGAGATCACTTCTCACATAGAGACAGACATCACCACCTTTCCATTTTACCCTGTCTCTCCAAAAGAGAGGATAACCAGGAATATTAATAGCCCAGTCATGTAAAGAATGAAACCAAGATTCAGCAATACTAATTAAATCATGATTTTCATGCACCAAAGCTTCCAACTCACCTATTTTGCTTGGCAGAGTTCTGGCATTGGTGAACAAACACTTTAATTCATTGTTGCATTTTGCACCCGCATTTTGCATATTTTTTATTTTTGAACAAAGTACCATTTCCAATGGTTGTTTGTACCTGCCATAGCCCTCCATCATCTTTCCCTATTCCGCTAATAGGGACTGACCCCTGTCTAACCTGTCTGCCACATTATACTCTAATTCTCCCTCCCTCCTCAATCCTAGTTTAAATACTCCTCCATCCTTCCCATAAGCCTCTCCCCCACCACAGCATACCCCCTTCCATTTAGGCGCAAACCATCTTTAGTATATAGGTTGTACCCCAATAAAAAACCCAGTGCTCATGTTGCACATGGCACAGGCAATAATTCAGAAAATATCACCTTGGAGGTCCTTCCCTTC
This sequence comes from Glandirana rugosa, assembly GCA_018402905.1. Classification (NCBI taxonomy): domain Eukaryota; kingdom Metazoa; phylum Chordata; class Amphibia; order Anura; family Ranidae; genus Glandirana; species Glandirana rugosa. The sequence continues at coordinate 376,605 of BLSH010368084.1, read as the reverse complement.
AACTTGCAGCCTCACTCACATTGATTTATGCCTGAGCCTGGAACTCAAACTTGTGTAGCCTCCAGAAGGAGTGCTGCTGCTCTGCAATTCTCCATGGCGCCAGTGAGTGATCCACTGTGAGCATTTTTTGGGGCAGAGCTTTGGGAGGTGACATCACTTCCATTCATAGTGGAATGCATGATGGTTCCTTGGAGCAGATGCTCTTTCTCCAGAGGCTACACCAGTTTATCTGAGTGCCAGGCTCAGGCATATATCAATGTGAGTGTGCATTTTAATTTGTGTGATTTTAATTTCAATAAAGGGTTTTACGGGTATTTAAGGTGGAAAATAGTTGGATACATTCTTGATGTTCCCCACTGGTCTGTCTGTTTATGAAAGAAGGTCAATCTTCCTGAGAATTTAGAAGAGTCTGGAGACTTGGAGAGAAAGCTCCAAGAGGTCAGTGAGATCTGATGAGTGAGTCACTCTAAGGCCTGGCCTTCTCCTGCCACTGCTTTTTCTTCTTCTCCTTCTTCTTTTTCTGGAGATGTTGACTCGTCGCTCTCTGTGATGTGATGCCCTGCCCCAGAATGTGACATCATGAGGGTGGGGCTCATGATGACATCATTGTGTGGCCCCGCCCCATGCCAATATAAGGCAACCGCGCAGCACAGACCCGGCATTCGAGTGGAAGAGGGCGACGAGTCAACAACTCCAGAAGAAGGAGAAGAAGAAGCAGCGGCGGGAGAAACTAGCCGGGGTGACAGCAGCAAAAGAGCAGAAGACCCCGCAGAAGACCCCTCAGAAGACAGAAGACCCCGCAAAAGAGCCGAAGAAAAGAAGAGAGGGGAGAAGATGCCGGAGCGGATTTAATAAAATATTTTAAAAAGCTGTGTAGTGTTTTTTTTTTTGTACATTTTTTTCTCCCCCAGGTAAATGGGTAGGGGTACAATGTACCCCATACTCATTTACATAGGGTGGGGGGCCCGGCATCTGGGGGCCCCCTTATTAAAGGGGGCTTCCAGATTCCGATAAGCCCCCGCCCGCAGACCCCGACAACCAAAGGCCAGGGTTGTCGGGAAGAGGCTCTTGTCCCCATCAACATGGGGACAAGGTGTTTTGGGGTGGGGGGCAGAGCCCCCCCCCTGCCCCAAAGCACCCATACTCCCCATGTTGAGGGCATGCGGCCTGGTACGGTCCAGAAGGTGTGGGGCTTGCTCGTACCCACCCCCTTTCCTGGCCTGCCGGGCAGCGTGGTCGGATAAGGGTCTGAAATGGATTTTAGGGGGGACCCTAAGCTGTTTTTTCGGCGTGGGTACTCCTCTTAAAATCCATGCCAGATTAAAGAGCCTGGAATGCTCTTGGGGTTGGAACCCCACGCAAATTTTTTGCGGGGGTTCCCTTTTAAGACACCTAGAACACAAGTCGCGCCGCAAGTCAGATCACCGTGATCCGACTTCTGGTGCGGCTTCTATTCAAATCAATGGGCTCCCATAGGGAACCATTGATTTTGAATAGAGGCAGAAAACACAGCTGAAAGCTAGCTTGAAAAAACGTGCATTGACGTCAATGCAAAACGCCGAGAAAAACTACAATTTTTCTCCTGACGTCAGGCCTGGCGTTTTGCTTATTTTTTGCAAACGCTGTGTGTATGAGGCCTAAAGGTTGATACTAGTACAGATGCACAAGAAGCTGTTTTGCACATTGGACTTAACACAATTGCACTTAATTAGGCACTTTACTAGCATGGGGATTGTGGACTACACAAGAATTATTTATTAATTCAGAGTTAATTATTTTAGTATTTTATTTGTGAATTCATTGATATATTATTTGCGAGTATTGGATTAGAAGAAAGATCATCAATTTATTCACATAGGTGTAAATGATTCACATATTCTAAGCATTAATTAGTTGCATAAAATAGCGGATTTTATTGGAGCACTATATTGTAGCACAATTGCACTTTATATTTTTGAGCACTGCTATTAATTTTCTAGTTTCAGCTTACCTGTAGGACAGAGACCTGCTGTATCTCTGCAGCATCCTGGATCAACACTCTATGTAGACTTCCAAACCTTGGGGAGAATTCTATGCAATGCATTTCAGGTACTCCCATTTGTCAAACCTCAACCTATCCAGAAGCAGCTTTGTATTTATAGCTAAATTGCCATCCCTAAGTACTAAAGCAAATTTTTACTCAGGGGAGCTATTTAAACAACAAAACAAGGTAAGTGAGCATATTAGAGAGCATAAGGTTCTTTGAAATTATTGTTGAAATTTGATCACAGTGAACCATTCTCAGGGTGGCTTCCTGTGACTTCACATAGTTGATTAATTTATATTTATTATATTATTTTATATATTAATATAGGTCTGGGGGCTCTTTAGGTTTAGTGTGGAGACTGCATAAATTATTAACCTGTTTTTTACTAAAGTTTTCTCTCAGATCATGTTTTTTATATTAGTAATCAATGAAGGTGTATAACATTTTAATAGCAATAGGGGGACAACAATCTAAGCCTTTTGATTTATTGCTTTATAGGTTAATTTTATAGATACATCTCTATTCTTAGCTCCTAGGCATTTTTCCTCTCAATATTGATTACTTTTCATCCATATTTCCTGTAATATACTGGCAGTCATACTGATTGTTCAGCTTTCCCATGTTAGTAGCAGTTAAAAAGGGGAAATTGCTAAAATGGCCTTTACTTTCTGTCCCATACACATGCTTGAAAAGTCTGAGGCATAAATAGTTCCTTCCATGTGATAGGTGTTTCAGTTTAAAAAAGACAAAATAATTGATAGGGCAGTCATATACAGACCTGCCATGTACATCATAGCACTAAACATACATTGTTTTTACTACATAAAGGAATTATTTGCCTGTGTTTTCAAGGATTTTTTTCCTTAAAGTCTCCTTACTCGTGCTACATATTCTAGCTATGTAACTCCTAAGGCACTTGGCATGCTGATCAGAACTACCAGCCCAGCGCCCTTTAGAAAGAAACAGTACTGTCCATGGGCTGGTATTCTTGGCTATAAATTAGTATGTGAATGGTTTAACCATCCAGTGGGTGAAACGCTCATTTACAGGCCTGATATTAAAAACACAACAAGTCTTTTCTCCTTTTGTGAAATATTATGCACAGATACAGCCCTTAAAGGACTTCCTGCAATGGGAAATAATAGTGCAAGTATGATGGCCCTTACCATTGAAAAACTGTAACGTTATATAATAGCACAAGTGTCGTAACTTTTGGAATGGAAATTGTGTTAAGAGCACTGTACACATTTCCTTTCCTGCCATTAACTGTTGCTCATTCTCCCTTTATGCTATCTCCTTTCTTGAAACTCCCCAAAGAAAGGGCGCATGAGCGAAGCCGTCCATGCCGGTCGCATAGGACGAGAGCTCCGCTAGCAGGGAGGTGATCGCGGCTCGTACAGGCAGCATCAAGCAAGCCAGCTCGCCCAAACCGACAACTCTTCTCCCCCTCAGAGCCAGGCTCATTCGGAGATGGTCCTTGTCGGGCACAAGCACACGAAAAAGGGCAAATCTATACGCGAGGCCCCACTACAGGCCTCATCCAAGATGGCGCTGGACGCGGCCCGACGAACGAGCGGCACCATGCAGCATTCTCCACGGAGATCTCAGGTACCACACAGGGATGAAGGGGAATCAGAAGGAGAGACTATAACAGCCCCCACACTCTCCCTAACCCAAGAGCCCCAAACAGCTCTGATGGCGCAGTTTGAGCGGATGCTCCATAGGGCCCTCAAGCAAACATCTGAACAGATCACTGACCTCCTCACTAGAGAGATCAGGGAACTTGGGCACCGCACAGAAGAGCTAGAACAAAGAGTAGATGTGATAGAATCCGAAATACATAATCAATCTGAAGAAGTGGCCATATTAAAAGAAGAAAACAACACCTTACTCCTTCAACTTGAGGAGTTTGAAAATCGAGCTAGGTGCTCGAACATACGAATTAGAGGGATCCCAGAGACTGTTTTGGACCTCCAATCCACTATCACGGCTCTTTTTCAAGAGCTCATCCCAATAGAACGCCTAGAAATGGACCGCGTCCATAGATCACTTACTCCCAAGAAAGAGAACGGTCCCCCCCGTGATATAATAGCCAAACTCCACTTTTACAGGACAAAGGAGCAGCTCCTCCAAGCAGCCCGTCAGAAAGAGTCCCTGCAGTTCCAAGGCCACAGCGCGTCTTGCAGCAGAGACCGCTACTAGAAAGACAACTCTTGGACCCCATCTTTCTACATTTAGGACCTCCTCTCTCGTATCTAGTCTAACACTAAACGTCTGTACGAACGCTGGTAATATCCACTTAAATTACCTCTTACCCTTTGGGGTCCACATAACTTACACTACAACAACGTCTTGAACCTCAACACCAAAGTTGAGCGCGGAGGAATATTACCAACGGACCCTCTCCAGACGTTTATCGACCATCGACACCGGAACCTTGACGTCCCTGAGAAAGACTGCCCGACGAACCTCCTCGACGAGGAAACAGGACATTTTCACCTCAAACCGATAATATAGTGCCCCCCCTGGCAAGA
>BLSH010368084.1:339779-363362 GCA_018402905.1 Glandirana rugosa | reverse complement strand
TGCTCTGTTGCTATTGCCTGTGTTTGTTTATGTGCTCTTTCTAGCTGGTTAATTTTTGTTATTAGCTTGGCGATTTGTAATTCTCTTTCTTTTTTCTTTCTTGCTCCCCATTTAATAAATTCCCCTCTTAGTACACTTTTATGCGCTTCCCATATTGTGAGGGGTGTGGTGTCTTTAGTGTTGTTTGTTTGGAAATAAATAGAGATGGTTGATTTTATTTGAGCTAGGATTTCGGGGTCTGTCAAGAGAGAGGGGTTTAGTCTCCAATTGAATAATTTTGCAGCCTGTTTCTTTGTGTCAAGATGTATCGATAAGGGTGCGTGGTCAGAGATCAGAATGTTCCCTATTTTGGCTGATTGTAAGTCCGGCAGATCTCTTTGAGATATAAACAGGTAATCGATTCTAGTATATTTTTTATGAGGGTTTGAGAAAAAGGTGAAATCTTTCTCCTTGGGATTTAGCAGTCTCCATGTATCTATTAAAGATAAAGATTGTAGTTGTGTTTTGATTTTTTTTAAGATATGGTATGCTATGCTTGTTTTGCCTGATGATGTATCCTGTAGTGGATTTAAGGGTATATTGAAGTCGCCTCCAACAATTATGCGGCCTGTAGCGAAACTTTTAAGTTCATCCATTACTTTGTTACAGAATGAGATGTGTGCTTTGTTCGGAAAATAGACATTCGCTATAGTTGTTGGGATGCCTGACATTGTGCCTTTTATAAAGAGGAATCTACCTTCCGGATCGGACATGGTATGTTCTGTTCTAAAGGTAGAATCTTTACTCAGTAAGATCGCTACTCCTTTGGTTTTAGCCAACGGATTGGTAGCATGATAAGCCTTAACAAAGAAGTTATTAGTCATTTTTGGGATTGCTGTCCCTTTAAAGTGAGTTTCCTGTAGGAGGACTATTTGGGGATGGATCTTTTTGAGTTCATTCAATATTTTATGTCTTTTTTCAGGGGTTCCGAGACCATTTATATTATGTGATATGATCGTAGGATTTTTTCCTAGGTTGGAGTATGCCATGTTTCTTATTGATTGTTAGAGATATGTAGATGGGGGCTGAGCTGAAAAGATATAGAGGGTGTGTTAGGTTGGTAAAACCGGGGAAATTTGGGGTAGGGAGTTTCTTTGAAGTTACTATCTCTAGAGTTGATTATCGGTCAACTGAGAAGTGTTTTATGTTTAGAATGTAGTATTATTGTGTTTAAATGGTTGCTGGTGTTTTCTTTTGGGGTTGTGGAGGGGCTTTCTCGGCGAATACTAGTGGGTGGTTTAAAGGAGATTCTTGTTTTTAATGTGTTTGTTAGGGTGTATCCCATAGTGGGGTCACCCCACAGTCTATCTGATAGTTTTTGGTATTGTGTTTGTTGTAGGGATTAAGTTTAGAAGGATCATTTACGGCTAGGTTCTATTGTGCAATCTTATCTAGGTTTCCAATCTGAAGCCATAATGCCTTTTGTTTGCATTGACAGAGATAAGACTAATAGAATGTATAACATTAAACCATGTAACCTTAGACAAAACGTGTAAACGTAACATATAAACATGTAACTTCGATTCATATACTTAATACCCTATGGGAGGTCCGTCCTTTAAGTCTATGATTTCCTTATAATATGTTGACTTAACCTGGTTATTGTTGAATAAGGATTTGTTTTTTTAATAGGTTTGTTTACTATCTTTAATATATTTAGACCTCAGACATCTTCTGATTACTCTCATCCAAGATGTCTGATATTTTGTGGACGGAACTCCCATACTGGTCATTATGTCAATTCTGTGTGACTAAATCTTCAAAATTGAGTCCAAATATTTTACGAGGGATCAAGAGAATCTCTTGATGAGAAAAAAAAAAAAAAGGGGGGGGGGAGGGGGGGCACATCTTCTTCGGTACTTCCTCTTTCCTCTCCTCCCCTCTCTCCACCTCTTCCAGGGGGGATGTGGGGTGAACTTTTATTTTTGAGTTATAGAACGTGTAGTCCCGTGGAGGTTTCCCTTCCTTCCATGTCAAAAGGTGGAAAGGTTTAGATTGCTTTATCAGTCAATCCTGGTCTTGTTGATAAGTCTGTTTTCTTTGTCCAATATTTGGTTTCTTCAGGGTGAATGCAGGTAGGATTCGATTTGTCAAAATTTTTCTTGTATATTTATGATGCAGGTTTTGTTGTCCAAGGTGTTTAGATTTGCTGTCTGTTATCTCTGGTCCTTGGTGTTTTGGGCGCAGGTGTACCAGAATTTTGGCTCTCGTTGTATTTCTGTTTTTTCCCCTTGGGGTATGGGGATTTATTAGGAGAGTTTCCTGTAGTGGTCCCTGGTGTTGGTATTGGTGGTGGTAAACGGAACTCTTGGTACCATTCAGGTAAATCAATTAGCTCGCTTTGGATTGCTTCACAGAAAAATGGAATATCTTCTGGTGTACGGAGAAGTATTTGCTTGTTGTCTATAGTTATCTGCACCGCGAATGGGAATTTCCATCTGTACTGGATTTTTTTCTCCTTGAGTATATCTAGCAGCGGTTTTATTGCTCTCCTATTTTTCAGGGTAATTGGCGAAAGATCTTGAAAGAGTAGGATTGTTGCTCCATTAAAGAGTATTTGTTCATTTTGCCTGGCTTTCCTCAATATTTCTTCTTTTAGGGGAAAGTTTTCAAGGCAACAGATAATGTCTCTGGGTGGAGCTGAGTCTGGTCCTTTGGGTCTTAAAGCTCTGTGTGCTCTTTCAAATTTGATTGTGGAGTCAATTGGTCTTTCCAATATGTTATTGAAGATTGAGGTCAAAACTGGTATTATTTCTTCTGGATTAATTGCTTCTGATATACCTCTTATCCTAATATTTTTCCTTCTTCCTCTGTTATCCAGGTCTTCTACTTGTCTGTTTAAGTTGATTAGATGCAAGGAATGTGTGGAGGTTACCTGGTCTAATCTTTTGATTGCCCTGTCTCTCTGCTTTCCTGATTTTTCATTGGATGCTAATTGCTCCGTCAGGACCAATATGTCCGCTTTAAGGTCTGTGATTGCGGAGGAAAAAGATTTCTTTATGTCTGCTGCTATTTCCGTCATATCTCCAAAAGTTAGTGGTTGGTCACGTCTAGTTGATGGTCTCATTGGTCCATCAGATGCGGCCAGTGATTCCTCATCAAAATCCTCCTCATCAGTGTATTCCTGTGTTGGATGTTTGTTTGATACATTTCTGTTTTTTTGTGTTTGGTTTTTGAAAATGTCTGCTATATCTGGGCAGGAGGAGCCTGTCAGCGAGCGCTGGTATCTTGTTTGAGAGCTTGTTTGTGAACTTGTTCTTTGCGGTTTGCCCATTTTGAATCAGTTCCCTGTTAGTATGTTTAGACTGTGTGGTGACCTGTGACAGTGTATTAATAGTCTGTCATACTTTTCTATTCAGATAGTTTGGTAAATCTTGTTTGTTGGTATATTCAGTTTCTTATTTCTTATTTCTTATTTCTTATTTGGGGCCTTTAACTTTAATTGTATCTGACTTTTTCTTCTCTAATTATCAGTGACGTTCGTTGAGAGTACCAAGATGGCTTCTTCAGTAATTCAGTTGGTATATCTCTTGGGTGTGCCAAGATGGCCGCCTGGTGACTTCCGGTTTTATAAAAGAAGTGATTTTGGGACTTTTCTCTGCTAAACAATGCCTTTTAGTTGTGTAGTCGCTAGGGAGAGTTCGTCTGAAGTCTCTTTATTTTGGTTCGGGTGTGTGTAAATCCGTCTTTTAGCCGCTGAGGGATGTCCGGTCGTAGGCCTCAGTAGGCCTTCAGTGAGCCTGGGGCCTCTATTATGTCCCGGTCGCCGGGATGTTAAGCGGGTCGGGATTTTTGGCGTGTTCGTTGGTGGGCCCTCTAGTCTGCAAGTGCGGTAGGTATGTGGAGGGATTAGGAGAGGCTATCACTCGCTGGCTTACCGGTTTTCTTTCTGATGCTCCGGCGCCGCGGCAGCCCGTTCTCGCGTCTTCCCTCTCCTTGATCCGCCGCCTGTGTGACTTGAGGGTAGGCTCGTTCGGGAGGTGATTGTTTGCTGTGTTCGTGGATGGGATGTAATTCTCCCCTTTTTTAGTTTTTTGGGGTAGATTTCTGTGGATGGTGTAGTGTGAGCCCGGAGCTCGCCTGATGCACGTCCTTCGCCTCGAGCCGCAAGCCACGCCCCCCCAAAAATCTTATATCTATTTAGAGTATTACCAATCCACATTCCCCCCCACTTTTTACGTTTACTACAAGGAAGGACATTCAGATTTCTTTGGGGTAAGATCAGACCAAGGATAAAAAGACAAATCCTCTTCTCCCCGAAACTCAAGGGAGGATTAGGGGTGCCAAACTTCTCCAAATATTATCAAGCTGCTCAATTAGCCCAACTTCCAAAATACCACGCCACCAAAGAAATCCCACTATGGGTCCCCATAGAAGCTGTAGATAGTGACCCCCTCTCGGTCGCAAATCTCCTGTGGCTTAACCCGAAGGACCGCAGACATATCGATAACCCGATCACCACACATAGTCTGCACATCTGGGACACCTTGAAAACGAAATATGGCCTCCAATCCCCCCACAATCCACTAATTTCATTCCTGAAAAACCCAGCCTTCTACCCAGCCTGGGTCGCCCCTCACTCCTTCCACAATTGGACCAACTCCAACCTTATCCGAGCCCACTCATTTACAACCCCAGACTCCTTCAAATCATTCCAATCCCTAAGTGAGGCCCACGATCTACCCAACTCTGAAATCTTCAGATACCTCCAGCTCAAACACTTCTTTACTCCCCACTTACGCAGAGACAACTCCATACCAGCCCTAACCCCATATGAACATGTATGTCTCAAAGACCCCCACTCCAGAGGGTTGATTACCTCCCTCTATACCCAACTTCTAGATCCTACCACTCCCTCAACAATGCTGTATGTATCCAACTGGGAGAAGGACCTAGCAACACACCTAGACCCCAAAGAATGGGATGATATTTGGGCCGCCACCAAGTCCTCCTCTCAATCTATAGCAGCAGTTGAAACCAACTATAAAGTCTTGATGCGGTGGTATCTGGTCCCAGCCCGGATCGCCAAATTTCTCCCCACCTACTCCCCTCTCTGCTTCCGCGGCTGTCCAGACCAAGGTTCACATCTCCATACATGGTGGTCCTGCCCGATCGCAGTGTCCTTCTGGAACCAAATTTTTCAAATACTCTCCACCCTCTTTGATAAGACCCTGTCCCCTGACCCTATAGTGGCTATCTTAAATAAGAAACCAGACGGCGTCTCTAAAACCCAATTCAAACTCCTCTTGCAGGTAACAACAGCGGCAAAGCAGACGCTGGCTAAAGCCTGGAAAACACCACTTCTCAATGTGACGGAAACTAAAAACAGGGTCACCAGAGCAATGATCCATGCAAGAATAGAAGCTGTCATTCAAGACAGGGTCGTACCCCATGAGAAGATCTGGGACCCCTGGATGAGGCACTTCGTGCCCTCCAACTTTGATCATAGCCTCCTCACCCCTTGAACATTCATTAAATTACCTAGCTAGTCCACATCTTCTTTGAGTCGGGCAACACCCACCTTACACACCATATAGAGGCGCGGAGTCCTCCCGAACCACCCTACCCCCCATCTTCTCCTTGCCTTCCCCTTCTTTTCCCTCTTTGCCCCTTCCCCATTCTTTACCCCCCTACCCATCTTATATTCCTCACTAGTTTCTCTAGTCATACCTACTCTCTTTATCTCCCATGATCAGGTCTCCTCTAATGTTATTTATTCCACATAACCTCAGTACGGTCAGCCTAAAACCTAAATACATCTGCATTCCTACTCCGCGGACCACCTCAACCTGGGACTACTACCAGTGGTCCTCCAAATACTTTCCCACCCCGAAGTAACAGTGGATCTCGGATCCTGTCCCAGTTTGACAGATAGAACCACCCTCCTTGGTGCAGTTTGTTCCCATGGGGGCACCACAGGAGTGGTGGACACCCACCTTATACCCATCCGACGTCCACTATCAGCCCACCAATCTACTCTTCCTCCACAGCTGACTGTACGATTACTCTCCTACTATCTCAATCTGTTCATAAGCTTTCTCTTGAGCACTCTAAAAATTTACCTGATCGTTTATATCCATTACCTTTGTTTGAGAAACATTCTTGTTCACAATTTTACTTGTATCCATTTGTAAAAACAATAAAACTTTTGAAAAAGAAACTCCCCAAAGAAAGAAGACAGTTTACCTTCTTCATCTTTTATTTCACTGCTTCTGGTGCTACTTTGATTCTGCTCCAAAGGAGAAATACATATTTTTATTATAATCGGTTTCTTATTTTTTCCAGTGTCCCCAGAAGAAGAACACAGTAAAAGCAAACTATACATAACTTTTTTGCAAAGCACACTTTTCCCTTTGTACCTCTCTTTTTAAATCTGAATACCTTTCCTAATTCCCAGAAAGGGATGTAAATACAAAGATAAATTAGACACTGTATCTAAGATTAGATAATAGAATTTTTAGTTCACCAGACTGTAACATTGCCTTCTCTATTCTATTTTATTTCTTTATCCTGATGCTTTTTTGTGAAATAAATATAAATATGAATATAAATAAAACTAAACAAAAAAAACTTGCTTTATTTGACCAAATATGCTTAACCTTTGCTTTAGTTTCAAGTACGCAATTTGCTCACATTGCTCTACATTATAGAGTAAACAGTTCTGCCTTAAAGAAAGGTCAGGATGTGTTCTGATAAAATCTAATTTCATCATTCTGACCAGCGACCTATAACTCCTTAAACATACAGTGCAGTTTAAGTAAAATGTCTGGCTTTGATTATATGTGTTGAAAAGCCATTTTCCCCCTGGGCATATCTTGGGCATAAAAAATTTAAAAATCACAAAAACAATTTGAAGAAGAATTATGACGCACTACATATATTTTGTTGTAGTAAAATGCAAATAAAAGAAAGCAAAAACTATCCATTAAAAAAATGTATGTAAAAAAAAATATTATGATGTAGATTACAGATATACAGAAAGTACACAGGTTCTTCAATTATATTTCCTTGTACTACTTCTAGCATATCTTGTATGGTGCAGTGATAGATTAGATTTGTGTCATTAGTTCTTTTTATGATAAAATACATTTTATTCTGGCATCGCAATGCAATTAATTCTGCTGGGAAGATACAGGAAAAATGTTGTTTGCTCAAAGGCACAGTTAAAAATGGGGTCGAAATGTACTATAAGACATTAATTTCACAAAGGACTACAAGAGAATTTTGCTAGATTACATGCTCTGCTCATGAATAAATTAATAAATGTTATGTTGCCTGGAGGAAATGTGTTTATAGGAGTTTTTCTTAAGTAAAGCATAACATTTTCTTGGCTATTCTGAAAAGGCTGGGAAGTCTGCATGAATGCTGTATGACATGTTTCAAAATTATTATTTTGTGGCCATTTAAGAGATGATGCTCAAAAAAATGTTTACTATGTTTACTAACTCTTATTCCATCATTTCAAACCATCTAATTTTACCCAAACTGGACCTCCAGGAAAACAACTAAACATGCAGTTGACACAGTAATATGTTTACTGTTTTGCCTGCCAAATGATTTGTAATTCTCTTTGACAAATCTCATAAGCAATACATCTCTAACATGCTGCATAGTGAAGCAATTTATGTTAACTTTCTGCTGCCAGCCTGCTTATTGGATAATGAGCTTCATCAGCTCAGTCTAGTTAGCAGGTAGACAATCTAGGTTAAATCAAAGCTAAACTAGGAGGCCATGAAGGGATCTTCCCTGTCTGTGCTGTTTGGCAGGGGTGTGTAAATCACAAGTGACTAAATTGAAGGAGAACTTCATTCAAAGCCTTTCAATTGAGTAGATTAGACCACCAACATATGTCATTTTTTCTGTGGCTTCCTTTTTGCATAAATGTATTTGCTTAAAGCCCATCTCTGGGGCTTTAAGTCAACACCACCACCCATTCAGAATATCTGAGACTTTAAGTCAATATTCCTACCCATTCAGAATCACCAGTTAAAAATAAAACACTCTAACACATTCTTGTCTCACCTGAATACTCTGCTGTGTCACCATTCATATCATCTCTTCTGGTAGTGGAGAACGTGACTCCACCTCTTAACATCTCTGGGACACTGAGCTCAATAATGGACTCTTCTAGGGCTCTAACTTGTCCAGTTTACCTGGTCCTTTAACTCCACTGGGATATAATCCAGACTTTCCACCAAGGATGGTTTATTTGGCTAAATTGCAGCTGAATGAACACACCCTTATTGATTACACATTGTGTACAAGAGGGCAAATTAAAATTGCATGTCAGTCTAGCAGCAGAATTGGGGGATCAGGCGATGGCGAATTGGAAGTACCATCAGATATATAGTTATATTTTCAAGCGTGAAAACATTCCTTGCTGAGACCTCTGACTCTTTTCAAATCTGTTTGCCTTAAGGGTAATACAACTCAAAAGACCATTTCGATGTCATATACTTGACTACACATTTCACACACTTTAGGCCCGGTTAGATTCAGAGCACTTTGGGAATCCGCCCTTAATACAACCTTTCAAGATGAACAATGGCAGCATATGTGTATCTTTGCACATAAATGTTTCATCAGCACCTGCTTCCAGGAAGCTTCATATACATATATATCACATTGGCATGCAACACCTGTCAAACTGAAACATTGGTTCCCACAGTCCTGTGATCTATGTTGGCATTGTAATCAAGAGAAAGGTTCCCTGGTACATATCTGGTTGGAATGTCCTTTAATAACTATCTTCTGGCAGAGGATTCGCAAACTGATCATACATATCACTGATATCAAGATTCAACTGACACCGACCTGTTGCATTCTCAATATTTCCGATTGCTCCATGAGAAAATCTAAATGACCTTTAACAAGATACCTATTGATAGTGGCGAAAGCTTTAATAAACCAACATTGGAAATCTACACACATTTAATCAATTAAAGAGTGGATTAATACAATTGAGGAGCCTGTTTGTGGGTGTATCTCTGAAATACAGGGAGCCGAGGTACAGGAGGGACATGAGTGCCTGATGTTGATTGCAGAACCTGCAGCAGATGATGCCACTCCAAGGGGACCGTGGAACCAGAGAAGCAGGAAAAGTGGCAATGTTCAGAGGACTGGTCCAGGTTAAAGGGACACTCTGCTTATGTTGATGGTTCTGGGCTAGCAGCGTATCAGGACTCGGAATGCTGGAACATACAATGATGTGCAGCGCTGGTGCAGCAGGCAGCCAGGCAAGCACTCAAAGGTTAACAGGAACCAGGATCAAAGGCAGTAGCAGAATCATAGGAATAGCTGAGGTCGTCAACAGACGGGCAGCGAGGTACCAAGTCGTCAGCAAAGCCAGAGTCAGGAAATATAAACAGCAGGACAGAAGCAGGATCCAAAGCCAAGGTTAAGGGACACGCCAGGTTAACAACAGGGAGAACATACAGGATTGATCAGGATACAGGACACAGCTTAAGATCAGTCAGCAAAGATCATGGGAATGAGCTCCCTTTAAATAGCCCATCTGGCGCCAAGTGCAATTGTGTCCATGTGCATGCACATGCACGTTCATGCATTCCCGCGTGCATGCGTGCGCTTGTTGCCCGGTCTTCAGGAAATACTATGCACATTGCACATCTGTGCGCCAGACGTCTTATAGGAATTCCCTGACAGTTAGTGATCAGGACACTGATTGTGACCTATACTGGTATTAGAAAAATGTTCTGGTGCTAACTGATTATCAGGACACTGGTGCTAATTGAAACTGGTTCTAGAGCACTGTATTGGTGCTGGCTGGGCATCAGGACGCTGCTGCTGGTTGGCACCAGGCTTAGAACATTTGTACTGGTGCTTACTGGTGAATGGAGCACTGGTACTAGTTGGCACTGGTATTAGAACACTTGAACGGGTGCTTACTGGCAATTAGAGCACTGGTGCTAGCTGGTATTAGAGTACTTGTATTGGTGCTTATTGGTGATCAGGGCACTGGCATTGGATGGCACTGCTTTTAGAACAGTGCTGGCTGGTAAAGCAGGTGTCTCTTACTGGCTGACCCTGATATAAGAAACCTAGTACTGGTGCTTGCTGGTAATCTGGGCACTGGTGCTGGCTGGCAATGGTATTGGAACATTGTACTGGTGCTTACTGGTTAGTAGGGATGAGCCGAACACCCACTGGTTCAGCTCGCACCAGAACACCGCGTACAGGCAATAAGTTTGTTCAAATATGCGAACCCAAGTAAAAGCCATAAAAAGTGTATGGGGACCCGGGTACTGCCCTAGGGGACATGTATCAATGCCCAAAAGGTTTTTAAAAAGATTGTTTTTTTCAGGAGCATTGATTTTAATAATGACAACAGTGAAACAATAAAAATGTAATATTCCTTTAAATATCATGCATGGGGGATCCTCTTAGTCTTCATGTAAAGGGGCGCATCTGTGTGATGTGTGCAGGAGCAAAATGACATTTGTAAAGGAAAAATTGTCCTCTAAAATTGCTTGCGGCTGTAATGTATTGGCGGTTCACGGGAATATACATATAAATCACTGAAAAAATAGCATGGGGGTTGTCCCAGTTCATACCAGGCCCTTTGGGTCTGGTATGGATTTTAAGGGGAACTTCATGCCAGAATTAAAAAGAGAATTGATGTGGAGTCCCCCTTTAAAACCCATACCAGACCCTTATCTGAGCATACAACCTGGCCGGGCAGGATAGGGGGGATGGGTGAGTG
Source organism: Glandirana rugosa (assembly GCA_018402905.1). NCBI lineage: Eukaryota > Metazoa > Chordata > Amphibia > Anura > Ranidae > Glandirana > Glandirana rugosa. Next base: position 352,603 of record BLSH010368084.1, on the reverse strand, counting down.
CCCCCCTCCTGAACCAGGCTACATGCCCTCAACATTGGGGGGTGGGTATTTTGGGGTAGGGGGGCCTTGCGCCCCCCACCCCAAAGCACCTTGTCCCCATGTTGATGGGGACAAGGGCCTCACCCCCAAAAACCTTGCCGCTGGGGCTGCGGGCAGGGGGCTTATTGTAATCTGGAAGCACCCTTTAATAAGGGGGCCCCCAGAGCCCACCTCTCCATGTGAATGAGTATCGGCTACATTGTAATCCCTACTAATTCACCAAAAACACCATGTAATGCACTTCATGCTGCTCAATGTATTATATGCCCTGATTGGGCAATGTTTTGCCCAATCAAGATGCAGTTCAAACTCGTTGTTAAGAAACAGGGCCAGGAAGCTGGCTACAGCGTCCTTAACAACTGATGGGTTATCAGCTGTCAATGGGCTTCCCCACCGACAGCTAAATAAAAAAAAGAAAACATTTGCCAGTAAAAAATATAACAAAAATTAGCATGGGGTCATTTAAAATACAAAAATGCGAAAATTTTAAATACACACGGTGTAGGGTCCCCCATAATCCATAAAACACCCTTATCTGATAATGCATCCTGGCAGGCAGGGGCGTTGGGAGCCCAGGGCTTATGGGGCCACAGCCCTGGGGGTTCCCACCGAAAAGCCCCGGGGCTCGGGGCAGTCTAATTCTATTATTAGCTACCATACAATGAAGCTGATGCGGTGGCGGCACCTATGATGGACGTCAGCACACTGGTCCAATCCCACTAGCACGGGACGTGTGACATCCATTACAGGGTGCTACCACTGCAACCAAAATGCGTACTCGGTAGTGATACTGTGGGATGGGCGCTGGGTAGCTGTGATGGACATCACACTTGGCCAATCCCACGCTAGCGTGGGACATGTGACATCCATTAAAGGACACTACTAGGTACTATCTGTTACGGATATAAGGCAGCGCGCTGGGAACATCCTGATGTAAGGAGGCATGCTGGGGAAACCCTGATGTAAGGAGGCATGCTGGAGACACCCTGATGTAAGAAGGCATGCTGGGGACACCCTGATGTAAGGAGACACGCTGGGGACACCCTGATGTAAGGAGGCATGCTGGGGAAACCCTGATGTAATGAGGCATTCTAAGGGCACCCTGATGTAAGGAGGCACGCTGGGGACACCCTGATGTAATGCGGCATGCTAGGGACACCCTGATGTAAGGCGGCACGCTGGGGACACCCTGATGTAAGGAGGCATGCTGGGGACACCCTGATGTAAGGAGGCACGCTGGGGACACCCTGATGTAAGGTGGCATGCTGGGGACACCTTGATGTAAGGCGGCAGGCTGGGAACACCCTGAGGTAAGGAGGCAAGCTGGGGACACCCTGAGGTAAGGAGGCAAGCTGGGGACACCCTGATGTAAGGAGGCACGCTAAGTACACCCTCATGTAAGGAGACACACTGGGGACACCCTGATGTAAGGCAGCAAGCTGGGAATATTCTGAGTTAAGGAGGCAAGCTGGAGACACCTTGATGTAAGGAGGCACGCTGCTGGGGACACCCTGACGGCATCTGGTGGCAGGCGACATAGCAAGTGACACACTCTGAGCTCCCACTAATTCTGCATTATGGTGAGTTGAATGATTTAATTTTATATTACAATGTAATATAAGAAATAATGCGCTTCAATCATCCTGACACCATAGCAACCATGGTAACGGGATGATTGAATCGCTAACTCCAGATGTTTGGAGAATCTTTATCTGCTGATTGCTAAACTTTCCATAATACACATATTGCTATTTTTTGAAGGATCTTGGCCTGCTGTCCCTACATCCCTCTATCTTTCCTTCTCTCTCCTTCCCTCCTATTTCATTCTTTCTTTCTCCCTTCATCCCTCATTCATCTCAGACTCAAACCACACCCCCTTTGAGCCACGCCACTTTAAGCCATGCCCATTTTTACAGCGGCGCACTTCACACGCTACATTTCTTTGGGCTGAAGCCCCTGGGCTTTTTCCCACCTCTTCCAGGTGGGGAAGAGTGAGCACCCCCTCCTGAACCATACCAGGCCACATGCCCTCAACATGGGGGGCTGAGTACTTTGGGGAAGGGGGGCTCTGCCACTGATAATAACGGTGATTCTTCAATATAATGTATATATCTCACAGTCACACAGTGTGCCAAAATTAAATATGTCAAGTAAAAAATATATAAAGTATGGGGATGTAAGGAGTGCTGGCAGCTATATAGGAGCATCGGATAGCAGCTCACATGGTTTCTCTATTATCTCTTTAAGAAGGGGACCCCCAGATCTCAGCCACCCCTATGTAAATAAGTAAGTTTACCGAAAAAGTGTCAAAAAATAATAAAACACAGAAACAGTTTTTGACAATTCCTTTATTAAAAAAATAAAAAAAACAATATTCCCCAAGGTAAATCATGATGCTGCATCACCGCTGGACTCAAAAACGAACAATAAAAAAACTATCCTCCCGCCGTATAAGCAAACCCACGAATGTCTGGCTTGCCGTTTGACAATTCTTATATAGGTAAGGGTGGGGCCACCTGGCGACGTCACCTGGTGGCACTGCTCCCCTTGGGACGTCATGGACTGGTGCATGCTGGGCAAGTGAGGGCACTGGGCCAATTACTTGCATACAAGCCTTCAAAATAGGCACGTTTGATTTTTCCTGTTTGGCTCCTTTAAACTTCAATGGGGTTCACTGTTCAGGTCAGAAGTTTTCCCCTGTTTGGGAGTTCTGCTGTGAACCAAATGGGGGGTGTTCAGCCCATCTCTACCCGCCAACTCATCATTTATATGTTCCCCCAACCCTTGCCAGAAAGCCGCTGTAAGTACCTCATTGTTCCAAGAAAGTTCAGCTATTATGGTGCAGAAATGAATCCAACAGTGAGGTTGCATTGATGGAGGCGAAGAAGTGTGCTTGGCCTGGCTCATCAAAAATTGTTTTAAAGAGAGTGAGGAATGCTGTGATATCATTGGTCACTAAATCAATCTTTTCCCACAGCGGAGAGGTCCATGCCAAAGACTCTCCAGTAGAGTTGAGCGAACACCTGGATGTTCGGGTTCGGAGGGTCTGAACCAACTTTGGAAAACAGTCCCGGTTCGGCACCGAACGTTGCCCGAACGTTATCCCGGACCCCGAACCCCATTGAAGTCAATGGGTACCCGAACTTTTAGGCACAAAAATGGCTGTAACAAAGTCCTGGCAAGTGCTAGAGGGCTGCAAAAGGAAGTAAAATAGGGGTAAGAGTAGGGCAAGTGCCCTACAAAAAAATGGGGATAGGGAAAATGAATTAAAATCAAATAAAAAAATGGGAAAGGGGGATAACGCCTCCTGCCGTGCTAAACACGCGTGCAGACAATACACTGGCTGCAGGGCAGGCCAGCACCTCCAAGGCATAAACGGCAAGCTCAGGCCATGTGGCCAATTTGGAGACCCAGAAGTTGAATGGGGCTGACCCATCAGTCAGTACGTGTAGGCGTGTGCACACATACTCTTGCACCATGTTGCTGAAATGCTGCCTCCTGCTAAGACGTTGTCTATCGGCTGGTGGTGATGTTTGTTGTGGCGGGCTGCTGACAAAGCTTTGCCACATTTCGGCCATGCTAACCCTGCCTTCTGAGGTGCTGGCGGTGGCACAGCTGCGTTGGTGGCCTCTTCCTCCTCCTCTGCCTTCGCCTTGTGCTTCTGCTGAGCCCCCGGTGTCATTTGGGAATGGCCTCAGCAGCACCTCTACCAGTGTGCGCTTGTAGTCGCGCATCTTCCTCTCACGCTCCAGTGAGGGAATTAAGGACACGCATATGAGGTGGTGAGCGGGAAGGCCGAAGTTCTGCTGCAGCACAGACAGGTGAGCAGCAGCAGGGTGAGAACGCCGAAAGAGTGCACAGATGGCCCGCACTTTATGCAGAAGCTCTGACATATCCGGGTAGTTTTTTAGAAAATTCTGTACCACCAAATTCAGCACATGAGCCAGGCAAGGGATGTGCGTCAAACCGGCTCGGCCCAAAGCCGCTACGAGATTTCGGCCATTGTGGCACACCACCAGGCCGGGCTTGAGGCTCAGTGGCAACAACCACTCATTGGTCAGTTGTTCAATGCTGTCCACAGATCCTGCGCAGTGTGGGGTTTATCCCCCAAACATATCAGTTTTAAAACAGCCTGCTGTCGTTTTCCCCTGGATGTGCTGATGTTGGTGGTGAAAGTGTTACACTGAGCGGATGAGTGGGTGGTTGAGGAGGAGGAAGCGCAGTAGGAGGAGGAGGCAACAGGAGGCAAAGAGAAATGCCCTGCAATCCTCGGTGGTGGAAGGACATGCGCCAAATGGCTAGCCGGCTCAGGCCCACCCACCACTACATTTGCCCAGTGTGCAGTTAGCGAGATATAGCGTCCCTGCCCGTGCTTACTGGTCCATGTATCAGTGGTTATGTGGACCTTGCCACAGATGCCGTTGCGCAGTGCACACTTGATCTTGTCCCCAACTTGTTTGTGCAGGGAAGGGATGGCTCGCCTGGAAAAGTAGTGGCGGCTGGGAACCACGTACTGTGGGACAGCCACCGCCATCAGGTTTTTGAAACTGTCCGTGTCCACCAGATGGAATGACAGCATTTCAATTGCCAGGAATTTTGAAATGCTGGCATTCAGGGCCAGGGATTGTGGGTGGGTAGGGGGGTACTTCCTCTTTCTCTCCAGTGTTTGGGAGATGGACAGCTGTAAGCTTCCATGGGACCATGTGGAAATGCTTGGGGACGGTGGCAGACATGGTGGCATTGATGTCATATCGTCTGTTTGCTGGGTGCCAGATGACACTGTCACTGTAGAGGTGGAGGAAGAGGCAGAGGCAGCAGCAGAAGAGGAAGCAGGAGGAGGCCGAGACCTTTCTTGGATTTTGAGGTAATTATTCCAATGCAGCTTGTGCCTTGAATTTAGATGCCTGGTCATTGGGGTTGTGCTCAGGTTGAGAACATTTATGCCCCGGCTCAGGCTATCATTGCACAGCTTGCAAACCACTCGTGTCTTGTCGTCAGCACATTGTCTGAAGAACTGCCACGCGGGGGAATGACTTTGAGCTGCCTTTGGTGTGCTAGGTCCCTGGGTGCGGTGGGTAGTAGCAGGCATACTGTCTAGGGGACGCTCGCTCCGCTTTTGCAACCTGCTTCCTTTTGCTGTGCTGGTGCCTCTGTGTGACCACCACCTCTTCCTCCAAACTCCACACGTCACTCGCATGACCCTCATTCCATGTGGGGTCTAGGACCTCATCATACTGCAAACATCATCTTCCACCCACCCTTCACTACTTCCCTCCTTGTTAGCCTGCACACTGAGGCAAGCTGCAGCAGTTGGCACCTGTGTTTCATCATCATCAGAAATGTGCTGCGCTGGTGTTTCCATGTCCTCATCCTGCAACAGAAGTGGTTGGGCATCGGTGCACTCAATGTCTTACACTTCTGGGGCAGCGCTATGTGGATGACCCACGGAAAGCACACCAGGAGAGTCATCAAAAAGCATAAGAGTCTCTTGCAGGACATGGGGCTCAGACTGCTTGGCTAATTTACAAGGGGCTGAGGTGAAAGACAGATGGCCATGGGGTTCAGGTGCCAACTCCGAGTTTTCATCAAGGGATCGGGAGGGAGACAATGTGAAGGAACTGGAGGCATTGTCAGCCACCCAATCTACTATCGTCTGTACTTGTTCTGACCTCACCAATCCTTGAGGGGCATTCTGGCCTACCATATACCAGTGAAGGTTCTGTTGGCTACCTGAGGAAGGTGTTTCCCTTGTGCGTGTAGCTGGCACACCTCGACCACGACCTCTCCTTCCAACAGGAGGTTCACCAACACCAGCAGCACCAGCAGCACCATGACCACGTCCCTTATTTGCTCTCCTCATTGGGCCCGCAAATGTACTATGTAGCCCTATGTAAGTATTTATTAATACCAATTAATACCTTTTTTTTGGAAAACACCAACGTAGCCGGACTTTTTATTTTGGTGCAAGAAATGCACTGCTCACACCAACAGCTGGAAGCTCTCCCTTTAGAACTAGGAGATTATTTTTGAACAATAAATAATCTGTGACTTACAGCAACAGCTGGAACCTGGCCCTATAGGAGTAGGCAATGGTTTTTGAACAATAATCTGTCCCTCTAAGCAACAGCTGAAAACTCTCCCTTTAGAACTAGGAGATGATTTTTGAACAATAATGTGTCACTTACAGCAACAGCTGTAACCTGGCCCTATCGGAGTAGGCAATTATTTTTGAATAATAATCTGTCCCTCTAAGCAACAGCTGGAAACTCTCCCTTTAGAACTAGGAGATTATTTTTGAACAATAAATAATATGTGACTTACAGCAACAGCTGGAACATGGCCCTATAGGAGTAGGCAATGGTTTTTGAACAATAATCTGTCCCTCTAAGCAACAGCTGGAAACTCTCCCTTTAGAACTAGGAGATGATTTTTGAACAATAATATGTCACTTACAGCAACAGCTGTAACCTGGCCCTATCGGAGTAGGCAATGATTTTTTAACAATAATCTGTCCCTCTAAGCAACAGCTGGAAACTCTCCCTTTAGAACTAGGAGATTCTTTTTGAACAATAATGTGTCACTTACAGCTACAGCTGGCCCTATAGGAGTAGGCATTTTTTTTGAACAATAATCTGTCCCTCTAAGCAGAAGCCTCTACCTAGTGCAGTCAGATCTCTCAAAGCAGCAGTATGTGAAATCTCAAATTACTCCCACAATGTGATTGTTGTGTACGATCCCACAATCTGATCGTTGTGTACGATCATAGCGATCGTTGTGTTATGCAGAGTTTGATCTGCGATCTGCAATCTGTTACGCAATCTGTTACAGCAGTATGTGAAATCTCAAATTTCTGCAATCTGTCCCTCAGAGCAACAGCAGTAGTAATCTCAGGATGCAGGATCAGATGTTAAAATGTCTGCAATCTCTCCCTCACAAAAACGCTGGCAGCTTCCTCTCCCTACACTAACCCAAGAGCATGTGACATGCAGCACTGTGACTCCAGCTTATAAAGAGGCTGGGTCACATGATGCACTGGCCAATCACAGCCATGCCATTAGTAGGCATGGCTGTGATGGTTTCGAAGGGCAAACCAGTGAAACGCTTGTTGATTGGCTGCACTTCAGCTATTCAACATGCGTGATCAACTACCAGAACCCAGAACCCGAACCCGAATGTTTTTTGAAATGTCCGTGTTCGGATCCGGGTCCCGGACACCCGAAAGTTAGGTACGGACCCGAACGTTACAGTCCGGGTTCCCTCAACACTACTCTCCAGAAAATAAAGAAATCACATATGTGACCTTGGTCTGACCAGAAGGGAAATTCTACAGCTGTAATTCAAAATTAATGTTACATTGGTTAACAAACCCATGGCAGGCCTTAGGATCTCCAGAGAATTGCAGTGGGCCTGAAAGATGAAGCGTGGACAGCGCTACCAGAATGGTTTGAGGCATGGGGGGGCACATGAGATACGTCTGCAGGCACCAGAAGCAAAGTTCGGAGTTAATCCAAATGAGTGGTTAGAGTCTCCAGGTGAAGAATAACTTGAACTTGACTAGATTCTTGGGCACTGAGCCTTTGGAGAAATCACTCATTGAAATCTGCAGGTAATGGGGATTCCTCTGTCATGGTTTGAGCAAACTGTCATGATCAGAGGGTAAGGATGCCTGGGACTGTAACTCAAGATCCAGCGGATGAACCAATGATCAACTAATCGGGTATATCCAGGAAAGGACCCTCAAAGCTGCAGAAGCAGTGTGACCAGAGTTGCAGAGTCTAAAGAGCCACCCACTGGATGTTGTGCTGCAAGGCAGCCCCCAGGTTGCAGCTCTCTAGCACAGCTGTGTGGGCACAGTGCAACCAAGTAGCATGCTGGAAGGACATGGGGTACACACAGAGACTATACTGAGACACACACAGCAACATGAAATTAAGGGATCCACGGACAGAAAGCAAAGGAAATATAACTGCACAGCCAGAGAGAACACTAAGAACAAAGACAGAATCAAGCAACACACAGAAAAGGGGTTACTCAGACATCAGTGTGGAGACACGTTGTTTGAACACTAAGCCACAGGTGCAAAGGCTTGATAATACCTAAGTTCAGGTCAGATTGACAGAAACCTGAGCAGCTTGAACAGAAGGTAGAACCTGGCGTCGGGTCAATGTACATGGAAGTGTGACAGCACATGTACTTGAATGGTTTCCTCGCCTCTATTAAAGCATTGACAATGGCAGAACAGGATTTATCCCCAGTTGATCTTATGGCTCTCCCCTGGGGTCATTAAAATTATCTCTACATGTTATATTCCTCCTCACCCTTGATATTTGCCGTCCTTTGTACATGGTACAGAAGGGGACTATATACAGGTGGTCCTCTAGTTACAAACATTCGACTTACAAACGACTCCTACTTACAAACGGAAGTAGAGAACAGGAAATGAGAGGAAATCTACCCATAGGAAGGGAAATTCACTCCTGTAAGAGTTATTATGGGAAAAAGGTGTCTCCACTGATGCTTTATCACCGAGGTTTGTTTCCACAAAAACCCAAAATTTTCAAAATCCAATTATCATTGGGACAAGAAGTGAGGTGGAATCTTATGAACAGAAACATAGACAGTAAAACAAACATTATAGGGGTGTTAACCCTTTCCTATGCTATCCGAATAGCTTAAAAATAGTTTTTTGGCTGAAGGTACACTTAAAAAATGTACCTGTTCCGACTTACAAACAAATTCAACTTAAGAACAAACCTACAGACCCTATCTTGTTTGTAACCCGGGGACTGCCTCTAGTCTTCTGTCATCAGATCCATCCTCTCTGACAATCCCACGTTCCCTCAGGGAATGAGGTCCTCCGTGCTTGGCTCATTTTCTCCCACCACATGGCTAGTGGCCCATTCCTTTATACATCCTCATTCAGGATTACCTGCCCCCCCTCCCCGCAAGACCAGGCAATCTGCTTATAGCTCTTCATTTTCCTCTTTTTGTAGGCAACTGTTTACCCCTTACTCAAACTCACTGTACACTGTCCGAATATGAACGGCTTTGTTCCCTCCATGAGACGCCTAGACATTTACTTTCCACGCTTTATAAGCTACTTCATGCATTGTTACGTGTTGACCTTCCAACCTATACTAGGATGTGATCCGTGGATTTGTGAAAGGTCTTTCAGCTGCTGAATGGCAGACGTTGTTCCATGTTATGCACAAATCTACTATATCCTGTTATGCGCAGGAAAAAACCTTTTAAGCTGCTTTTGCAATGGTACAGGGAACCTTCATTGTTCATCAGATGTTCCCTTCCACGTCTGATACCTGTTGGGGATGTGGCTCTGCGACAGGTACTTATTTACATATCTGGTGAGATTGTGTCAATATACAACTTTTCTATTAACAACAAAAGGGCACACCAACCTACTGCATTACCAACATAACAATTTTATTTTGAAGCATAAAAGGTATTCTACTTACAAACACATGACAAGCACAAGCATGTTAAGGAATGCAGAGGAGACCACCTCTTGGTCCACAGCACTCAGTCAGTGGTGTGGGAAGCTCTTGTAGAGTCCAAAGGCTTATGCCTTTTGAGGGTTGAACCCTCTTCCTCAGTGTCAAAGAAAGTACGAATGATTCTACGCCAACCTTTATACCTCAGTGAGCCATTAGCCTAGATGTAAAGTGCCCTCCCACCTAAACAATTCTTTAGATAAGACATGTCTTATCTTTTTAGAGTTGATAAAGATGGTAAAATCTATTCCAAAACCCACTTTAAACCCAGTGCGGGTTATTCATATATTCACATCTTCGTGCCCAGAGTCCCCACCATCCCAAGTGAATAGAAAGAGAGGACTACAAGGAGCAGAGTGTAATTCTGAAAAGGAAATTTATGAAAAGGGTTATCAGGAGGTACACATTGAGGAAGCCTAATACAAATATTATAAGCTCTATGAAGATTGACCGTTTGAACAAACGAATAAACTAGAGATACACAGTAATATACAACCAGGCCATGTAAGATTTTGCACTAACTACGACAATATGGCCCCAGCAATAAAGAGATTAATACAAAATAATTGGAAAATCCTCAAACAGGATCCTGTGTTGAGAGATAGTTTGCCCTCTTATCTGACTCTTATATATAGGAAACCAAAAGACCTCAGGAGCATGATAATGCCCAGTAGAGTAAGCAAAGTAAGATCAAAATGTATGAATAACAAATGGTTAAGTACCTTTGATAAGAAGAACAGCTATAAATGTGGCGTTACCATCTGTGGCACTTGTGTCCACATGTGCCACCATAAGAAGGAAGTCACAGGGGCTAACTACAATATTTACCATATGAAACAGTTTATTGATTGGGCACCTCTTATGTGATATATGACCTGCTGTGTCTTTGTGGTCTCCTATATGTGGGCCTCACCTCTTGTGCCCTGAGGGTCAGAATAGGGGAACATAAAAGTAGCATCAGCTGCAAGAAAGAAAAGTATTTGGTACCCCAACGCATCCTACAAGTACTGAATGGAAGTGTTAAAGGTTTAAATCAGAACTCCGGGGTTTTCAAAAAAAAACCCATTAGTACACCTTCCTACTCTAAACAGTTATTACATTTGTGAAATTCCTTACCTTTGAAGAGATATGTCCAATTTAATTTACAGGAAGTGGTCTCTCTAGTTCAAATGATGCAGGCATGTATTTAGCTAGGAAGGCTCTGTTAGAAGAGTGATTGCATCATATCCTCTTCTTTCTGTTTAGACTACATTTCCCATCATGCTTTGCACATTTCAATGAATGTGGGAGGTACACTAGCCTGTACATGTAAATGTGAACAAGCCCACTTCAACATGAATCACACCACTCACACAGTTTCCAGATGTTTGCAGAACAGTGATATGGGTTCGCCCGGTTTTAGTTAAAGTGTTACACACAGTTTCCAGATGTTTGCAGAACAGTAGTATGTTTTCTCCCGGTTTTAGTTAAAGTGTTACACACAGTTTCCAGATGTTTGCAGAACAGTAGTATGGCTTCTCCCGGTTTTAGTTAAAGTGTTACACACAGTTTCCAGATGTTTGTGGAACAGTGATATGGGTTCGCCCAGTTTTAGTTAAAGTGTTACACACAGTTTCCAGATGTTTGCAGAACAGTAGTATGGTTTGTCCCGATTTTAGTTAATGTGTTACACACAGTTTCCAGATGTTTGCAGAACAGTGATATGGGTTCGCCCGGTTTTAGTTAAAGTGTTACACACAATTTCCAGATGTTTGCAGAACAGTAGTATGGTTTCTCCCGGTTTTAGTTAAAGTGTTACACACAGTTTTTCAGATGTTTGCAGAACAGTAGTATGGCTTCTCCCGGTTTTAGTTAAAGTGTTACACACAGTTTCCAGATGCTTGCAGAACAGTGATTATGGTTATCCCGGCTTATTTATACTTTTTTGACACAGTTTGAAGATGATTTTAGAACAGTGATATGGCTTCTACCGTTAATTAATACTTTTCAGACACAGTTTGAAGATGGTCCACATCCACCTCCATTTTTTATTTTCTTTATGAAATTATTTTTTTAAAAATGCTTTTAGTTATTATCCTGTCCCCATTTCTTTGTAGGGCACTTGTCCCACCCTTACCCCCATGTCCTTCCTTTTGCAGACCTCTAGGACTTTCCTGGACTTTTTTACAGCCATTTTTGTGCCTAAAAGTTCGGGTCCTCATTTCAATGGGGTTCGGGGTCCGGGACAAAGTTTGGGTTCTGTCCGGACCCGAACCCGGACTTTGTCCCGAAGTTCGGTCGAACCAGCAAAACCCGGACTTCCAGAAGTTCGCTCAACTCTAGAAATATTCCATCTCCTCCTCCAGATCTGAGATCATTATAACAGCCTCTGTGATATGTAACATCACATATAATACACATCACGCTGAAAATAAGACATAAAAATGAAACTTTTCAGGGATGGTGGAAACCCCTCCTATAGATATATGGAAGTGTATGGTGTCAGTAAACAGTGCAGCCTCATCAGTGCCGCTTATCGGTGCCCATCAGTGCGGTCACACAGTGCCCATCAGTGCAGTCACACAGTGCCCACCAGTGCCACTTATCAGTGCCCATCAATGCGGTGACACCATGCCCACCAGTGCTGCTTATCAGTGCCCATCAGTGCAGTGACACCATGCCCACCAGTGCTGCTTATCAGTGCCCATCAGTGCAGTGACACCATGCCCATCAGTGTTGTGACACCATGCCCACTGATGCTGCTTATCAGTGCCCATCAGTGCAGTGACACTGTGCCCACCAATGCGGCTTATCAGTGCCCATTAGTGCAGTGACACAATGCCCACCAGTGCTGCTTATCAGTGCGGTGACACCGTGCCCACCAGTGCCATTTACCAGTGTGGTGACACTGTGCCCACTAGTGCAGCTTATCAGTGTGGTGACACTGTGCCCACCTGTGCTGCTTATCAGTGCAGGGACACTGTACCCACCAGTGCTGCTTATCAGTGCTCAACAGTGCAGTGACACCATGCTCACCAGTGCCTCGTATCAGTGCCCATCAGTGTGGTGACACCGTGCCCCCCACCAGTGCTGCTTATCAGTGCAAATCAGTGCAGTGACACGTGCCCCCCACCAGTGCCGCTTATCAGTCCCCATCAGTGCAGTGACACCATGCCCCCCACCAGTGCTGCTTATCAGTGCCCATCAGTGCAATGACACCGTGCGACTATTCGACGTGATCACCCGTGTCACAGTGGTGTGACCATTTACCGTGACCACCCGTGCCACAGTGGCGTG
>BLSH010368084.1:328002-339769 GCA_018402905.1 Glandirana rugosa | reverse complement strand
TGCTGCTTATCAGTGCCCATCAGTGCGGTGAAACCTTGCCCCCCACCAGTGCTGCTTTTCAGTGCCCATCAGTGCAGTGACACCATGCCCCCCACCAGTGCTGCTTATCAGTGCCCATTAGTGCGATGACCCCGTGCCCCCCACCAATGCTACTTATCAGTGCCCATCAGTGCCGTGACGCCATGCCCCCACCAGTGCTGCTCATAAGTACCCATCAGTGCGATGACACCGTGCCCCCCACCAGTGCTGCTTATCAGTGCCCATCAGTGCAAAGACACAGTGCCCCCCACCAGTGCTGCTTATCAGTGCCCATCAGTGTGAGGACACCGTGCCCCTACCAGTGCCGCTTATCAGTGCTCATCAGTGCTGCTTATCAGTGTGGTGACCCCCCCCATGCCTGGTATTTCTGGAATGCCTGGCATGTTTGCTATGTGAACACCGTTCTGCTTTCTCCTGTCACAGCCGTATTGTGATATACACCGCAGAGCGCACAGCTCTGATACGGCTGTGAAAGGAGAAAGTCACACTGCGGTGATTACATAGCAAACATGCCAGACATTCCAGGAATAGCAGAAATTTCCTGCTACAACATGCCTGGTATTCCTGGAATGTCTGGCATGTTTGCTATGTAATCACCGCTGTGTGACTTTCTCTTGTCACAGCCATATCGGCACTGTGCGCTCTGCACTGTATATCACAATATGGCAGTGACAGGGGAAAAAAACAGAGTGTAGCTTACATTGCAAGCATGCCAGGCAATTTCAGAAATAGCAGGCATGTCTAAGCAGGAGATCTCTGCTATCATTTATGAGATGCTGGGTGGGCGGATGAGGGGGGGGCAGAAGGACAATTGCTGGCAGAGAGGAGGAGGAGGGAGGAGGAAACCACTTCTATGGGTGGCACAACAGACCCCCTCCATCCACTAAAGCCCAGCAAGTGGAAATAAAAATGCCTGCTGGGCTGTTAGAAAACTACAGGAAGGCGTGTCAGACCGCTGCTGCCAGTTCAGGACGGCCAGCGGTTTTACAATCCGAAAGTCAGAGGGGAATAACATTTTTTCAGCAAGTTCAGCAGGCTACTACAGAGGAACTACAGAGCTCAGCAGAAGATGGATGGCATAGTTGGTGAAGGTAGGAGATCAGCAACATTCAGCTGTCATTCCACTGGGACTAGACCCCTATGGATGAACTACAGGGATTTTAATGAAACTAAGAGCTTCATACACTAAGGAATGTTCCTTGCAGCGTTTAAAGAGCTGGATGGTTCTGGACCAAATTGGGTGTGTATGGTCCCTGCCCTGTCATAGAACTGTATGATTCTGTGGAGATTATCTCAGTAAAGTATCCATCAACTGGGGACCTTCAGGGGTCCTGTGTCCTCCAGTGGGCAGTCACTGGAAGACTTTGGCAGATGGAGAGTGGAATTATGTTTTGTGTAATATGATTTAGAACCAGCTGGCATGGAGTCTCTCTGAAGAAGCAGCTAACTCTGCAAAACATCAGCATACTCCACGAATATACCATCTGGGTTCTGTAATTTTGTATCAATAAGGCATTGCTATTTAACTTAATGTTAATACATTTTCTACCTTTATAGAAGTTACTTGTCTGAGAATAATTACTGCTCACAGTGTCATCAATATCCCTTAAAAACCCTCTATATATACACCCCCTGTACTTGGAGGGGAGGTTCTGCGTTTTTGAGTTAGTGAGCGTTTTTGGGCGTTAGAGTGTTTTTACAGCTGAAAAACGTCTCTCAGAACCCTCTGGTCTTGGGTTTTTTTTTTATAGCTCAAAAATGTCACTGCTCAAAACAGTTGACAACAGCCTATGTCTGAATGAACACAAAGGATAACATGATGGAGGGTTTAATGACTGTAGAAAAAAACATCTGCAGCTGAAAACAGCAGCCGTAAAAACGTCAAAAAATGTCCTGTGTGCATGAGGCCTTAACCTCATTTGCCACATACTCATCCAATGAAACAGTGCATTGAGATCTGCTTGTAAGTTGGAGACATCCTGTAAAGACATTATTCCATTGCATAGCTTGGTGTCATCTGCAAACACTGAAATTGTACTTTTAATCCTAGACCCTATACCATTTATAAATATATTGAGAAGTAAGGGCGCCAACACTGAACCTTGGGGTACACCACTGATAACTTTAGACCATTCAGAGTAAGAACCACTACTCTCTGAATTCTGTCTTTTAGCCAGTTCTCTATCCAAGTACAAACTGATCTATCCAAGCCTGTAGACTTTACCTTTCACATTAGCCATTTGTGGGAACTGTGTCAAACGCTTTGGCAAAATCCAAGTATACTACGTCCATAGCCACCCCTCTGTCCAAGGTTTTACTTACCTCCTCATAAAAAGAAATCAGGTTTGTTTGGCAACTTCTGTCTTTCATGAATCCATGCTGTCTGTTGCTTAAAACATTTTTTTCCAATAAGAATTCATCTATGAAAATCTCCAATATATTATAAACTATAGAAGTTAAACTAACAGGTCTATAGTTACTTGGTAAAGACTTTGATCCCTTTTTAAATATGGGCAACACATTGGCCCAACGACAATCCAGTAGTACTATTCCAGTCGTTAAGGAGTCCCTAAAAATGAGATACAATGGCTTTGAAATGAAAGAGCTCAATTCTTTTAGGATCCTTGGGTGGATGCCACCTGGTCCAGGTGCTTTATCTACCTTTATTCTGTCTAAATAGTTCTGGACCATTTCACTTTTGAGCCATTGTGGATCATTTGGGGCTGTGTCACTACCAACCTAATTATGGACATTCTCATTTGTATACACAGAGCTGAAGTAAGTATTTAATATGTTTGCCTTCTCTTTGTCCACAGTTACCCACTCTAAATTATTTTGTAAAGGGCCCACATGCTCAGACCTGACTTTAATACTATTAATATATTTGATGAATTTTTTGGGGTTTGTCTTACTATCTTTTGCAATTTGCTGTTTGTTTTGAACTTTTGCATCCTTGATTTACTTTTTACATATTCTGTTGTAGCATTTAAAAGATGATAGTATTCCTTCATTTTTATATTTTTAAATGCTCTTTTCTTATCATTTATAACTATTTTAATTTTGGCCGAGAGCCACATATGTTTTATTTTTAGCCTTTTAAACTTATTGGCCATGGGAATATAGAAACATCATTAAGCTAAGTGAGGTTTAGTGTCCCAGAGAGAGTTTTCAATAAACTTGGTCATTGGATCCCATTTGGCCTTTATCTATCAATATATTTATAACAACTGCTAGGTACCCCTTTTTCCTTTGACCCTTCCATCATTTTAGGAGTCCATCTAGTAAGTTAGTTTTGGCTTTCTTTGAAAGTTATGCTACTAGTCCCTGCGATTACTAGTAAGTTATGCTTACTTTACATTTACAGCCTGAAGTACATTCAGTTCTGCCTCCTCAATAGAGGTTATGGCAGTTGTCTCTTTCTCTATGGATTGATATTTGCTCAAAATAGCCGGAAATCAATATGGTATATATAGGGTATGCGCATCCCCATTAGACACTCCACTACAGCACTAGTGCTTTATTGCATATTTAAATAGGTTTAGTGTTAAACATAACCTATGGTGGTATTGTGACACACACATACATTTATAAAAACGGCCACTTTATTTTTAGTATGGATGATTACCATGGGTGTTCATGTGCTGGGAGACTTTTTATACACAAACATATATATATATATATATATATATTTATATATATTTTGGTCCTACGTGAGCATGGTTGCAGTTGATTATGACAAATTATAGGGATTTATTTTACGTGCTCAGGTGGCACGTTTTTTATCACATACCATGCATCACACGCACATGTACAGTCACCTATGGACACTGCATAGCGTGTGGTGTATTTATATGTGTGTATATGTATATTTGTGTGTACACACACATATATATTTATATGTATATATATGTCTATAGTAACATTTATGCAGTTTTTATTTCATTCAACATCTTCATCATCACTTTTGTTAGCATTGTAATTATTTATACTGTTTACTACTACTCATTATACCACCTGGTATCTATATCTGCTCTGGGTCCGATAATTGTTTTAGTGGGACACAGGTTTAGTGAGCATTGGTTCGGTACAGATGGTGCAAGCTATGCTATTGAATTTACATATTTGCACATCTAAGCACGTTTTACATTTATAGGTATATTCAATGTAATTTTATAAAAAAAAGTTTTTATATAACTAATTAATTTGTTTTTCCATTTTTTTCTGTATATATATATATATATATATATATATATATATATATATTTATATGTTGTGGAAGATTAGCTTGTGGGGATATTCAGCATGGAGGTTCGTTTCTTTAAAATCTGGCGGCTTGCCAGATCTATTATCACAGGTTTGCAAGATTAAAACATGACATAACTTGCACATAAAAAGTGAAAACTAAACAATCGGGTTCCTCTCTATACAGTGTGGGGCTGTCCCTGACACCCACAAAATATAAGCACAGTGCAAACCTTGATCTTTGAGTCCAAATTATCACACAGAGCTCACTTAGCTTTCTCCCTCTGAGATCCAGGATAGAGCTCTCCTCTGCTCTCTTCCTGCTCATTAAATGCAAGTGGAGAGGGGTTAGAGTGGACCAGAAAGTCCAGGCCGAAACCAGCTCTGCCAAGGTGGCTGGCAAAACCCGGGTCGGACTCTCACCAGGCGCCTCAAAGTGATTGCATGCGAGGCAACAAATATCGCCTGTCCATTATGGCTCTTCGCATAATGTCACATACCCCCCCTGTGCTCAAGCCCCTGGGGCGGAGCAACTATCCTGACCATGCAGTGGGCCCAGGAAAGACCATCAGCGTTATTTTGGAGCCTTCTGGCCTGGTGTTCCACTGAGAACTTAAATGGCTGTAGGGCCAGAAACCACCTAGTCACCCTGCTATTTTTCTTCCGGTTGTTACACATCCACCTTGATCATTGAGTCCAAATTATCACACAGAGCTCACTCAGCTTTCTCCCTCTGAGATCCAGGATAGAGCTCTCCTCTGCTCTCTTCCTGCTCATTAAATGCAGGTGGAGAGGGGTTAGAGTGGACCAGAAAGTCCAGGCCGAAACCAGCTCTGCCAAGGTGGCTGGCAAAACCCTGGTCGGATTCTCACTAGTCGCCTCAAAGTGATTGCATGCGAGGCAACAAATATCGCCTATCCATTATGGCTCTTCGCAAAATGTCACATACCCCCTGTGCTCAAGCCCCTGGGGCGGAGCAACTATCCTGACCATGCAGTGGGCCCAGGAAAGACCATCAGCGTTATTTTGGAGCCTTCTGGCCCGGTGTTCCACTGAGAACTTAAACGGCTGTAGGGCCAGAAACCACCTAGTCACCCTGCTATTTTTCTTCCGGTTGTTACACATCCACTTAAGTAGGGCATGGTCAGTGACTAGCCTGAATGCCCTTCCCAGCAGGTAGTATTGTAGGGCTTCTAAGGCCCACTTGATATCCAGTCACTTCTTATCCACAATGACATAACTCATTTCATGCCTATTAAGCTTCCTGCTTAAGTAGACGACCGGGTGCTCCTCACTGTCTCTCATCTGGAACAGAACAGCGCCTAGTCCCACCTCAGAGGCATTGGTTTTAACCACAAACTCCTTTGTGAAGTCTGAGGTCATGAGCACCAGCTGTACACAAAGGGCTTGCTTCAAATTCTGGAAAGCCTTCTCGGCTTTGGGATGCCACTTAACCATTCCTGACCCTCTGCCCTTCATCAGATTATAAAAATTATGGAAATGGCGCTGTCTCCTTGGCATGTCTGTGTAAGTGTTCCTTTAAAGATGTGTGTGGGCCTTTGTCTTTGGCACCCTTATTCAAATTACCATGGATGGAATACAGAGTAAAAAAATGAGAAAAAAGCTGATGTCCGTAAATGTCCGTAAAACATAAAATGTGTAAAAACACCTAAAATCACTTAATAAATAAGTACACGAGAAACAGGCAGATATGATACAGATAAAATTAGGGAGGAAAAATGTAAAAATAGAAATTGGTGAATAGTTCAAAATATTGTCCGTAAATGTCCGTATGTTCGTAGATGTCCGTAAAAATAAAAATAAAGTGCTATGGTGCCAAAAGGTGCAAAATCAATCAATGAACCTTAAATATTGTGCAATGGTTAAGAAAAAATGGGGTCTCCAAAAGTAGTTGTGTCCGATTGCGCTAATTCATGCTGCAATAGGTATTGGTGTTTCAGAATCAGTATCTTTCTGCTATGCGATTATGACTCTTTCCATATCTTTATTTGAACAAAAAACAGTGATCCTTCTGTGAGTAATCCTTTTGGTGTATAAAATAATTTGAGCCGGATACTGAGGGAAGATTCCAGTATACAGGCATCTTGATCGAGGACACAACCACAGGAGAAACATACCAGGACCCAACAAGGAGGACCAAAAGACCCCATTTACCAAGGTGTGTACCCCTGCAGGGGTATGAAACATCTGGTAAGTGCGGGAACATACGGGAGAGCACGCGTGGAAGTCACCTTACTACCTTGAATAAGCACGGAAGTCACTTTTCATTTATACAGGTATTTGGCCTCCTCCAGACCTATGGCACACCTTTTTGGGTTGGCTGTGGGACTTCTCCATCACGTCTAATGCCAACATGGACCCCTGGTTCCGTGATTATGTCATGTTGTAGTACAGTGGTCATTCCGGGTAGTGAAGAGAAAAAGTCTCTATTTTTACTCACAAATTCCTTAACGTCATTTTGTTGCATCAGTGACAAGGACTCGGTTATGGGGACATCCAGGGTCAGGGGTAACCTGTTCTTTTGGGGAGTGGGCACTGCCAATAAACTCTCTCTGTCCTTTCACAGTTTTAGGAGATTAACATGGTAAATCTGTTCCGGTTTCCATTTCCCAGGCTGGTAAACTTTGTAGTTTACTTCTAGAGTTGAGCGAACACCCAGACGTTCGGGTTTGGAGGGTCTGAACGAACTTTGGAAAAAAGTCCGGGTTCGGCACCAAACGTTGCCCGAACGTTATCCCGAACTTTTAGGCACAAAAATGGCTGTAACAAAGTCCTGGAAAGTGTTAGAGGGCTGCAAAAGGAAGTAAAAGTGGGGTAAGAGTAGGGCAAGTGCCCTACAAAAAATGGGGCTAGGGAAAATAAATTAAAATCAAATAAAAAAAAATGGGAAGGGGGGGTGGATGTGGAGTAGGAGCCTAGAGGTTGACTAGGCCGTGACCATGGCAGTGTAGGTGGAAGTGGCAGTGGTCGAGGAAGAGGAGGTAGTCAGCACTGTATTTTTTTTTTGTTTGTTTATAATTGGGGTAGCCCCCAAAATATTGAGGCCTATTCAAAAAAAACAAGTATACGAATGGCTGTGTGAGTCCGGTCTAAATGTTTATTCTGAACAAGGTACAGACAAGTCTTGTGGGATCCATGCCCGATTCATTTTAATAAAGGTTAGCTTGTCCACGTTGGCTGTGGACAAACTGCTGCGCTTGTCTGTGATAACGCCTCCTGCCGTGCTAAACACACGTTCAGACAATACACTGGCTGCAGGGCAGGCCAGCACCTCCAAGGCATAAACGGCAAGCTCAGGCCATGTGGCCAATTTGGAGACCCAGAAGTTGAATGGGGCTGACCCATCAGTCAGTACGTGTAGGCGTGTGCACACATACTCTTGCACCATGTTGCTGAAATGCTGCCTCCTGCTAAGACATTGTCTATCGGCTGGTGGTGCTGTTTGTTGTGGCGGGCTGCTGACAAAGCTTTGCCACATTTCGGCCATGCTAACCCTGCCTTCTGAGGTGCTGGCGGTGGCACAACTGCATTGGTGGCCTCTTCCTCCTCCTCCTCTGCCTTCGC
The DNA here is from genome assembly GCA_018402905.1 of Glandirana rugosa. Taxonomy (NCBI): domain Eukaryota; kingdom Metazoa; phylum Chordata; class Amphibia; order Anura; family Ranidae; genus Glandirana; species Glandirana rugosa. The sequence continues at coordinate 331,903 of BLSH010368084.1, read as the reverse complement.
CTTGTGCTTCCGCTGGGTCCCCAGTGTCATTTGGGAATGCCCTCAGCAGCGCCTCTACCAGTGTGCGCTTGTGGTCGCGCATCTTCCTCTCACGCTCCAGTGAGGGAATTAAGGATGGCACGTTGTCCTTGTAATGGCAATCCAGCAGGGTGGCCACCCAGTAAACGGCACAAGTTAAAATGTTGGCAACTCGGCTGTCGGTGAGCAGGCACTGCAGCATGTAGTCGCTCATGTGTGACAGGCTGCCCAGAGGCAAAGAGAAGCTGTCCTCTGTGGGAGGTATATCATCTGTGTCCTCTGTATTCCCCCAGCCACGCTCCAGTGATGCCCACGAGCTGCGTTGGGTGCCACCCTGCTGCAATTCCTCCTCCTCCTCATCTTCCTCGTCCTCCGCGTCCTCCAGAACTGTGCCCTGGCTTGAATATTTTTGACCTGGCCTATGCTGGTGCAGAAACCCACCCTCCGAGCCACTTGTGAATGACTGGCCTGACAACCGAGTAAACAACCCCTCTTCCTCCTCCTCCTCATCCTCCTGTGCCACATCCTCTTCCATCATGGCCCAAAGTGTTTTTTCAAGGAGACATAGAAGTGGTATAGTAATGCTGAGAACAGCGTCATCGGCACTGGCCATGTTGGTGGAGTACTCAAAACACCGCAATACCCTACACAGGTGTTGCATGGAGGCCCACTCGTTGGTGGTGAAGTGTTGCTGTTCCGCAGAGTGACTGACCCGTGCGTGCTGCAGCTGAAACTCGACTATTGCCTGCTGCTGCTCGCACAGTCTCTCCAGCATGTGCAAGGTGTTGCACCTTGTGGGCACGTTGCATATGAGGCGGTGAGCGGGAAGGCCGAAGTTCCGCTGCAGTGCAGACAGGCGAGCAGCAGCAGGATGAGAACGCCGAAAGTGTGCACAGGCGGTCCACACTTTATGCAGCTGCTCTGACATATGCGGGTAGTTTTTTTTTTTTAATTTTGTACCACCAAATTCAGCACATGCGTCAGGCAAGAGATGTGCGTCAAACCGGCTCGGCCCAGAGCCGCTATGAGATTTCGGCCATTGTCGCACACCACCAGGCCAGGCTTGAGGCTCAGTGGCAACAACCACTCATTGGTCTGTTGTGCAATGCCCGTCCACAGATCCTGCGCAGTGTGGGGTTTATCCCCCAAACATATCAGTTTTAAAACAGCCTGCTGTCGTTTCCCCCTGGATGTGCTGATGTTGGTGGTGAAGGTGTTACGCTGAGCGGATGAGTGGGTGGTCAAGGAGGAGGAAGCGCAGTAGAAGGAGGAGGCAACAGGAGGCAAAGAGAAATGCCCTGCAATCCTCGTTGGTGGAAGGACATGCGCCAAATGGCTAGCCGGCTCAGGCGCACCCACCACTACATGTGCCCAGTGTGCAGTTAGCGAGATATAGCGTCCCTGCCCGTGCTTACTGGTCCATGTATCAGTGGTTATGTGGACCTTGCCACTGATGGCGTTGCGCAATGCACACTTGATCTTGTCCCAGACTTGTTTGTGCAGGGAAGGGATGGCTCGCCTGGAAAAGTAGTGGCGGCTGGGTACCACATACTGTGGGACAGCCACCACCATCAGGTTTTTGAAACTGTCCATGTCCACCAGACGGAATGACAGCATTTCAATTGCCAGGAATTTTGAAATGCTGGCATTCAGGGCCAGGGATCGTGGGTGGGTAGGGGGGTACCTCCTCTTTCTCTCCAGTGTTTGGGAAATGAACAGCTGTAAGCTTCCATGGGACCATGTGGAAATGCTTGGGGACAGTGGCGGACATGGTGGCGTTGCTGTCATATCGTCTGTTTGCTGGGTGGCAGGTGACACTGTCACTGTAGAGGTGGAGGAAGAGGCCGAGGCAGCAGCAGAAGAGGAAGCAGGAGGCTGAGACCTTTCTTGGATTTTGAGGTAATTATTCCAATGCACCTTGTGCCTTGAGTTTAGATGCCTGGTCATGGGGGTTGTGCTCAGGTTGAGAACATTTATGCCCCAGCTCAGGCTATCATTGCACAGCTTGCAAACCACTCTTGTCTTGTCGTCAGCACATTGTCTGAAGAACTGCCTAGCGGGGGAACGCCTTTGAGCTGCCTTTGGTGTGCTCGGTTCCTGGGCGCGGTTTCTACTGTCTAGGGGACGCTCGCTCCGCTTTTGCAACCTGCTTCCTCTTTTGCTGTGCTGGTGCCTCTGTGCGACCACCACCTCTTCCTCCAAATCCACACGTCACTCGCATGACCCTCATTCCATGTGGGGTCTAGGACCTCATCATCCTCCACATCATCTTCCACCCACCCTTCACCACTGCCCTCCTTGTCAGTCTGCACACTGAGCCAAGCTGCAGCAGTTGGCACCTGTGTTTCATCATCATCAGAAATGTGCTGCGCTGGTGTTTCCATGTCCTCATCCTGCAACAAAAGTGGTTGGGCATCGGTGCACTCAATGTCTTCCACTTCTGGGGCAGCGCTATGTGGATGGCCCACAGAAAGCACACCAGGAGAGTCATCAAAAAGCATAAGAGTCTCTTGCAGGCCCTCTTCTTCATCCCCACCCCCCCTCTTTCACTCTGATCCTCTCTCCCCATCCACATCCTGTCTCACCTCTCCTTCCACCTCTCCTTCCCTCCCCCTTTCCTTCCCTCCCCCTACATCTGTTACAGTTTGAGTCTAGATAGACACAACTACCCCCTTAGGCTGATCAGGTCTACCCTCTGATATACACTAATGTCCTCCAACCAAAGGGTGGAGTTTGACTTATACTCAGGCTTAGATTCTCACCCAACTTATCTCCCCCCTTCTTCACTTAGAAGCCTACTAACACACAGTTACGGACACGGTCACCTTGAGCTTCCTGCGTTGGGGCGCACCCCCAACCGGAAAGTTTGGATAATGTTCTACTTTGTGTTCAACCCCTGGTCCAGGTGCAGATTGTTCCCAGTGGGGCATCTGGACTGGGAGGTGATCTCATATAGGATTTAGTACCTAGGTAGCTTCTTGGTGTCCTCCAATTATCTAAATATGAAATCTCATTGTAACTAGTAACTGTTTACAGATCTATTACCTGTGACTATATTTGCCTAACCCATAGACCTGTTAAATTTTGGATATATCTAGCATTTATGTGGATTTCTGTACATTTACTCCTTTGTACTTGTTCTACACTAGTAAAACTTTTGAAACAGAAAGAGTCTCTTGCAGGACTTGGGGCTCAGACTGCTTGGCTAATTTACAAGGGGCTGAGGTGAAAGACAGATGGCCATGGGGTTCAGGTGCCAACTCTGAACTTTCATCAAGGGAGCGGGAGGGAGACAATGTGAAAGAACTGGAGGCATTATCAGCCACCCAATCTACTATCGACTGTACTTGTTCTGGCCTCACCAATCGTTGAGGGGCATTCGGGCCTACCATATACCGGTGAAGTTTCTGTTGGCTACCTGAGGAAGGTGTTTCCCTTGTGGGTGTAGCTGGCACACCTCGACCACGTCCTCTCCTTCCAACAGGAGGTTCACCAACACCACCAACACCAGCAGCATCACCAGCAGCACCATGACCACGTCCCTTATTTGCTCTCCTTATTGGGCCCGCAAATGTACTATGTAGCCCTATGTAAGTATTTATTAATACCAATTAATACCTTTTTTTTTTTTAAAAACACCAACGTAGCCGGACATTTTATTTTGGTGCAAGAAATGCACTGCTCACACCAACAGCTGGAAGCTCTCCCTTTAGAACTAGGAGATGATTTTTAAACAATAAATAATCTGTCACTTACAGCAACAGCTGGAACCTGGCCCTATAGGAGTAGGCAATGGTTTTTGAACAATAATATGTCCCTCTAAGCAACAGCTGGAAACTCTCCCATCCGGGCTTACGGGGAGTTGCTAACCACTCCGGTCTTG
>BLSH010368084.1:299110-309559 GCA_018402905.1 Glandirana rugosa | reverse complement strand
CAGAACAGTGATATGGGTACTCCCGGCTTATTTATACTTTTTGGACACAGTTTGAAGATGATTTTAGAACAGTTCTATGGCCTCTAATGTTAATTAATACTTTTCAGACCCATTTTGAAGATGATCTCCATTTTTGCATTTTTTATGTTTTTATTTTTTTTTTAATATTTAAAGTTATTTCCCTGTCCCCATTTCTTTGTAGGTCACTTGTCCCACCCTTACCCACATTTCCTTCCTTTTGCAGACCTCTAGGACCTTCCAGGACTATTTTACAGCACTTTTTGTACCTAAAAGTCCGGGTCTCCATTGATTTCAATGGGGTTCGGGGTCCGGTACAAAGTTCGGGTTCTGTCCGGACCCGAACCCGGACTTTGTCCCGAAGTTCGGCCGAACCAGCAGAACCCGGACTTCTAGAAGTTCGCTCAACTCTAGTAAGGATGTGGCGGCCCAGGGAAATGGCAAGGTGTCCTGTGCAGCCATCAGCTCATCCCGGGAGATATAGATATTCAAAGTTTGAAATTTATTAAGGTTAACCAACAAGCCTAATATCACCGCAAACCTGCTGAGGATTGGTAGAAGATTGGGACCGGATACCAACGGAGAGGAGAGGAACAGTAAAATATTGTATGCAAAGAGACAAAGTTTGTGTATGTCCACCCAGGTCAATGCCGGTAATGGTCGGATTGGTCCTAATTAAATGAGGTTCTATAAGGAGGGCAAAAAGGAGCTGCGAGAGTGGGCACCCCTGTCTCACCCCCCTTTAAATAAAGAATGGCGCAGATTTGTAACCTGCATATTTCACATATGCCTGGGGTTTGTCATAGAGGGCAGTGACCCATTTCAGGAAGTTAGGTCTGAATCCCCATCTTTGAAGAGTGTACTGGAGATAAGGCCATGACACTGTGACAAAGGCTTTTTTTATATCGAGGGACAGGAAACAAGCTGGGATGCGACGAGATTTAGCGGCGTGTGCTAAAAGGACAGCTCGGCATATATTGTCTCCCGCTTGGTGGAGAGGTATAAACCCAGCCTGATCACGGTGGATTTGTTTACCGAATGCATTGTTGAGGCGTGTGGCGAGGATCTTGGCCAAGATTTTGATGTCCAAATTCAATAACGAAATTGGCCTATAGTTGGTACATGACGTGTCGTCAGTATGTGGTTTGGGAATCATACAAATTATCGCAGTTAGCGATTCTGCGGTGAACTTTCGGTCATTGAGATAAAGTTAAGTGCTCTGGCTAGAACTGGGGCCAATGGGTCAGAAAATGTCTTATAATAAAGAGTGGGGTATCCGTCGGGGCCTGGACGTTTATTGAGTTTAAGGTGTTTAATTGCCAATAAAACTTCCTCATGGGTAATGGAGCCTTCTAAGAGGTCAAGGTCAGAGGGTGATAATTGAGGGAGATTGATTTGGCTGAAAAGTGCATCCACCTCCGTTTGGTTAAATTGGTCGCTAGATTTGTATAAAGCAGCCAGGTCTGACCGGAATTTCTGAGTTATTCTAAGGGGATTACTTGTTAAAATGTCTTTGGTCAATTTAAGGCGGATTGGTTTGCTGGGTCTGTTGAGGGAGCTTAAGGTGCGTGCTGGAAGCATATCCGGCTTATTTGCTTTCATGTAGTAAACGTGTCGTGACCTATGGAGAGCTTTATCCGCATTCTCGGTAAGGAACAAATCAAATTCTAACCACGCCTTTTCCAACTTGGCTCTATTAGCGGGATTGGGATTCAGGTTGAATCCCGTGTTGCTGGCGCAGAGCTCTCCTTCCAATCCATAGCCAAGAAGCTTGCGTTTGTGATTAAAAAGGGCTGATTGTCACTGCAGGTTACCATGAATGACCGGTTTGTGCGCCTCCCAGAGTGTGAGAGGGGAAACATCGGGGGTGTCGTTATGTTCCATGTAAGTTTTAAGAGCCTGCTGAATGTCAAAGCAGTGTGAAGGATGTTTTAATAGGTGTTCTGGCAAGTACCAAGTAAGGTCTTGGGCTTTGGGGATCGGGGATCTCAGGATGATGAGGACCGCACTGTGGTCGGACCAGGGGATGGGATGGATGGTAGGGGTTAAGAGTTCAGGGGCCATTACAATGGAAACAAAAATATGGTCTATTCTAGAAGATACCTTGTGTGGGTATGAGTAATGAATATAGCATCTTTTGTTCGGATTAAGTTCTCTCCAGGAATCAACTAAATTATGACTCTGGAGCAGCTGGGGGAGTTGCAGTTTCACCGGGGACGTGGGCGGATTGTAGGGTGATTTATCCAGGTACGGAAGGAGAACCTGGTTGGAGTCCCCGCAAATAATTAGCATGCCCATCTTGCAAAAGGTGCAAGATAAAGGAACTAGGATGCCTATTAGGGGCGTAATATGATACTGTCGTGATGGGAACATCTACAAGGTGACCACATAGGATTAAGTATCTACCTTCTGGATCCTGGATAATTTTTTGGGCGGTAAAGGGGGTTGAACGGTGGAATGTCACTAGGGTGCCTCTCTGTTTCGTCGCAGAAGCTGTGAATACTTTGGGATAATAAGCGCTAAAGTGTTTAGGGGTATAGGCAGCCACAAAATGTGTCTCCTGGAGGCAGACTATCTGGGCTTTTAGAGAATGAAAATGCATAAACACTTTAGTCCTTTTTTGGAGAATGTTGAGACCCTGTACATTGAGTGAAAGTATTGTCAAGGGGGCCATGGTGACAGCATTAGATAATGCAACTTATCGGAGCGCGGATTAAGTCGGGAGGACCGGGACCACCAGGCAGACAGGAAAACATGAAAAGAAGAAGATGGGGAAGGAGATTCGACCTGCAGGCTTAAGCCTATGCCATGCCTTACCAAGAAAATGGAGAATGTAAATGGTCACTAGAATAAAAAGGAGAAACAAGGTGAAAAACATATGTAAGTGTGAAAAGCAAAAATACAGCCTGCAATAATGAAGCTGGGTGCAGGAGAGGGAAACTCTGTCCCTGTCAAGGAGTCGGGAACCGTCCTCGGTGGCCCGCATATTAACGGTGGGCAACCTAGGAGGGCTAAGTGGGGTACACATGGATGTCTCACAGCAGACCAGGCCTCAGCAGCTAGGCTGAGGTTAAGAAAACCTGTGGTGCAGTATAACCAGTTAACAACCGGCCCATAGACAAAAGACGTGTACAGGGCGGTTGCTTAACTCTGGGAGGACGTACATTGACGTCCTCCCAGAATCGCGCTTCCCACACACCCCCTAGGGCACACCCTTCCGCTGGCTTTTCTCTCTCCTCTCCACACTGATCGGTGCAGTGTGAAAGGAGAGATGGGGAGAGAGGATGTGTGCAGCGCTGTGGGCAATGTGTAATGCCCACAGCTCTGCTAAGTGACAATGGGGGACAGGTTGCACCCCCCACCATCCATCCACCCCCACCACCCACCCAGCCATCCTCACCCCAGCCATCCTCACCCCATCCAGCAATCCTCACCCCATCCATGCTCACCCACCCAGCCATCCTCACCACATCCATGCTCAGCCACCCATCCATCCATCCATGCTCACCCATCCAACCATCCTCACACGGCCATGCTCACCCACCCAGCCATCCTCAGCCCATCCATGCTCATCCATCCATGCTCAGCCACCCATCCATCCTTCCATCCATCCATGCTCACCCATCCAGCCATCCTCACCCAGCCGTGCTCACCCACCCAGCTGTGCTCAGTCATTCCCATCCATGCTCATCCATCCCCATCCGTGCTCAGTCATCCCCATCTGTGCTCATCCATCCTCATTCGTGCTCAGTCATGCCATTCATGCTCATCCATCCCCATCCGTGCTCATCCATCCCCATCCACGCTCATCCATCCCCATCCGTGTTTATCCATCCCCACCCATGCTCATCTATCCCCATCCATGCTCATCCATCCCCATCCGTGTTTATCCATCCCCACCCACGCTCATCCATCCCCATCCATGCTCATCCATCCCCATCCGTGCTCAGTCATCCCCATCTGTGCTCATCCATCCTCATTCGTGCTCAGTCATCCCATCCATGCTCATCCATCCCCATCCATGCTCATCCATCCTCATTCGTGCTCATCCATCCCCATCTATGCTCATCCATCCCCATCCATGCTCAGTCATCCCCATCCGTGCTCATCTATCCTCATTCGTGCTCAGTCATCCCATCCATGCGCATCCAACCCCATCCGTGCCCATCCATCCCCATCCATGCTCAATCATACCCATCCGTGCTCATCCATCACCATCCGTGCTCAGTCATCCCCATCCATGGCTCATCCATCCCCATCCATGGCTCATTTGTGCCTCATTCATGCTCATCCATACCCCATCAGTTCTCATCAGTGACACATCTGTGCCACTACAGTGCCCATCCATGCCACTACAGTGCCCATCTGTGCTACTACACTGCCCATCTGTGCTACTACACTGCCAATCCGTGCCACTACAGTGCCCATCCATGCCACTACACTGCCCATCCGTGCCACTACACTGCCCATCCATGCCACTACACTGCTCATCTGTGCCACTACACTGCCTATCCGTTCCACTACAGTGCCTATCCATGCCACCACAGTGCCTCACAATAGTGTAAAAGGTAGTCAAATTAGATTTGAAATGTATGCCCCTAGAACACCTGACGGTGCTCCCTGCATGTTGGGCCTCTGTATGTGGTCAGGCTGTGTAAAAGTGTCACACATGTGGTATCGCCATACTCAGGAGGAGTAGCAGAATATTTTGTGGGGTGTCATTTTTGCTATGTACATGCCATGTGTTGGAAATATTGTATAAATGGACAACTTTGTGTAAAAAAAAGCATTTTCATTTTCTTTCCACATTTTTCAAAAACTTTTGGAAAAAATGACATGTTCAAAAGACTCATTATGCCTCCTAGAATATATGTTGGGGTGTTTACTTTCCAAAATGGTGTTCTTTTTTGGGCGTTTCCATTGTCCTGGTGCTCCAGAACCTTCAAAAGTGCAAGATGTAGTCAAGAAATTATATGTGTAATTTATGCTCTTAGATCGCCTGATGGTGCTCCCTGCATGTTGGGCTTCTGTATGTGGCCAGGCTGTGTAAAAGTCTCACACAGGTGGTATTGCCATACTCAGGAGGAGTAGTAGAATGTGTTTTGGGGTGTAATTTGTGGTATTCATATGCTGGGTGTGAGAAATAACCTGTTAACATGTGACAATTTTGTGAAAACTTCATAAAATTCACCATGCCTCTTACTAAATACCTTGGAATGTCTACTTTCCAAGAAGGGGTCATTTGGGGGGTATTTGTACTTTCCTGGCTTTTTAGGGTCTCAAGAATTGAGATAGGCCATCAGTACATCAGGTGTGATCAATATTCAGTGATTAGCAAACCCAAAAAAATCTGGAACTGGCGCTGCTTTGGACAATGTAATTGGTCCTCATTCACTATACCCACATCTTGGTATTGTCAACCATTTTTTTAAAAAGTGCAACAAACATATGGTAAAGTGATAGTGTGCAAAAGAATGTGTGTATGTGCAAGAATAGTATCAAATAAATAGTTGTTGAAACAATTGTGCAGCATAAATATATTAAAACTGCAGTAATGTGTTTGTGTGTGGAACCCTATTTATCCTTAAAAATATAAGAGGGTGTTTTAAGATGATCAATAGTTATAAAAACAACAAGTCATTGGTTAAAACAATTAGTTGAAGCAATGTTTAAAATGAATTAGAAGAGTCAAAAAAGCTGTGCCTACTGACCACCCCTTAATTAGGTGGATTAATATATGATTGACTAATAAGACGGGACAAAATTCATAAACGTTGTCAAGTTCATAAATGATTAGTTCATTGCATGGCAGTGATCAATTCCCCCAAAGTGCTTGTCCCGTCTTATTAGTCAATCATATATTAATCCACCTAATTAAGGGGTGGTCAGTAGGCACAGCTTTTTTGACTCTTCTAATTCATTTTAAACATTGCTTCAACTAATTGTTTTAACCAATGACTTGTTGTTTTTATAACACTCGATCATCTTAAAACACCCTCTTATATTTTTAAGGATAAATAGGGTTCCACACACAAACACATTACTACAGTTTTAGTATATTTAAGCTGCACAATTGTTTCAACAACTATTTATTTGATACTATTTTATTTGATACTATTCTTGCACATACGCACATTCTTTTGCACACTATCACTTTACCATATGTTTGTTGCACTTTTTAAAAAAAATGGTTGACAATACCAAGATGTGGGTACAGTGAATGAGGACCAATTAAATTGTCCAAAGCAGCACCAGTTCCAGATTGTTTTGGGTTTGCTTATTATATTCTACCTAATTAGGAAGAATTCTACTGGAAGGCAGCAGCTTATAAGATTCTTTTTATCCTAAGCGCAATACTCATTTTATATTTAATATTCAGTGATTGGCACCATAGCTTGTAGACTCTATAACCTTCACAAAGAGCAAATAATATACACTAAATTGTTTTTTTTTTACCAAAGATATGTAGCAGTATAAATTTTGGTCAAAATGTATGCAGAAAAATTATTAATTTGCAACATTTTATAACAGAAACTAAGAAAAATTAATTTTTTACAACATTTTCGGTCTTTTTTTAATTATAGCGCAAAAAATAAAAAACCCAGCGGTGAATAAATACCACCAAAAGAAAGCTCTATTTGTGTGAAAAAAAGGACACAAATTTCATATGGGTACAGTGTTGCATGACTGAGTAATTGTCATTCAAATGTGAGAGCACAGAAAGCTAAAAATTGGTCTGGTTGTTAAGGGGGTTTAAGTGCCCAGTGGTCAAGTGGTTAACTGGGGAACAAAATGCAAACATATTAAACTATGAAAAAGTCCAACACAACCTAGAATTGGGGGAAGAAAAGTGAGGAACCGACAAACATATATGTGGAATCGGGGATCTCGTTGGTTAGCTCTAAGGCTGAGTCTGACAGCCCAGAAGGGCCAGTCCAGGCTGCAGGTGGTGGGTCCTAGGCCTGAAGGCCCCTTGATTTGTGAACTGCTCGGCAGAAATGGTGGGCACTTAGTTCCAACTGTGCTTACAAGGCGTCAGTTCAATGCCTCTCAACAAAGGAACCTAGTGTAGATTCCAGGGAGGGAAGGCACACAAGTAAGTCAGGCAGAGTCTTAGAGTCTGGGGGGGGCGTAGTGGCCTGGAGACGAGTTACAAAGAGGGGATGGGGGGTCGGAGCTGGGAAACAAAGGGTGGCATGCCCCTAGAGGTGAGAGGCTCCAATGATCGCTATTCAAGTTCAAGGTTGTTTTAGCCTCTGCAGCGATAGTTAGGTTATGTCCTACGATGACGGGCAGGACTGTTGGTTTAGGGGCCCTTCAGGGTTAGTAGTCTGAATAGGGACTGTTTGCACATTGCGCTTGGGTTAAAGGTCCATTAAAAATTGTGCCTTCTTGCCTATCTAATAAGGAAAGGTTCTCCCGGGGGGAGAAGATGAAACACTTAGTTCAACATATCCTTTGAGGCTGTCAGTCCATAGTGTCTTCCTGGTCTTGAGATGGAGGTGTTAGGCGGCTCCGCTTGTGGACCTGGGAAGAGCCCTGCTTTCCAGGGGATGAGGAAGGTTTGTGCAGCGAGGTGGTGGCTGAGCGATGCCGAGACAGGTGTGAACTGGTTGGGGTATCAATCATTTGAAGCTCTTGCAAAAGTTGGTGAAGTTCCTCATTTGATCTGCACCAGTATTTGTTCCCTTGATACGTGAAGGGTACTGAGAAGGGGAAACCCCATTGATAGGGAATGTGGCGTTGCTGGAGCTCAGACAGAAGGAGTCTCATGGTGCAACGCTTGGCCATCATGAGCTGTGAGAGATCCAAAAATAACTGGTACTTATGTCCTTGAAATAAAAGTTTACCTTTTTCCTGCGCCACAGCCATGAGCTGTTCCGATAAAAATGCAGCTTTGCGATAATATCGTGTGGTGGGCCTTCAGGCTGTTTTGGTGCCAGTGCCCTATGGATTCTGTCCATTTCAAGGTGCTCTATTGGGATGGCAGGCTGTAGTTCCTGAAACAGGGCAGCGACAGTGGAGTTCAAGTCTATAACTATTTCTGGTCATTCCCCTATTGCGTATGTTCGAGCGCCTGGCCCTGTTTTTAACTTCTTCCAGTTTATTTTGCAGGGATAGGTTTTCTTCCCTAAGGTTATCTAGCTCAAGCCTATGCTCTTGAGCTGTGGGTTCAAGCTTCTCTGCCCTGTCCTCTAGTGCAGCGGTGTAGGAGCCCAGTTTTCTGATCTCCCTGGTTAGGCTATTAGTTATATGCTCTGAGGTTTGTTTCAGGGCCTTGTGAAGCATACGTTCAAATTGGCGGAGTAGGGCCACGGGGAGAAGATTGATCAAGTCCCTTGTCAGGAGAAGGGGGGAGAACATAGTCAGAGTCCTCAAAGAGGTCAGGAAGTGCTAGAGTTAGCGGTTTGCGGCCTTCATTGCACTGCCCGGAGCCACGTGTGACGCCGCCATCTTGGCCGGAGCGCGGGCCAGGGCCTCCTTGATGGAGGTGTTCTTATAGTGTGTTCGGGTACCTCCGAGGACCATGCCAGCCCTACCAATAGACTCACCGGGGTGTGGGTAGTTTGAGGGTTTGGCTTGGGTAGCTGATGTGCTGCTCTGGAGCCGCTGAGGCCATGTGTTGTCTCCCGCGATGTGGAGCACTAGCTAGGCATGTCCGCTCAGCTGGCCTCCGCGCATGCGCACCCCTGTACCTCCTTATTTTAATCTCTCGAAAATAAAAATATGAGATTTTTATTAATCGTTTGATTTGCTCTGTGGAATTTATGCCCTATAAAGTCCCAATTAGAGGATATTTTGTGTCAATATTGCATTTAGGGATGTGGGCATCCATTTCACATATCCCCTAAGAGATAAGCAGTTCATCATATACATTTTCATAAGCTTTTAACCAGTTCCCTACCGAGTCATTGTAAAATGACGTCGGTAATGAACCCCAGTCGATCTGGGAGGACGTCATATGAAGTCCTCGCCGCTACTGCGGGCCCCTGGGGGCCCGCATCGCGGTGATCACGGATCGATCATGTTCCTTGGGACACAGCACCCCCTTGATTGGGGTAAAAAGTCAATAAGATTGGCTCTTTACCACGTGATCGGCTGTGTCCAATCACAGCCGATCACTACCGACCTCCACGTGCACGCCGCTCGTGTGCGCCACTGGGAGCGTGCAGCGTGGCAATCCGGGCTGAGGCTTGTCCCTCGGACAAAGCCCAGCTCCGATCAGTGTAAAGAGCCAATAGAATAAAACCATGTGACCAGCTGTGCCAATCACAGCCGGTCATGTGGTGTAAACAGCTTGTTACCGCGGTTCTCCCTCTCACACACTGATCGTGTGTGAGAGGGAGATTGCGGTAACAGCTCGTGTACACCAAGCACACTGATCACCCCCCTAATAAAGAGGACCTGTCACCACCCCATCAAAGTACCTGTCACAGCCCATCAGAGTACCTGTCACCTATCCATCAAAGTACGGGAGTACCTGTCACCTGTCCATCGAAGTACCCGAGTACCTGTACCCTGTCCATCAATGTACCTAAGTACCTGTAACCTGTCCATCAAAGTACTCGAGCACCTGTCACCTTTTCATCAAAGTACTCGAGTACCTGTCACTAGAGTTGAGCGAACCCGGACTGTAAAGTGCGGGTCCGTACCGGACTTTGGGGTGTCTGTGCCCCAAATCCAATCCCAGACATTAAAAAAAAAGTCCGGGATCGGGTTCGGTATTCGGGTTTTTTGGTGCCTTTTCTATAGCTGCTGGGCAGCCAATCAACAAGCTTTTCACTAGTTTGCCCTTAGAAGCAATCACAGCCATGCCTACTAATGGCATGGCTGTGATTGGGCAGTGCATCATGTGACCCAGCCTCTATATGAGGCTGGAGTCATGTAGCACTGCATGTCAGATCGTCTAGGGATCGTAAGGAGAGCTTCATGCTGGTGCTGTGAGGGAAAGATTAGCGTTCACACCCATCTCAGACTGCATTAGGGAGACCTTCATTGTGGTCCTGTGAAGAAACATTAGTGTTCAGAACCATCTTATAGTGCATTAGGGAGATGTTCCTGTCTGTGCTGTGAGGGAGACATTAGCGTTCAGAATCATCTTATAGTGCATTAGGGAGACATAACTATTGGTGCTCTGAGGGAGAGATTATCATTCTAAAACCATCTACTACTGCATTAGGGAGACGTTCCTGTTGGTGCTCTGAGGGAGAGATTATCATTCTAAAACCATCTATTACTGCATAAGGGAGACGTTCCTGTTGGTGCTGTGAGGGAGAGATTATCATTCTAAAACCATCTACTACTGCATTAGGGACAGGTTCCTGTTGGTGCTCTGAGGGAGAGATTATCATTCTCGTACTTCGAGAGGAATGCTAGGGATCTGCTAGACTGTACGTCACGATGTACTGAGGTCGGAGTATATCTCCGACC
>BLSH010368084.1:228756-298307 GCA_018402905.1 Glandirana rugosa | reverse complement strand
AGAGTAACGTGTCACACGTTTGGTGAACACAGAACATGAGTCGTGTAACAGACTTTTAGACGGTGCACCTCCTTACGGAAACTCGACGGAAACCACACGATCCAGGGACCCACGTCACCCATCATCGTCCGGATGACAGATCCCCTGCGAGCGAGGCGAAAACGTTGGACGAAGGAGAAAACGACACGACCATGGAGACACGCTGGTGGTGGAGCAGGAGGTTTGACGTGTGCAGTGAGTGTACTGGAAGTAAGGTACACCCCAGATCCTGGAGTAGTAGGAGGTGTAGTTGTAAATCTGCCAAGCAGTCTGAGCCCCAAGTCATGCAGCAGTCTCTTATGCTTTTTGATGACTCTGCTAGTGTGCTTTCCGTGGGCCATCCACATAGCCCTGCCCCAGAAGTGGAAGACATTGAGTGCACCAATGCCCAACCACTTCTGTTGCAGGATGAGGACATGGAAACACCACCGCAGCACGTCTCCTGATGATGATGAAACACAGGTGCCAACTGCTGTGGCTTTCCTCAGTGTGCAGACTGACAAGGAGGGCAGTGGTGAAGGGTGGGTGGAAGATGATGTGGAGGATGATGAGGTCCTAGACCCCACATGGAATGAAGGTCATGTGAGTGACGTGTGCAGTTTGGAGGACGAGGTGGTGGTCGCACAGAGGTACCAGCACAGCAAAAGAGGAAGCAGGTTGCAAAAGCGGAGCGAGCGTCCCCTAGACAGTAGGCCTGCTACTACCCACTGCACCCAGGGACCTAGCACACCAAAGGCAGCTCAAAGGCATTCCTCCACGTGGCAGATTTTCAGACAATGTGCTGAGTACAAGACACAAGTGGTTTGCACACTGTGCAATGAGAGTCTGAAGCGAGGCACAATTGTTCTAAACCTGAGCACAACCTCCATGACCAGGCATCTAAATGCAAAGCACTTGCTGCAGTGGAATAAGTACCTCAAAATCCAAGAAAGGTCTTGGCCTCCTCCTGCTTCCTCTTCTGCTGCTTCCTCAGCCTCTTCCTCCACCTCTACAGTGCCAGTGTCACCTGCCACCCAGCAAACAGACGATGTGACAGCAACGCCACTATGTCTGCCACCGTCCCCAAGCATTTCCACACGGTCCCATGGAAGCTTACAGCTCTCTATCTCCCAAACACTGGAGAGAAAGAGGAAGTACCCCCCCACCCACCCACGATCCCTGGCCCTGAATGCCAGCATTGAAAAATTCCTGGCCTTTGAAATGCTGTCATTCCGTCTGGTGGACACGGACAGTTTTAAAAACATGACAGCAGTGTCTGTCCCACAGTACATGGTTCCCAGCCGAGCCATCCCTTCCCTGCACAAACAAGTCAGGGACAAGATCAAGTGTGCACTGCGCAGCGCCATCTGTGGCAAGGTCCACATAACCGCTGATACGTGGACCAGTAAGCACTGGCATCTCGCTAACTGCACACTGGGCAAATTTAGTGGCGGGTGGGCCTGAGGCGGCTAGCCATTTGGCGCATGTCCTTCCACCACCGAGGATTGCAGGGCATTTTTCTTTGCCTCCTGTTGCCTCATCCTCCTACTGCGCTTCCTCCTCCTCTTCCTCTACCACCTCCTCATCTGATCAGCGTAACACCTACACCACCAACTTCAGCACATCCAGGGGGAAACGACAGCAGGCTGTTTTAAAACTGATATGTTTGGGGGATAAACCCCACACTGTGCATCAGCTGTGGATGGGCATTGAACAACAGACTGATGAGTGGTTGTTGCCACTGAGCCTCAAGCCCGGCCTGGTGGTGTGCGATAATGGGCGAAATCTCGTAGCAGCTCTGGGCCTTGCCCTTTTTTTGATGCACATCCCTTACCTGGCGCATGTGCTGAATTTGGTGGTGCATAAATTTCTAAAAAAGTACTCGGATATGTCAGAGCTGCTGCAGAAAGTGCGGGCCGTCTGTGCGAGCTTTAGGCGTTCTCTTCCTCCTGCTGCTCACCTGTCTGCGATGCAGCGGAACTTCGTCCTTTCCGCTCACCACCTCCTATGCAACGTGCCCACAAGGTGGAACTCCACCTTGCACATGCTGGAGAGACTGTGCGAGCAGCAGCAGGCAATAGTGGAGTTTCAGCTGCAGCACCCACGGGTCAGTCGCTCTGCGGAACAGCACCACTTCACCACCAATGAGTGGGCCTCCATGCGAGACCTGTGAACCATATTGCGGTGTTTCGAGTGCTCCACCAACATGGCCAGTGCCGATGACGCTGTTCTCAGCATTACTATCCCACTTCTATGTCTCCTTGAAAAAAACACTTCAGACGATGATGGAAGAGGATGTGGCACAGGAGGAAGAGGAGGAGGAAGAGGGGTCATTTCCATGGTTATCAGGCCAGTCATTCACAAGTGGCTCGGAGGGTGGATTCCTGCAGGAGCATAGGCCAGGTAAAAAATTTTAAAGCCAGGGCACAGTTCTGGAGGATGAGGAGGACGAGGAAGATGATGAGTAGGAGGAGGAGGAGGAGCAGGAGGAACCATGTTCACGGCAGGGTGGCACACAACGCAGCTTGTGGGCATCACTGGAGCGTGGCTGGGGGGATACAGAGGACACAGATGATACACCTCTCAAAGAGGACAGCTTGTCTTTGCCTCTGGGCAGCCTGGCCCACATGAGCGACTACATGCTGCAATGCCTGCTCAACGACAGCCGAGTTGCCAACATTTTAACTTGTGCCATTTACTGGGTGGCCACCCTGCTGGATCCCCATTACAAGGACAACGTGCCGTCCTTAATTTCCTCACTGGAGCATGATCAGAAGATGCGCGACTACTAGCGCATGCTGGTAGACGCGCTGCTGAGGGCATTCCCAAATGACACCGGGGCTCAGTGGAAGCACAAGTTGAAGGCGGAGGATGAGGAAGAGGTCGCCAACGCAGCTGTGGCACCGCCAGCACCTCAGAAGGCAGGTTTATCATGGCCGAAATGTGGAAAAGCTTTGTCAGCAGCCCGCCACAACAAATAGCACCACCAGCTGATAGGCAACGTCTTAGCAGGAGGCAGCATTTCAGCAACATGGTGCAACAGTATGTGTGCACACACCTACACATACTGACTGATGGGTCTGCCCCGTTTAACTTCTGGGTCTCCAAATTGGACACATGGCCTGAGCTTGCCCTTTATGCCTTGGAGGTGCTGGCCTGCCCTGCAGCCAGTGTATTGTCTGAACGTGTGTTTAGCATGGCAGGGGGCATTATCACAGACAAGCGCAGCCGCCTGTCCACAGCCAACGTGGACAAGCTAACATTTATTAAAATGAACCAGGCATGGATCCCACAAGACTTGTCTGTACCTTGTGCATAATAGACATTTAGACTGGCCTCACACAGCCATTGGTATACTTGTTTTTTTTTATATTTCTCAATATTTTGGGGGCTACCCCAATTAGAAAAAAAAAAAACAAACAACCAAATAACAGTGTTGGCTACCTCCTCCTCTTCCACCGCCACTTCCACCTACACTGCCACGGTCACGGCCTAGTCAACCTCTAGGCTCCTACTCCATATCCACCTCCTCCTCCCATTCCATTTTTTTTTTTTTTGTTATTTTAAGTTACTTCCCTATCCACATTTGTTTGTAGGGCACTTGTCCTACTCCTTACCCCCCTTTTGCTTCCTTTTGCAGCCCTCTAGCCCTTTCCAGGACTTTTTTACAGCCATTTTAGTGCCCAAAAGTTCGGGTCACCATTGACTTCAATGGGGTTCTGGGTCCGGGGTAAAGTTCGGGTCAAGTTCGGTACCGAACCCAAACTTTTCCGCGAAGTTCGGCCGAACCAGACGAACCCGAACATCCAGGTGTCCGCTCAACTCTACCTGTCACCTGCCCATCAGAGTACCCGCGTACCTTTCACCTACCCATCTGAGTACCCGAGTACCTGTCACCATTCCATCTGAGTACCCGAGTACCTGTCACCATCCCATCTGAGTACCTGAGTACCTGTCACCATTCCATCTGAGTACCCGAGTACTTGTCACCAACCCATCAGAGTACATGAGTACCTGTCACCAACCCATCAAAGTACCTGAGTACCTGTCACCAGACCATCAGAGTACCCGAGTACCTTTCATCTGCCCATCAGAGCACCCGAGTACCAGTTACCAGCCGATCAGAGTAGCCGAGTACCTGTCACCTGCCCATCAGAGTACCCGAGTACCTGTCCCCTGCCCATCAGAGTACCCGAGTACCTGTCACCAGACCATCAGCATATCTGAGTACCTGTCACCAGACCATCAGCATACCAGAGTACCTGTCACCTGCCCATCTGAGTATCCAAGTACCTGTCACCAGCCCATCAGCGTACCTGAGTACCCATCACCTGCCCACCTGAGTACCTGAGTACCTGTCACCAGCCCACCCGAGTACCCGTCACCATCCATCAGAGTACCCGAGTACCTGTCACCTGCCCTTCAGATTACCCGAGTACCTGTCACCAACCCATCTGAGTAACCGAGTACCTTTTACCAGTCCAACAGATTACCCGAGTACCAATCTGCAGCCCATCAGAATACCTGAGTACCTATCTGCAGCCCATCAGAGTACCCGAGTACCTATCTGCAGCTCATGCCTCATAGAATATACCTCGGGTGTTTGCATTCCAAAATGGGGTAATTTTGGGGGCAATTCCACTGTCCTGGTGCTCCAGGGCCTTCAAAAGTGTGAAAGAAATTTTATGTGTAATTTATGGTCCTAGAACGCCTGAAGGTGCTCTCTGCATGTTCGGCCTCTGTATGTGGCCAGGCTGTGAAAAAGTCTCACACATGTGGTATCACCATACTCGGGACGAGTAGCAGAATATATTTTGGGGGATAATTTTTGCTATGTATATGCTATGTGTTAGAAATATCTTATAAATTGACCACTTTGTGTAAAAATAAAAGCGTTTTCATTTTCTTTCCATGTTTTTCGAAGACTTGTGAAAATAAATGAACCATTCAAAAGACTCATAATGCCTCATAGAATATACGTTGGGGTGTTTGCTTTTTCCAAAATGGGATCATTTTGTGTGTAATTCCATTGTCCTGGTGCTCCAGGGTCTTCAAAAATGTAATAGGTCCTTAGGAAATTAGATGTGAAAATTCTGCTCCTAGAATGCAAGACGGTGTTCCCTGCATGTTGGACCTCTCTATGTGGCCAGGCTGCGAAAAAGTCTCACACGTGGTATCACATACTCAGGGCGAGTAGCAGAATGTATTTTGGGGTGTAATTAGAAGTATGCATATGCTGTGTGTGAGAAATAACTTGTTGTTATGACAATTTTGTGCAAAAAAAATAATAATTTCTTAATTTTCACAAGAATTGTGGGAAAAAAAGTACAATTTCAAAAACTCACCATGCCTCTTACTAAATACCTTGAAATGTCTACTTTTCAAAAGGGGGTAATTTGGGGGGTATTTGTACATTCCTGGCATTTCAGGGCCTCAAGAAATGAGATAGGCCATCCGTGCATCAGGTGTGATCCATTTTCAATGATTGGCACCATAGCTTGTAGACTCTATAACTTTCACACAGACCAAATAATATACAGTTATTTGGGGTATGTTTACCAAAGATAGGTAGCAGTATAGGTTTTGGCCCGTTATTTGCAAAATTTTATCACAGAAAGTAAAAAAAAGTTTTTTTTCAAAATGTTCACACTTTTTTCACTTATGTCACAAAAAATAAAAAACCCAGAGGGTATAAATGGCCTGTATTGAAGTGGTTAAAAGCTTTTACAGGTTGCCACTTTAGATTTAGAGAGGAGGTTTACTGCTAGAATTGCTGCACTCGATCTGACGTTTGGGGTGATACCTTACATGTATGGTGCAATTGCTGTTTACATATGACACAAGATCGACACTTGTGTTCACCTATGTGTGCGTGCATGGGGGGACAGGGGTGCATTTTTTTTATTTATTTATTTTGGTTTTTATTTTATGCCGTCCCTTTAATTTTTTAATCATTTTTATCATTATCACAGGGAATTTAAATATCCCCATGATACATGATAAAAATAGGTAGTGACAGATTTTTTTATTTTTTTTTTAATTTGGGGTCCATTAGACTCTAGATCTCTCCTCAGCCTCAGCCCTTAAAGCATCTGACCACACCAATATCGGTGTGATAATATGCTTTCCAAATTTCCCAATGGAGCTGTTTATATCCAGCCAAACCTAAGTCATGAAATGCTCGTAGCCTCCAGTTTCTTAGGTCATAGAAATGATTGGAGCCATTATATTCTTCGATCAGCTCCATGGTCAGCTGGTGGAACCATTCTCGGGTTCCCCGGTGGGACAGGAGAGCCCCAGAAAACCATGGAAGACAGCGGGGGCGTCCCCCCCCCACTGCTTGTAAGGGCAGTCTAGCAGCTAATCAGCTGCTACAATTGTTTTTACATGAAAGCCGACTGTCGGCTGAAAATAATAATACCAAGTTGATACCTATACCTGCAGGCATCATTCCGGTATAACCACTCAAAGTGCAGCAGTATACCAGTATGACCCTGGTCCTTGTTGGGCATATGTTGTAATGTTCTTTTTTATCATGCAGCCTGTGGGTTAAATGAAAAAAAAGAATCAATTAATCATTGGGTATGCCCAACATTAGAAAACTGCTCTGCAACCACCCACTTCTAATGCTGGGCATAGCACTGTTCTAAAAATATATGCCGGAGCATTGGGGCAACCGCCCCTATGTCCACCCCCTGTCCCTATGCTCCGGCATATATGCTTTTTTTTAACTGTGGTTTTGAAATCACCTCCTACAGCGCTGGAGTCACTGATTTACACATCGTGGGAGCAAATTCTGTTGTTGTCAAGATAAATAAATCAGTGCTGCAGCAGAATGGCATACCTGAAAAGCAAAAAAACTATTAATGAAACACAGTAAACAGTAACATATAAAATATTACATACCTGAAAAGAAAGCATTATAAAACACAATAACAATAAAACATTCCAGGTAAGCAGTAACATATACAAAATGACATACCTAGAAGTGCAGGACATGCCAGTCTAAAGCTCCGCATCTCCTGGGACCCAACAGCCATTAATCAGCGAGTTTAACCGGCATATCATCACACCCGCTGCCTCCCCAGCTCACTGAGACACCCAAGAGCTAGTTGGAATGATGTACATCGGCAAGAAGCTCAACTCCCAGACTAAAACTATAAAAGAAGCTCTGACTAACATTCTCCTAAAATGGTGGCGCTGCCATCTTCCCGTTCTGGGCAGCAGCGCACACCCAGACAGGATCGTCCCTCTGCAACCATGCTAAGTGGTGAGTCTGACACAGAACAAGGGTCCCCACCTAAAACAGACCTAGGTCAATTTGAAAAGATCCTGAACTAACTAGCCTGCTTTATTAACATCCTTATATGCATTGGTTTGTGTGTGTTTGCTTGTTTGTTTTTCCTTTTTTTTTTCCTTTTCCTCAGGGCTTTTTTTTTTTTTTTTTTACATTCTGCTCAAATTTTTGTGAATCAGTACTGCTTGGACCTTGAAGAAAGGGACACACCCAAAAGCTTGTCCTGAAAAATTGTATGTTAGAGCAAATAAAATAAGCATCACGGACAGTACTCAATTTTCCCTGTCGCAATTGCACTGATATGGCTACAATCACCTCAAGCAAAAGATCCTGAATAAAGCGTTGAAGTCCACCTCAGACACAATTACAGACAGGCGGCCCCCTGACATTCCAAGGCCACCGATATCAACTCTTTTAAGATCTATCTCAGCTGACACTTGCCAATAGAAAAACAATGAAACCACAGCTATTAATCCTACATCATCATCACATAACAAACCACTGGGGGTTCCCCTTTGCCATTCGCTTCACTCATAATGGAACCAACTGTACTTGCAGATCTGCTGATGACCTTGCCAACTCCCTACAAGATCTCCATCTAACAGCACCTGAGTCCATGTTGGAGGGATCCAAGCGCCGAGCAACTCCTTGCTCTCCCATGCAACTGCAGTCCTCCCTGGCCACCAAGCCTATTCCGGCACCCACAAAAGAGGTCGCTTCCTTCCTCCTGACCAAGAAGACCCAATGGACTGATTTTTTTCACTCAAGGTGATATACTTCCACATCTGTTCTTTAATATAACATTACCCACACACCCTCCCTAAAGGGTTATAGACTACCATAGCAGTAGCCAACCCATAACTAATGGGTGGCCCCCCTTTTTTTTTTTTTTTTAGACTTCACGTGTATTCCACCTGTGATCCCTTACTTGCATTAACATGGGTGCCTTGGCGACCACCCCCTGATTTATCCAACATGGGAGTAGCCAGACTCCCATCAGGTTTATCCAACACACGAGTGGCTTAAACTAACTGCCACCTTAAATAGCTGACCTTATGTACATTTTTTTTCTTCAAACCTAAATTTACTCTACTTTGGTATACTGTACTTGCACTGCCTCCTCATTCCCCTATGTTGGCAAGATTTGTCAATTATAGGCAGCAATGTCTCCGTTACCTACAAGAAAACACAAAATACCAATGATATGTTATATCCTCCTTCTGAGGTCATGTTATGTTATCTAATATTATCTGGTTTCTTTTAAATATTAACTTTATACCAGCTTTTTTTCCACACAAAGTTATTTAACAAGACTTGCATGCTATAACATTATTAGATTATCCTGTCTTCACTTTGGCTGTCATAGTCCCAGAGACAGCCCATCTATTTGGGATATTCTTTGGGCCAAACAGTATCCACTGCTTGGTGATTTTACACCACCCACTGGATATCTGCTCCTTTCTGGAGCTCATTTCCACTCACACAAACCGTCACACCATGTCCTCTTCTATTTTGACCTTACTACTCACACAAACGACACTACAGTCCTAGACTTAGCCTTTTTTCCTCCCCTCTTCCTAGGTCCTTCCTGCTAACTTCTCCCCTCCCCTACATTACCTATTCCTAGGGAGGAATCATCTAGCCCCGGAGACCATACATATTACACAACTAACCTTCCTGTAGCCCCCGATGGCATCTCTCAATATCCTTACACTCAATGTACAAGGCCTTAATTCACTATCGGCCCATGTAGTCTGTTTACAAGAAAACACATTTTTCCACCAACTCTACACCCAAATACTTTGGCCCCCAATACCCACAAATATACTCAGCCTCCACTAAAGGGGCACTAATAGCATTTCACTGCAATACCCCATTCACCCTCCAGAAGGAGACCAGAGATCCTGAGGGGTGATACCTTATAATCACAGGCCACCTGTTGGACAATGAAACAACAATCGTTTCCTATTACACTCCCAATAAGAACCCACTAGCATTCCTTTCCCACCTGTTTGCGGTAATTGTAGCACATAAAAGAGTTTCCCTCATACTCTGCAGCGACTCTAATCAAGTACTATACCCACACTTGGATACATCACCTGCCCCATCCACACCTCAACGCCGCACTTTCCAACACCTTCTAAATCAACACACCCTCCTTGACACTTGGCGAGAACATAAACCAGCGAGGCACGAGTATACTTACTACTCTCATCCCCACAAACTATTCTCTCGCATAGACCACTTCTTTGTCAACATAGGTACATCCCCACTGATCTTGGACTCATCAATAATCCCATGCCCCTGGCCGGACCACAACGCAATCATAACTTCCTTTTCCTCCCTGGTTCCCAAGTCTAACCTCAAAATCTGGTGCATTAATGACAGCTTACTAACCAATTCCACCCTTCGTAATGAAATTAAAAATACCATAACAAATGACATAACCAACAACTCATCCCCAGACATACACTCCATGACCTTATGGGAAGCCCATAAACCAGTCATCAGGGGGGCCTATATTAGCCAGGCTTCACACCAACATAAACTTAAACAGATGCTCAAACAATTTGAAGCAACCTTCTATAAAGCTTCGGAGGTATTTCAAACCACGCCAAACCCTTCATCTGAAAAACTTTTTGAAAAAGCTTGCTTAGAGCTTGACTTATTCTTGATGGACTCAGTTGAAAAAATCCTTTGTGAATTGAAACACACCTTCTATAAGGAATAAAACAAGCCAGGCACCTTCTTGACCTTAGCACTACGCAAAACAAACTATACCCCAAAACTGATCCGCTTGAAATTATCCAGAAACTCCTACTCTAGTAACCCATTAAAAATTCTCTGAGAATTTCGAAGGAAACTTACAGTCCTATATAGGGATCCTAAAACCTTTGACCAAACCAAAATTAACACTCTACTACCCACTATCCACCTCCCATCCCTGTCCTCCTCTCACGAGACACCCTTTACCTACTCATCACCGTGGAAGAGATTCTCACTGCCATTAAAACACTGAAACCCCATAAATGTCCAGGTCCCGGCGGCTTCTCCGCCTTATATTACAAATGCTTTGCCTCTCTCCTTTCCCCCCTAATGGTTGAAGCCTTCAATTCGCACCTTAAGGGCCATTCCTTCCGACCTGAATCCCTCTCGGCATCCATCTTTATGATACCCAAGCCTAACACAGACGACACCTCCTGGTCCACTTACAGACCAATTTCGATCCTGAACTTATATATTAAACTCCTGGCTAAAGTCTTATCTACCAGCCTCAACCCCATTATCAGTACTTTAATCCATAAGGACCAAACCTGTTTCAACCTATCCAGGCAAGCAGGTGACAATATCTGCCTAGCAACACTCCTTGCCCATGCAGCCCATACCCATTATATTCGCACATGCTTTCTTTCCTTAGATATTAGCAAAGCATTCGACTCACTCTCTTGGGCATACCTAAACTCAATCTTACAACGCTTGGGGTTTGGGACCCACTTTCAAACATGGATCAAATCACTTTACAATAACCCCAAAGCTTATATCACATATTCTGGATTCCGCTCCGACCCTTTTCCCATCAAAAGAGGGACTGGACAAGGCTGTCCCCTCTCCCCATTTTTCTTTGCCCTGTCGATCAAACCCCTAGCCCAACTCATCTGATCAAATCCAAACATCCATGGCCTGGTGCTGTGGGGCATCAGAATAAACTGTGTCTATTTGCTGACAACGTCCTAATCTTCCTCACCTCACCCATAAACTCGGCACCTAACCTAATGGACGTCATCACCAACTATGAACAAACAAGATCAACCCAAGTAAATCTAAGGCCCTAAATGTCTCCCTGATGCCAGATGTACAAACACACTTCACTGATACCCTCCCATTCACTTGGACGACCACACATATCCCTTTCCTAGGCATTAAATTCACTGCTAACCCAGGTGATCTTTAAATAGTGAAATTATCCCCTCATACTAACACAACTCACCAACTTAATGACAACATGGTCATCTCTACCCTTAGCATGGATGGGCCGAATAAAGGTAGTCAAAATGTCTCTACTACCCAAAATTCTATATCTTTTTAGGGTACTCCCGATATCAGTTCCATCCCATTTCCTCCACATCATGCAATGCAGGGTTTCCCAATATATCTGGGGTAAACTAAAACCCTGATTACCCCAATCTACCCTTTTCTCCTCCCTGCATACGTGGTGGCTTAGGTGTATCTAATTTTACCAAGTATTATTATGCTGCCCAATAGGCACAATTGACAAAATATCATGCCACAAAAGAAATCCAAATATGGGTCACACTAGAGTCAGTAGAATGGGATCCCTTTTCTGTAGCCAACCTCCTCTGGTTACCACCAACCCAGAGACAATCAATCCAAAATCCTATCACCAAAGATAGCCTATCCATATGGGACAAACTTAAAACACACTTTGGCCTCCAATCACCTCACAATCCCCTCTTATCAATCCTCACCTACCTCCTTCTCGGCTTGGTCAAACGCAGGTCTACTAAACATCCACCAATTCTAGAACTCCACAAAGGTCATCCCCTTCCCTACACTACAGGAAATGCACAACCTCACGACCAAGGGAACCTTAAGATACCTTCAAATCAAACATTTCCTAACACAGCATCGACCTCCCACCTCTAGAACACCTCAAGTCTCCACCTCCAGACCCAGCTGTTAAATCACAAACCACAAGCTCTAACACATAGACAGTTTAAACTCCTACTCCAAATCACCACCACAGCAAAACAAACCATTGCAAAATCTTGGAAATCCAGCTCATTATGTATCCTATCAGTGACCCAAAGGGTAACACAAGCTATGATTCACGCTAAAACTGAAGCAATTATACTCAACAGAGTACCACAATATGAGAAACTCTGGAAACCATGGATGGAACATTACCTTCCTCCTGGCCTTGATAACTCATTATTACTACCCTAAAATAGAAACTCCTCGCCCCCGACCATTAAAGAAGTCCATTTATCTCCACCCCAGTGGCTGGAGATCCCCCCTCGGAATCTTTCTCCTCCTCTGCTTTTCCTCCCTGACTTCCCTACCAGCTCTTTCTCTATACTTACCCAAATACAACCCACCAACTCAGTCTTTGCCCATCAACTCCCCTCCTAACCTTAGGTAGATTTCATTACCCTTAACACACTCACTTCCTTGACACTTCTATACAATCCCACATACTAAAGGTTCTCCAAAAACAGACCAATAACATACCTCATTAGAGGTTCTCATCATACTCCATCTATAGTTCAAACTTGGAATTCCACTCATATGATGCTCCAATCATGCCTCCACTCTAGCATAATTTGATACCTATTTCCTCAATACACCATTTACATACAAAGCTTACCGATTAACTTAATTTTCCATGTTAAGATACATATCCTGTATCAACTGTTCTCTTCACATGACTCCCCCTATACAACACAGCAAACACACACTCTATTCTTAGTTAACTATTCTACTTATGAAAAAGCAAGGTCTCCTGTTATATCTTATACTTAATGTTGAAACGTCTTAAGTAAGAACGATGAGGAACTACATCTTAACAGGTTTTATGTCAATCGCTTGGGACATTCTGTTCATTCCCAAACATATTAACCAATGCAATTTAAACTTTTCAAAACCTTTGTATGGTAGTTACCAAGTTATAATATACAAAGAGGTCTCTTGAACATATGTTTACACCTATGTTTTATCCATATTTGTTTGATTTCCATTCACATTTCACCCCTCACCCTCCCCATTCTCCGAATATCCTGTACATTCGTAACTCTGATAAATACTGAAAAATAACTGGGAATCCAGCGCAATACTCCTACTCCCCTCCTATCTCTCCCTCTCCCCTTGTTTAATTCCTCCTCAACTGTTTATAAGTTGATATACTTAAAATTTCAATCCGCCTTTTTATGACAATATAGTAGACCATCCTCACTTTGAAGACTGCTATGTACCCCACTGTGTGACCCAATATGGTCCATTTTATGCTGTAACCTGTTATACTGTACCTACTATACTATTGTACCTCTTGCTTTCTTGTACTTTGTATTGTAACCCTCTTTGATGCATTCAAAAAAAATCTGAATGAGAAAAAATGACATACCTGCAAAGAAAACATGATAAAAACAGTAACAAAAAAATATAAGTATGCATAAAATACAGTAACAATAGAGAGAGAACAATCGAGAGAGAATAGAGGGAAAGCAATAGAGAGAGAGAAGAACAAGAAATTGAGAACTGTTTTTGGCTTTTTTATTTCATTTTTTTTGTTTTTATAACATTTTTTATTTTTTTTGTTTTTTAAATAAAAAAATGTATTTATTTTTTTTTTTTTTTGGTATGATTTTTTTTTTAACAATAACAGTAAAGGTTCCAGGTGGCATCTTTGGAGACCCTATGAATGTGTGTCCTATGCCTGTGTAGTGCTGTACCCTACTCTAATACTCCACTAGTGTGTGGTAGCACTAGAAACAGTTACCAATGCAAAGACTAGGCTAGTCAGGACAGGAGGGACAATAAAAATGGGTGTCACGCCTGTATCCGCATCGTCTGCAGACACGACATCTTATTTGGGGGGCTCAGTTGGTAGGGGTACCAGGGATGGCATGCAGAAAATTCCGCCCATGCAGCCGGTTCACTGCATTTAACCACTTCAGCCCCGGAAGGATTTCCCCCTTTAGGACCAGAGCTCTTTTTGCGATTTGGCACTGCATCTCTTTAACTGAAAATTGCGCGGCCATGCGACGTTGTACCCAAACAAAATTTGCCTCCTTTTTTTCCCACAAACAGAGCTTTCTTTTGGTGGTATTTGATCACCTCTGCGTCATTTCTGATCGCCGCTATAAACAAAAGAAGAGCGACAATTTTGCAAAAAAACCCAAATTTCTTACTTTTTGCTAAAATACAAATCCAAAAAAAAAATATAAAAAAAAATGTTTTTCTATCGGTTTTGTTCGATTCATATTCTTCCTCATATTTTTGGTAAAAAAAATCGCAATCGGCGTTTATTGATTGGTTTGCGCAAAAGTTGCCGCGTTTATGGATGATGAGAATTAATTTCTGGGGTTTTTATTTTTTTTTTTATTTTTTACTAGTAATGGCGGATATCTGAGATTTTTATCGGTACTGCGATATTTCAGCGGACATGTCGGAACATTTTGACACTTTTTTGGGACCATTGGCATTTATACAGCGATCAGTGCTATAAAAATGCACTGATTACTGTGTAAATGCCATTGGCAGTGAAGGGGTTAACCTGCAGGGGGCGCTCTAAGGGTTAACTGTGTTCCCTGGGCGTGTTCTAACTGTGGGGGGACTGCCCTGGCTGGGGAAAGGGGATGATCACAGCTTCCATTTACTGCAAGGCTGTGATCATTGCCCTTCCCCCTTCAACAGAACGGAGGTCTGTGTTTACATACACGGACCTCCGTTCTTTCAGTGCGGGGGAGCCATCGCGGGTAGCTGGCGGCGATCGAGTCCGCCCTACCCGCTCCCTGGCTCCCCCCGCACACAGTGAGCGTGCGTGCGCGCCTCCGGCGGCGCGCGCGCGCTCACAATGCTAGTTATTGCGGCCGCCGTCCTGTGACGGCGGTTCGCGATAACGAACCACCTTGTCGCCGTCACGCTGCGGCGGGCGGTCGGCAAGTGGTTAATGGGCAGATCCAGGACCACCCGATCCTCCAAAGCCCGTGGCTCTTCCCAACCACCACTGGGCTCCAGAAATAGCCTGAAAGACTTCTTTTCCCCGCTCGACATGTCGCATGCGACGGGGAGCAAGATGGCGCCAGAGGCCTCCACGCCCCACGGATCGCAGCTGCGATCTCCGGCCCTGCACTGCAGACCACGAGGGGTCACAGCCGAACAGACAATAACCAAACAGTGCCCTATGATCCCGGGGAGAGCAGTGACTGCCGCCCAGCAAGTCGTGGTGAGTGACACTCCGGACCCTATACATCAGGCGGCCCTGTTCTCACATCACCAGCAGCTGCCTCCCTCGCAACCCCCTCCAATGGGCACTCAATGCTCAGAGGCATTTCCGCACCTACTGCGAACACTATCAGACCCCGGCCTCCAGAGAGAGGATTCCCTCTCCCCAAGGGCATCAGCGGAGTCCCCCTCGCCACCGAGCCCGGTCTCCTATGCCTTGGTTTCCATGTCCTGGCCAGACGCTCCGGGGATACGGGCTGAGGCCTTGCAACAACACCTGGCCATGATGCACTCACCACCCAAAGCTCAGAGGCCTCTCCGCTCTAGAGACCTGAGCACCACCCGAGGCCCCAGTAAAGGGACACAAATATCACCTAAAACCTATGCCCAGGCAGTCTCATCCCCACAGCCAACGCATACTCCAGGAGTGGGCCACTCACCTGATTCTCCCTCCACTCAGGCTCAGGAATGGACCATACCCCGGGTCTCCCCTCAGGGATCCGTGCCCCAGTTTACCGGCACACAGCACCTGAGCCACCCGTCACACCCTGACAGTCGGGCTGCTTCGCCCCCTCTAGACCATCTACTGCCTCATCCCTGGCATTCTTACATGCGTTCTATTCCTACCAAAGAGGACTTTAAGCAATTAATAGAGGATGTTAAATCCACCTGCCGCAGTGAAATCCAGGCCCTTCAGTCGGGCCTCCAGCAAATGGCAAACAGAGTGGATCTGGTCAAGGAAGATGTCCAGGAAGCCAGAATAGCCATACAACGTACTCAGGCCCAGGGCTTGGACCACCAGTTCCTACTCAGGGAAATGCAGAGACATATCGAGGACCTGGATAACCGAGGCCGCAGAAATAATATAAGAGTGAGGAACCTACCAGAACAAGAGGGCCCAGAGGATGTCCAACATACCCTGGAGACTTTATTCAATACAATGCTGGGTGAACCCCCAGACAAACCAATTAAACTGGACAGAGCCCACAGAGCCCTGCGTCCCAAAAACCTTGCATCTGCTCCCCAAGATGTGATTTGCAGGGTCCACTCTTACCCGCTCAAAGAGGACATAATGAAGAAGGACCGAACCCTCCGGAATATACATTATGAAGGAGTTTGCATTCAATTATTCCCAGACCTGCCATGGATAACTCTCCAGAAGAGGAGATTACTCCAACCCCTCCTACACATTCTCCAAGAACAAGACATTATTTATCGTTGGGGCTTCCCATTCAGCCTTACGGCCAAACGCAATGGAAAATCCGCAGTGTTGCGATACCCTGAGGACTTACCACTTTTTTGCAGCACCTTGGAAATCCCACTGCCACTCCCGGATTGGGACTTAGTGTCCATGCCTCTCCCCCAACTCGGAGCAGAGCACAGGACCCCCTCGGAAAAACGTCCAAGAGGCCCAGACTCCCCTCGCAAGACCCATAAACAAAAAATGGGTGAAGATCACATTGTCCCACCTACAAACTAGGCCTATAGACACTAGCTACCCTACGCTTGGGACAGACTAGAACTGCCCTTTCATCATTTCAGCACCCAGCCCCCATATAAGAATCCCCCTTATCCTTCTTGTTTGCACATTTGGCTACTAGTTGAGAGATTTATGCTTGGTTGTTTCTCCCCTCACTGATCCCCCCTCCTCAAATAGACCCTATTTGTATATTTACTGTGCACTGTCCATCCACAATTCTGTGCCTTGTGATTGGACAGTTCTTCAGGAGTCTAGCTAGATATAACGCCCCTCCGGGGCTTGACTTAAAAGTACCTTTGTTCACAGATAGTGATAATATTACAGTTTTGTTTTTTTTATTTTTCATCTTTTTCCCTGTTTATATTACCTTGAACTAACGCTAGTTTTCTTTTCCAATTCTGATCCAGCCCCTCTCTTCCCTTCTTCTCCTTCCCTCTCTCGGTGCTCACCGGACCCTCCTGGAGAATAAGACCCTCTTCAGTCCACATACGAACCCGACGAGACAGATACGTTTTTTTCCTTATTGCACATACATATTACAATGGTCAAGATCCTTTCTCTTAATGTTCGGGGCCTGAACTCCAACAGGAAGAGAAAGCTAGCATTAGGGGAATTCACTAACACTAACGCAGACCTCGTCATGATTCAAGAAACGCATTTTGATAGGCAAGGCTCATTTAAATTCGCATCCAAACTTTTCCCCTGGGTTTACCAGGCCACCAATCCCAGTAAAAGGGTGGCAATCCTGTTTCGACGGGACTCTCCTTTTACATGCTCAGAGTCTCATATGGACCCTCACGGCCATTTTGTGATACTAAAAGGAAAATGGCAGACACAAGAAGTGACACTATGTGCCATATGCGCCCCGAATGTCCGACAAATTCGTTTTTTATGCACCCTATCCCGTCTTTTTAGCCGCCCACACGGGTATGTAATCGTGGGTGGGGACTTCAACTTACTACAATCAGCAGTTCATGATCGACATCCTCCCCCCCCCGCACACTACGAGAATCCCAACAATTTAGACAGGTCACTAGGCACTTTGCTTTGTTTGATACTTGGAGAGTCCACCATCCTACTGACCCCCAATATACGTTTTTCTCCTCATCACACCAAATGCACTCCAGAATTTACTATTTCTTTGTGAATAACCTCACCTTAAATATCGTTAGATCAGTAGATATCCTTATATCATATATCTTACTCTCAATATCCTTGGGGACCCCGCTCCGCAAACCCTGCCAATGGCAGTTGAACACCTACCTCCTGCAACATCTCCCCTCCACGCTTGAATTAAACACTACTCTGATGCATTATTTTGCTGAAAACGATACACTTGAGGTTTCTATCCCCACCCTATGGGAAGCCCATAAGGCAGTCCTTCAGGGTAAATGTATTGCCATCTCCTCAGCCATGAAAAAAAATACCACAGCTCTTAAGATTAATACAGAACGTGAGCTTCAGGCCCTAGAGCGTCAACTCCAGTCAACCCCATCTCTGTCTTTGCTCAAGAAAATCATAAATAAACGCACAATTCTTAAGGACATTGCATTGGGCAGGGTTGAGAAAGCACTACTTAGGATGAAACAACAATTCTATGACAAGGGCAACAAAGCTCACACTCTTCTGGTAAGGAAGCTCTGGGATCAGACTCTGACCAATACCCCTCGACAAATCAGAGACCACAATGGTCATTTAATCTCCCACCCCCGGGAAATAGTGTCAGCTTTCCGAAATTATTATGAAACACTCTACAATAACCCAGAAAACCCACACATCCCCGCGGCGCCAGACCTCCTGTCCCGAGTAGAAGAATATCTAGAACAAAGTGGAATAGCACATGTCACCCCTTCTGACCTCCTCTCCTTGAACATGCCCATAACGGAGGAGGAAATTGAGACGATGATTAAATCTCTCCCGTCTCGTAAAGCCCCCGGACCCGACGGTCTCCCCTACGAATATTACAAGGCATTTTCGCCTAGACTTGTATCTTACCTGTGCAGGCTGTACAACGCCTTTCTTAAAGATACCAAGATTCCCTCAGATATGCAGAGATCATTCAGTACTCTAGTCCCCAAAGCCGACAAGGATCCCTCCCTCTGTGCTAGTTATAGGCCCATTGCATTGTTAAACACTGAGCTGAAGATTTTCACAAAACTTCTTTCCATGCGTTTAAACGTAATCCTCCCATCCTTGATACATAAGGACCAAATAGGATTTATCCCGCTTCGACAGGCTGGAGACAACACGAGGAAGGTCATAGATCTGGTGGACATTGTGAACCATGAAACCACTCCAGCAGTATTGCTTAGCCTTGATGCAGAAAAGGCTTTTGATCGCCTTGGGTGGCCCTTTCTATTTGCCACCCTGCATCATATGGGCTTTCAGGGCCCTTTCCTCAATGCTGTCTGCCATCTCTACCACAATCCCACCTCACAGGTTAAGACCCCTTATGCTTTCTCCACCCCAATTCCAATTAGCAACAGGACCCGACAGGGCTGCCCACTCTCCCCCCTACTGTTTGCGTTATGTGTGGAGCCCCTAGCTGCGACGATACGAAACCACACGGACATTAGGGGAGAGATGATTCGAGATAGGGAATTCAAAATCTCATTGTTCGCTGATGACATCATCCTAACATTGACCCAGCCGAGAATTTCCTTACCCAACTTGCAAGCTGACCTGAATAGGTTCAGGGAAATCTCTGGCTACAAAATGAATTTGTCTAAGTCAAACGCCTTCCCTATTCATATCCCTCCAGCAGAACTTAGCAGTCTCATGGCCTCGTTCCCATATAGATGGAATTCTCACTCAATTAAATACTTGGGGGTTCACATAACTTCAAACTTTTCATCACTCTACCAAGCCAACTTTCCTCCATTATTCCAACAAATCCGTTCACTACTTCAACAATGGAAGAAGCATCACATCTCCCTATTGGGGCGTATAGCTTCAATTAAAATGACTATCCTTCCCAAACTAGTTTACCTCTTTCAAACACTTCCAATACCAGTCCCTTACGCCCAATTAAGGAAATTGCAAATAGACCTGATACAATAGATTTGGAATTACAAACGTCATAGAATTCCCAAATCAGTTCTTCTGACCTCTCGCATAGAGGGGGGTCTGGCGTTCCCTAGCCTCCACGCTATTGCCTCCTGGTTCACCCAACGCTCCTACAACAAATGGACGGAAATTGAAAAGCTGACGCTGGCCCCTATACACCCAAACAGTTTTCTGTGGAGCTCGAAGGCAGAGTTTTCTGCTACCCCATATTAGGAACTGTATCCCATTTGAGGTCATTATGGCGCTCGCTCTCTCGCCAACATAATCTTACTTCAGACAAATCGGTACTAACCTCCTTCCTCTACAACCCGGAACTGCCGGCGGGATTGACTCATCAGATGTCCTCCCCGTGGGCAGAGAGGAATTTATTTCATTTCGGCCACCTAGTTGACCCCATCACCAGGACACTATTGCCATGTGCTAAGCTTCAGGACAAATTCAGGTTGCCCCACCAAACATTCTACAGCTACCTACAAATCCGGCACTATGCCCAATCGATCACATCCACCCTACAATTCTCACTCCCTACGCCTTTTGAGAGCATAATCCTAGAGGGAACTAATAGGAGAGGCATAATCTCTGACATCTATAAAATCCTAAACACATACTCATTCCAGAAGCAGAGCAAACATTCATACATGCGTAAGTGGGAGGGAGCGCTGGGAGTCACATGGACTATTGCGGAATGGCAGGTCATATGGTCTCAGGCATCCAAGAGCTCCCTTTGCACCCTATATAAAGAAAATACTTCTAAAATTATGTACTTTTGGTACATGACCCCCGATGTTCTGCACTCTATATACCCTATATCATCAGATAGATGTTGGCGATGCCTAAAGGATAAAGGCACACTCATACATATATATTGGCAATGTCCCGCGATTGCACCTTACTGGCAGATGACAAATCAGCTCCTGCACAAACTACTTGGCCCACACACCCAGATGTCACCTACACTCTTTCTACTGGGACTTCCCCCAAAAACCCTCTCTAAAATACATAGGAAGCTCATGCTTAACATCCTTACTGCAGCACGTTGCTTAGTGGCCTTACATTGGAAGTGACGTGAACCCCCGTCACAAGCAGCCCTATATGCTAGAATTAAGGATATAGAGCTGATGGAAAAAATGACAGCTAGACTACAGGACCGCTTGGAAGTCCACAACCGTATCTGGGCGCCTTGGCATCTCCAGGAGGATCCCGCTTGAAGGTAACCAAACCTCTCTCATCTGCTCTCTTTTCTATTCCCTGTACTTTCGGCTCTTTCTCTCTGCAAAATATATAGTCGTTACTTGAGTTTTCTTATTACCTGCAATGATACCTTTACCTGAAAGTGTTATTCATCGATGCAAATCATCTACTACTATCTATGCTGATCCAACATGTGATTGACACTTGTATTTTCTTTTTTCTGACTGTATTGTTATATGAGACTACTTTGAGTTTCAATAAAAATAAAAATGTTATTGGAAAAAAAATAAAAAATGAGGTGCCTTGATCCATTAACCACGTGCTTACTGGGCACCTAAACCCCCCTCCTGCCCAGACCAATTTTCAGCTTTCAGCGCTCTCACACTTTGAATGACAATTGCGCAGTCGTGCAACACTGTACCCATATGAAATTTTTATCATTTTTCCCCATAAATAGAGCTTTCTTTTGGTGGTTTTTAATCACTGCTGGGTTTTTATTTTTTGCTAAAAAAAACAAAACAAGACCGAAAATTTTGAAAAAGAAAACCTGTTTCATAGTTTTTTTATATCAATTTTGAAAACAGGTAATTTTTTTCCTTCATTGATGTGCTCTGATGAAGCTACACTGATGGGCACTGATAGGCTGCACTGATGGGCACTGATAAGGCGGCACTAATGGGCACTGATAAGGCGGCACTAATGGGCATTGATAGGTGGCACTGATAAGCACTGATGAAGCGGCACTGATGGGTGGCACTGATGGTTGATACTGATGATTGGCACTGATGGGTGGCACTGAAGGGCACTGATAAGCGGCACTGAAGGGCACTGATTAGTTGCATTGACAGGTGGCACTGATGGGTGGCACTTATGGACACTGATGGGCGGCACTGAAGGGCACTGGTGGGTGATACAGATATGCAGCACTGATTGGTGGCACTAACTTGTAGCACTGGTGGGCAAAGGTAGGTGGCACTGTGGGCACTGGTAGGTGGCACTGTGGGCACTGGTAGGTGGCATTGTGGGCACTGGTAGGTGGCTCTGGTGGGTACTGCCAGGTGATTCTGGGGTGCACAGATGAGCCATCCGTGGCTCTCTGTGCGAGGGACCAATGTCCCTCTGACAGAAGCGGGTGATTGGCTTCTTTTTCTGTCAGCGTGAGGGGGAAAAAATGATCAACGGCTTTTGTTTAGATCACGTGATCAGCTGTCATTGGCTGACAGCTGATCACGTAGTAAGGGGGCGGGGCAGCCCCTTACTCCGATCTGTGATCAGCCGAGTCCCATGGACTCAGTGATCACAGAGCGAGCTGCAACAGGGGGCGTGCAGAGGCTCGTGCAGAGGCTCGTGCACAGGAAGACATCCATGGACGTCCACCCGGAAATTGAGATCCGCACTGGAGCCGTCTTTTGGCAATAGCGCGGATCTCAAGGGGTTAATACATCTTTTGGAATACCCACATGACTAAATACCTGAACAAACTCTTTGGCAGCAGCCTTAGCTGAGGTATTACATAAGGGAATGACTTCAGGATATTGGATGGCATAGTCCAGTATTACCAGTATGTGCTGATGGCCCCGGGCAGACTTTACTACTGGTCCCACCAGATCCATGCTAATTCTTTCAAAAGGCACTTCAATTATTGTTAACGGTACCAGCGGACTGCGTAAATGGGGCGATGGCGCAGAATACTGACACTCTGGGCATGACTTACAATATTCTTTGACATCTGCATTTAACCCAGGCCAAAAGAATCTCTATGTTATTATCTCCTTGGTATTCTCTATACCCAGATGTCTACCCATCATATGACCATGGGCTAAATCTAATACCCTCCGGCAATAGGGTTTGGGAACCACTAGCTGCTCTACCTCCTCCTCCCTTTGCTTTACCACCTGATACAGCAAGTTATTTTTAAGAGCCATGTAGGGGAAAGACACACCCATATTAGGTTAAACAGGTTCCCCATCTATCATTTTAATGTTTTCCCTGGCTTTATTGAATGAGACATCTTTTAGTTGTTCCGTACAAAAATCATCTTTCCTAAACTCTAAGTCAGGCGCCACATTCTGTCCACTCTCACTATGACTATCACTATTCATTACCCTTCAGCTGGGGACTGGATTCCAGCACCTTCTGCTCCCCAGCCACTACAGAAAAGGGAAAAGGATCCTCCTTCCTAGGACATGCCAATAGTTTCCCTTTCAATTTTGTAATCAAAAGGGTCTGGCTTGAGTTCCAGTGTTTCCTCAGCAAGGGGAGCTCTGTCCTACCGACTCCTTTTGTTTTCCCATAAACATAAACTCCAAGAATGGGGGAAATCTCTCCCCACTAGGGCTTCATGAAGCAGTGAGGGTACCACCCCCACTGAACGTGTCACCATGCCCCAAGGTGTATCAATCTCAACCACAGAAGTCTGATAATCACGTGTGTCACCATGTATGCAAATAACCCCAATAGTGCTTGGTGTAACTTTGCCGGATTTACACAATCACCTTTGACTAATATCACCACACTACCAGAATCTAGCAGAGCCATGACTGGCTTTCCATCAACTGAAATTACAAACATTTGTTTTTCCATGTGTTCCTGACATGTTGCAGTACATGCCACCTGTGCAAAAAGACTTTTTCAAGTTAGCATTATCAGATTGCATAGATTCATCATTTAGGGAACAGTTAAAAGCAATATGATCAAACACCTGGCAGCGATAACATTTTATGTGCTCTGTACCCAGTCCTTTAAATGGCCTCAGAGACCTTCCTGACTTATTTGACCAGTCTCTAGGTCCTGAGCTGATAGTCTCATTATCTGTGGCAACAGTCTTGTAATTTTTCCCCATGCCCTTGAACCCTGGAACAGTCTTACCAGATCCTCCGAGCCATTTTTCACCTCTAGAGACATTGGAGTGGGGCACAGATGGGTTAAACAAGTCCTCGGCAGCAGTATATCTTTCCACCAGGTCCACCTGCTGGTTTTCAGTCTTAGGGTCCCCATGGCTGACCCATTTCCTCAAAGTGACAGGGAGCATCCATAAATAATGGTCCATGACCACATGCTCCACAATCTTAGGGCCCGGCAAAGTCTCTGGCTTCGGCCATTTCTTGGTGAGCTTTATCAAGTCAAACATTTGGGAGCGGGGTGGTTTGTCAGTACTCTATGACCACCGATTGCACCTGTTGATCACAGACTGCAATGGTGATGCCCCTGGGTATAAGCATGTCAGCTTTCAATATCTCCATATTCCTCGGCTGCATCTGGTTCCAGGTCAAAATAGGCCTTTTGGAGTTCTCCTGTCAGAAAGGGCGCTAGCAGTCTTGCCCATTGCTCTTTTTGCCATCCTTCTCGAACAGCGACTTTTTCAAAAGTTGCTAGGTATGCTTCCACATCATCTGCAGGTGTCATCTTCTGCACGAAATAGCTGGCACGCACCATTTTCTGTTCCACTGGCAAAGGACTTGCAGACCCCTTCTTTAACTCCCCCAGGACCTCTGCAAACTTACAATTCATCTCCTGCTGGGCTGCAAAGGCCTGGCAATTCACCTGCTGCTGGGCTGAAATGGCCTGGTGATTCACCTCCAGCTGCTGGTGATTAAAAGGTTGCATGAAAATCAAACAAACACTTCCGGTTCCAGCGCCTGATGAGGAAGGAGTGAAGAACGGCGGCTCCGGTCTTCATCAGCTTATAAAACCAGTTCAGCACCGATTCGGGTGACCCCCCCCCGACCCTACCCCGTTGCCTCGGTCACCAGAGTACACCCGGGAGTCACCCAGCCATGGATAAGTTTGTCCTATATGGCGGGCCCGCCGCGGCACCAAATCCTCATTCGGATACCGCTGCACCGAATCTTCGTTTGGATATTACTGCACCGAACCTTCGTTCGGATACCCCGATCGTGGATACGGTCCTTGCAAACGGATCGCAGACACAGCCTATGATGGCACCTCCCCCTCTGATCTATCCGAACGCAGGGACTGCAGAGACCACAGAGGACCAATACACTAGACTAGCCCCGGGCGTGGCAGCCTTACTCAATCCTATCATAATGGCGATAGTTGAGAGGGCCATAGCGGCTGGCATGGCACAACTTAAGAAGGAATTACACGACCACACCCAGCGCATAGGAGAGCTGAAGAGCCATGTGTCAAATGTGGAAGATGAAATGCAGACCGCCCTAGCCAGCAAACAACAGTTCCAGCATACGCAGCAGTTCCTTCTCGACAAGATTGACGATCTGGAAAATCGGTCACGCAGGAACAACCTTAGGATCGTGGGCCTCCCAGAGTCGTACAGTGCCGGCTCCTTACATGATCTCTGCGAGACCCGCACACCTCAAGCATTAGGTTTCGGTAAACCCTGCACAGTGGAGAGGGCGCACCGCATGGGCGCCCCCTCAAATGATCGTCGATCTCCACGCCAAGTCATTGCGCGTTATCTCAATTACACGGACAGACTGGCCATTATCAGGTCTTTCAGGAACGTGAAATCTCTACAATTCGAAGGACACAAACTTCTAATTTTTGCGGATTATTCACAAGAAACATTTCGTCGACGCAAAGCCTTCCAACCGGTCTGTGCAGCGTTGTACCAAAAAGGAATCAAGTTCACACTCTCCTACACAGGCCTCTCTAAGGTTCACCGATTTCCTTTGGCAACGCCAAGATGTTCAATCACCCCGAGGAAGCAGCCAACTATGTCCAGGCCTATCTACACATCCCGATGGACACCCACCCTCCAGCCTCCAATGCAGTGTCCCCTGGGCTCTGGGATCTCTGCAGTCCGAGAAAATATTCGCCGAGGAGAGCCCGTTATGCAAACAAGTCGGCTCGAGAGGATCGTTCTTAAATCACCCTCCCCGAAAATCTCCTGCTCTCCCAAGTTCTATCTCAATTTTAATATTCCTTGTTTCACCTTAGGGTTCTGTACCCATGTTTCCTAAAGATTGAAACTAATGCTGTTTAGCGTGTTCAATCTTGTTGGTATATGTTCGCAACTATAATGTATTGCCGAGGTCTCTGTTCCCCCGCGCCCTCGGTCCATCACACAGTCTTACCGGAGATCTGCGGGAGGTTGCTGGAACTGCCGACACATATTCCCCCTCTCTTTTTTGTTTATATTGGGTGCCGCGACTGGACCCGCTTGCCCCCTCCCAATATTTCTACCCAGAAATCGGTACCACCTGAACTTCTCCGGTAACGCTGTTCCTGTGGAAGGTTTCCTCATGAGGAAAAAAGTGAAGCCTATATTGTTTTTTATTATTTTTTTAGTTGTTGTTTTCCCTTATTGTTATCCAAACCACTATGGAACTGACCATCTCTGCTCCACACCCAACTTGAGCTGGCACACTAACCCCCCTGGTCTTACACCCCTTTTTTATTATCGCCCAATTCAGCTACTTTTGCCCCATTCCAATCACCCTGGTACACGGCACATTAGCCCACTTCGCTTCCACCCACCCTGAAGATCGTCACGTGGAATATTAAAGGGCTTAGATCTCCCAACAAGAGGATGGCGGTCCTGCATCACCTCCAACGCCTGGAGGCTGATATAGCCTTTCTCCAAGAGACACATCTTACGGCAGCAGATTTTCCCTGAATGAATAAACTATGGGTAGGTCAAATTTTTGGCTCGCCCTCACCCAGAAATAAAGCGGGGGTGATCCTGCTTATCCATAAAAAGATCCAATGTGAGATACTGTCAGAGGACAGTGATGAGGATGGCAGAATTCTCATCCTTAAGCTCAAAGTCAAATCCAAAGAACTAGCCCTAGCGAATGTATATGCCCCCAACTCCCCCACCAACAATTTCTTCCAAACGCTCACTCGCCTAGCCCCCTTCCTACACCTCCCTCATAGGTGGAGACTTTAATGTAGTCATGAACACCCAGGAAGACAGAGTCAG
Organism: Glandirana rugosa; assembly: GCA_018402905.1. Classification (NCBI taxonomy): domain Eukaryota; kingdom Metazoa; phylum Chordata; class Amphibia; order Anura; family Ranidae; genus Glandirana; species Glandirana rugosa. Next base: position 271,391 of record BLSH010368084.1, on the reverse strand, counting down.
GTCACCAGAAGTCTCATACCCCATCCTGAGACCCCCACCCCACACCTCTTCATATATTCGCGGAGGCCCTTCAATTTGTAGATATTTGGAGACAAACCAATCCTCTCAACAAGCAATACACTTTCTACTCCCACCCTCACCACAGCTTGTCACGGATCGACTATTTCCTCTGCTCGCCTTCCATTATCCAGAATGTCTTCGATCCTCAGATATTAGACACTGCCATTTCCGATCATTCCCCAATTTCGCTAACCCTAACAGGCCTTGACGCCCCTAACTCCTTTAGAACCTGGCTGATAATCGAGAATTGACCATCCTAATCAAAAAGTCCTGGGAAGAATATTCTGACACAAATATAGAACATACTACTGATCCTAACCTCTTTTGGGAGGCAGGCAAGGCTGCCCTCCGTGGCTAGATCATTGCATTTAGCGCTGCCTTCAAAAAGAAACTGGATGCCCACTACAAATTGGCCAGTAAATCCCTACGTGAAGCCCAAACCCTCCTTAATAACCAAAATTCACCTGAGAACAGACAAAGATGGCAAATTGCAAAAGATCAGTGTGACCACTGGGCCTCTGCCCAGGAACTAAACCATCAGGCGCACTTAGACCTGCAATTCCACAAATATGGGAACAAAGGCAGCAAATTGCTCTCTCGCATATGCAAGGGCAATTTTGCCCCCACTTCTATTAGTGCATTTAAACGTTCCAACGGCTCCCTCTCCTCTACTCCCAAAGACATTAATAGTACCCTCAAAGCTTTCTATACAAAGCTATATGGGAAAGACCCAATCGACGAGGAGGCGGCACAAGCGTTCTTAGAGCGCCTCACTCTTCCCCAAGTCACCCAGGCCCAACTAGATTCCCTAAACTCCCCAATCTCTATGGAGGAAATCAAACAAGTAATAGCCTCACTATCACCCAACAAAGCCCCGGGCCCAGATGGATATACAGCAGAATTCTACAAGCACAACATATCCACCATTGCCCAGTCCTTGCTCTCTCTCTATCAGCGGATTCTCGGAGGAGGACCGTATCCTTCCTCTGGCTTCCAAGCCTTCATTAAATTAATCCCCAAGCAAGGGAAGGACCTGACCGACCCTGGGTCTTACCAACCCATCTCATTGCTAAACCTTGACACCAAAATCCTGTCCAAAATCATAGCTAGAAGACTTGCAACAATCATGCCGATTTTGATTCACCCAGCACAGGCGGGCTTCACAATGGGACGCTCTGCGACTTCTAATATCCGCAAAGTTCTGGCGGTGTTGGAACTCGCGAAATCCAAGTCACCCAGCAAATACGCCATAATCTCGTTGGACGCTGAAAAGGCGTCAGCTTTCGCTGGCTGAGCTTGGTACTACATAAATTCGGTTTTGTTGGCCCCTTTCTACATCTCATCAATGCGATGTATACAGCCCTATACGCCAATATCATCGCAGCCGGAATCAGTTCTAACAAAATCCCATTCCACAAAGGCACACGGCAGGGCTGTCCCCTGTCCCCCCTACTATTTAATCTGGCCATAGAACCTCTCTCTAGACACCTGCTGGCCCACCCCACACTACACGGGATCAAAATTGGCACTCATGAAGTCCGTGCGGCACTATTTGAGGATGACATTTTAATATTTTCTACCAACCCCCAAAGCGACATCCCACTAATACAAGAAATTTTCACCAACTTCCGGTCGTGCGCAGGCCTTAAAATAAACTTCAACAAAAGTGAAGTACTCCCCCTTTTCCACGCCAGGACACCCCAATGGGCATTTGATTTGGCTTTTCATGTTACTAACTCCCATATCACGTACCTTGGCATAAAAATTGGGAAATCCCCATCTTCTATTTACAACCTAAATATCCCCCCTGTTATTTCACAAATTTTAGGCGAGCTTCACAATTGGTCCAACCTCCCACTCTCCCTATTGGGAAGAAGCCATCTCTTTAAGATGGTTAGCTTCCCCAAACTACTCTACCCCCTGCAAACCATCCCCCTTCTTTTGCACCATAAGGACATTCAGACAATTAACAAGGCCCTTTCTTCTTTCCTATGGCGGAAAAAATGCCCATGTATATCCCTAACCAAATTATTCCTTCCTAACCACCTGGGAGGCTCCAGCCTCCCTAACATACGAAATTACAATCTAGCGTGCCTCCTCAGAGTGGGTTTGGACTGGTTGGTGGAATCCTCCAGATATTCGAATCATGACCTAGAATCTCAGATGGTTTCCCCCCCCCACTGCCTAGACGCCCTTCTCCACTGTAAACTGCGAGATCTACCCCCTACTTTGAAGCAAAATTTACTCATTAGAGACACTGACATTGCATGGAGGGAAATCAGGACCAAACTGGGCCTCCCTGCAACCATCTCCCGTTCCCTACCCTTCAGGGGCCACCCCAAAAGCCCCCTGTCTACTCAACAAACTATAATAACTTTCTGGTCTTTCCAAGGCCTGCAGACTTACACTCAGCTCTTTGACCCAGTCACAGGGAGAACCCTCCCCTTCTCCCAAGTCCAAACATCATTCAACCTCCCAAAAACTCACTTTCTCCCCTTTCAACAAGCCACAAGCTTTGCTACCAGCCTGTGCCCAGACAAACTGAAGCATTTTAAACCCTCCTTCATCAACAATCTACTTCTGACCAGATCGCTAAAAATCGGAGACATCCACAAGCCATTATCTGTTAACCTCTGGAGACCACGCTCCCAAGAACCCCCTTCACCTTGGTCAAGACTATTTCCAGGGCAGGCAAAAACTTTGTATTGCAAGGCTACAACACTACAAGGGCTTTCATAAAGAACAAATTCTGGAGAGAACAACAACTGAAGATCCTCCACCGGGCATATATGCCATACTCAATGGACATGACATCCTCAGCACCTCTCCAGTGCACCTGGTGCTCTGCCCATAAACCGTCGCTAAAGCATAGACTATGGGACTGTCCTGTTGTCTCCACCTTCTGGTCACAAGGGGAAACTCTGGCAAATCGAGTCTCTGGGTACGCCCCCTGTAAAGACCCACTGCCGTTAATCTTTGGATTCATGGATAATCCCTCCCCTGAGCCTCATAGCCGGAACAAAACCATCCTTAACAAACATAGACACTGGCTCACCTACTGCTTCATGGTGGCAAGAAGGACCATTCTCAAACAATGGACCTCAAAATCTCCTCCCAACGTATCTATGGTAAAAACTACTGGGACTCTACCACAAAGAGCTACTGGACCTCTCCCTGAGTGGGAGTGATCAGAGCAACTTCAATAGAATTTGGGGAGCCTTCATTAGAAAAACCCACGAAGTGCCCCCATCCCACCTCAACCAGAACAGGATCCTTGACTACACCTTTTGAAAACTGTTTGGAATGGCATGACGCAATAGACAATCTAGGCCCTCCCTTATTATCCCTTATTATCCATTACTACCCCCTCGGCTCTAGCTAGCCACTGATTAGACTGGATTTCATACCTTATGAACAGACTGCATAAACCAGCGATGTCCAGCGTCTATAGGCATCGGCATATAAATAGGCTTTAACTGATGTTGTGTTGCCAAATGGTACCTTTGGATCTTCCTCCACTTTCCATAGTGGTTCCCACCTCCTTCCCACCTCCTTCACCCCTCCCCCCCTCTCCTCTCCTCCCTTCCCCTCCTCTCTGGTAATCCCCATTCCACACCTATGAGTTGTTTATCTATTCTTACTCTGATTTACCAGTATTTTTCTGTTTAAAACTTTGTATCGAAACTAAAACCCTAATAAAGTATGTTTAAAAAAAAAATCAAACAAACAAAACAGAAAATAAATCCTTGCCATCCAGGCTCTTACTAAACATTTCCAGTTTTCCTAAATGATTGGTGAAGGGCTTCTCCCAGTCACCCACGATACCTAGACCCTATAGAGGTTGCACAAGCAGTCCAACTCTTCCAGGATGGCACACAGTGGTGGTCCGTCCATACGGGGTACAGGGGCACTGCCCCCCAATCCATACGCCCAGCCCTAATTTTCATGCAGGATGCATGGATTCCAATGGGTTTTTTTAGAAGCACATGATTAGGGCCGAAGGTTTTAATTGGATGTCAAAAAGGGTGGGCTCGGGGTATTGTGCCAAAGCCCACCCAGTTGTGTGACAATAGCGAATTAATATTCGCTATTGTCTTCCTGAGTCTCCTCCTGGCCAATCCCGGCTCAAGAAGTGGGTCCTGAGACCAGAATGGCGGAGAGGATAAGCGATCCTATTGGCCAGCAAGGAGGAGGGTGAGGAGACACAGTGAAAGCCATGCCACTGTGTAGCCGAGGAAGGAGGAGATGCAGGGTGAACCCACCATCCAGAGGAAGACCTAGATGAGGTAAGTGTGAGGACCAATCGACCAACCGGGGGGTGCGGGTGACCTGACTGACAAACTGCAGGGGGAATGGCATCAGATGGATTGCCACCCCCCCAAATATATACCACCACCAGCCACTGATGGCACATCAATATGTGCCATTGGAAAATATTAGTGCAGCGCTAATTCAAATACCATAAGCATGAGAGGATTATATATTCAGCTTAATTGTAATAGTTAGGGTTGGTAGACTCAGTTTAAACCTAAAATGCCAATGGGCAAATTGTGGTTAATCACATCAAGGTTAACCAAACCCACTCCTTGATGATTGGTATTTAATAACATACACAATATTATTCCCAAACTGAAATAATCAAATGAGAAAAAATAAGGAAAGATGGAATTAGTGAGAAGTCCCAAACAGTGATCAGGGTAGTATGTATTAAGTGTTAATCTTCACATAGGTACCGGTGACTGTAAGCAAGTGAGTCAATGTCATCCACCACCAGATAGCTTGGACACTTACCGGAAACCGGTTATAACCAGCATGAATCTTAATCCCAGGAAGAATTTTCAGTGTTTTGTAGTGGTGTTCTACCTTGGGGCCGTATGACCAGTGTTCCCAATGTGGGATATTCACACCATTAATCAGATCTTCAAGTCATCAGGGATCACAGCATCAGGATGACTAATCCACCCATACAAAAAAGCAGAAGTCTCGTCATAGTATAAAATCCTTAATATAGTTTATTAAAAATGATGTAAAAACTTACATTAACGTGGTATAAATGAGCTCATCATCCAAATGGTACATAGCAGTGTTAGGGGAGACCACAAACCCAACGCGTTTTGTTGCCAATAGGACGTGTTCTGGGGTATCCCCCCAAAACACTGCCAATATATATAACATTATAATTCTCCAATTACAGATGTAGGCACCACCCACAGTGGGTGTCTCAGTCCACCGATCAAGATGGTGCCACCGGCCTGATGGCCTGATATGATAGGGTGACCACCATTCCAGGCTGTGTGCGCTTCAAGCCTCGCCAGAGATTAAATCTAATGCCCATAGTATGTGTAATATATAGCTCAGATGGACAATGCATGAATATATTATATACAGTATTATACTATAATAGTATATATAATATAATACTATATAGTATTATATGTGGCAAAAGCGCCATAAATTTAAAGGTGAACAAAAAAAAATGTATTTCATTCAGGACCGAACAGGAGAGAAGTTCTGGCGGAAGCCAGATGCCCGAAATTACCACGTCCCAAACCTCTCCCTCGTAAAATCTGGAAATGAAAGGAGAGGTTACCCGGAAGTGGAACTAGCGGAAATGCGGGTTAACTAAGTATAAATGCTTCCGGAGTAAAGGGAGACAATCCTCCAAAGCCATAAATTACACTACACAGAGTAGGAAAAGTGCCCTGCAAACAAATTTGGATAGGGAGATAACTTAAAATCACATAAAAAAATAAAAAATGGAGGAGGAGGTGGAGTAGGAGTTTGAGGAGGCGGTGACCGTGGCAGCGTAGGTGGTGGAAGTGGTGGTGGAGGAGGAGGTAGCCAACACTTTTTTGTTTGTTTTTTTTTCTAATTGGGGTAGTCCCCAAAATACTGAAACATATTAAAAAAAAAAGTATACCAATGACTGTGTGAGGCCGGTCTAAATGTCTATTCTGCACAAGGTACAGATAAGTCTTGTGGGATCCATGCCTGGTTCATTTTAATAAACGTTAGCGTGTTCATGTTGGCTGTGGACAGGCGGCTGCGCTTGTCTGTGATAACGCCCCCTGCCGTGCTAAACACACGTTCAGACAATACACTGGCTGAAGGGCAGACCAGCACCTCCAAGGCATAAAGGGCAAGCTCAGGCCATGTGCCCAATTTGGAGATGCAGAAGTTGAATGGGGCAGACCCATCAGTCAGTACGTGTAGGCGTGTGCACACATACTGTTCCACAATGTTGCTGAAATTCTTCCTCCTGCTAAGACTGGTAGTGCTGTCTGTTGTGGCATGCTGCTGACAAAGCTTTTCCATATTTCGGCTATGCTAACTCTGCCTTCTGAGGTGCTGGCGGTGCCACAGCTGCGTTGGCGACCTCCTCCTCCTCTGCCTTCGCCTAGTGCTTCCACTGAGCCCCGGTGTCATTTGGGAATGCCCTCAGCAGCGCGTCTTCCAGCGTGCACTAGTAGTCGTTGCTTCTTCCGATCATGCTCCAGTGAGGGAATTAAGGACGGCACATTGTCCTAGTAACAGGGATCCAGCAGGGTGGCCACCCAGTAATCAGCACAAGTTACAATGTGGGCAACTCAGCTGTCGTTGAGCAGGCACTGCAGCATGTAGTTGCTCATGTGTGCCAGGCTGCCCAGAGGCAAAGACAAGCTGTCCTCTGTGGGAGGTGTATCATTCATGTCCTCCGTATCCCCCCAGCCATGCTCCAGTGATGCCCAGGAGCTGCGTTGGGTGCCACCCTGCTGTGAACACGGTTCCTCCTCCTCCTCATCATCCTCATCCTCCTCATCCTCCAGAACTGTCCCCTGGCTTGAAAATTTTTGACCTGGCCTATGCTGGTGCAGGAACCCACCCTCCGAGCCACTTGTGAATGACGGGCCTGATAACCATGGAAATGACCCCTCTTCCTCCTCCTGTGCCACATCCTCTTCCATCATCTCCCAAAGTGTTTTTTCAAGGAGACATAGAAGTGGGATAGTAACGCTGAGAACAGCGTCATCGGCACTGGCCATGTTGGTGGAGTACTCGAAACAAGGCAATATGGTACACAGGTCTCGCATGGAGGCCCACTCGTTGGTGGTGAAGTGGTGCTGTTCCGCAGAGCGACTGACCCGTGCGTGCTGCAGCTGAAACTCCACTATTGCCTGCTGCTGCTCGCACAGTCTCTCCAGCATGTGCAAGGTGGTGTTCCACCTTGTGGGCACATTGCATAGGAGGCGGTGAACGGGAAGGCCGAAATTCCACTGCAGCGCAGACAGGTGAGCAGAAGCAGGGTGAGAACGCTGAAAGCGCGCACAGACGGCCCACACTTTCTGCAGCAGCTCTGACATATCCGGGTAGTTTTTTAGAAATTTCTGCACCACCAAATTCAGCACATGCGCCAGGCAGGGGATGTGCGTCAAACCGGCTAGGCCCAGAGCAGCTACGAGATTTCGCCCATTATCGCACACCACCAGGCCGGGCTTGAGGCTCAATGGCAACAACCATTCATCGGTCTGTTGTTCAATGCCCATCCACAGCTGCTGCGCAGTGTTGGGTTTCTCCCCCAAACATATCAATTTTAAAACAGCCTGCTGTCGTTTCCCCCTGGATGTGCTGAAGTTGGTGGTGAAGGTGTTACGCTGAGCGGATGAGGAGGTGGTAGAGGAGGAGGAAGCCAAGTAGGAGGAGGAGGCAACAGGAGGCAAAGAGAAATGTCCTGCAATCCTCGGTGGCGGAAGGACATGCGCCAAACTGCTAGCCGCCTCAGGCCCACCCGCCACTACATTAGCCCAGTGTGCAGTTAGCGAGATATAGCGTCCCTGCCCGTACTTACTGGTCCACTTATCAGTGGTTATGTGGACCTTGCCATAGATGGCATTGCGCAGTACACACTTGATCTTGTCCCCTACTTGTTTGTGCAGGGAAGGGATGGCTCGCCTGGAAAAGTAGTGGCGGCTGGGAAACACGTACTGTGGGACAGACACCGCCATCAGGTTTTTAAAACCGTCTGTGTCCATCAGACGGAATGACAGCATTTCAAAGGCCAGGAATTTTGAAATTCTGGCATTCAGGGCCAGGGATCGTGGGTGGGTAGGGGGGTACCTCCTCTTTCACTCCAGTGTTTGGGAGATGGCGAGCTGTAAGCTTCCATGGGACTGTATGGAAATGCTTGGTGGCATTGCTGTCACATCGTCTGTTTGCTGGGTGGCAGGTGACACTGGCACTGTGGAGGTAGAGGAAGAGGCCGAGGCAGCAGCAGAAGAGGAAGCAGGAGGAGGCCGAGGCCTTTCTTGGATTTCGAGGTGCTTATTCCACTGCAGCTCGTGCTTTGCATGTAGATGCCTGGTCATGCAGGTTGTGCTCAAGGTTAAAACATTTATGCCTTGCTTCAGGCTCTCATTGCACAGCGTGCAAACCACTCATGTCTTGTCATTAGCACATTGTCTGAAGAACTGCCACGCCGGGGACTGCCTTTGAGCTGCCTTTGGTGTGCTAGGTCCCTGGGTGCAGTGGGTAGTAGCAGGCGTAATGTCGACCTCATCATCCTCCTCCACATCATCTTCCACCCACCTTTCACCACTGCCCTCTTTGTCAGTCTGCACACTATGGAAAGCTGCAGCAGTTGGCACCTGTGTTTTGTCATCATCAGAGACGTGATGTAGTTGTGTTTCCATGTCCTCATCCTGCAACAGAAGTGGTTGGGCATCGGTGCACTCAATGTCTTCCACTTCTGGGGCAGGGCTATGTGGATGGCCCACGGAAAGCACACCAACAGAGTCATCAAAAAGCATAAGAGACTGCTGCATGACTTGGGGCTCAGACTGCTTGGCTGATTTACAAGGGGCTGAGGTGAAAGACAGATTATTCAGGTGCCAACTCTGAGCTTTCATCAAGGGACCGGGTGGGAGACAATGTGAGGCATTGTCAGCCACCCAATCTACTATCGCCTATACTTGTTCTGGCCTCACCATTCGCTGAGCGGCATTCGGGTCCATCCTATAACGTTAAAGGTTCTGTCGGCTACTCGCACCTGAGGAAGGTGATTGTAGAACAGTCCCAGGAGCAGCAGGAACCTCTCCCTATAGCACAATGAGGTGATTTTAGAACAATAATCTGTCCCTCACAGGAGCAGCAGGAACCTCTTCCTTTAGCACTATGATGAGATGATTTTAGAACAAAAATCTGTCCCTCACAGGAGCAGCAGGAACCTCTCCCTATAGCACTATGAGATGATTTTAGAACAATAATCTGTCCCTCACAGGAGCAGCAGGAACCTCTCCCTCTAGCACTAGTAAACTGTACCTAATCCAGTATCAGATGGTTTTAGACCGCTAATCTTTCACCTCACAGCACCGCCAGGAACCTGTCTGTAATGCAGGATGAGATCATATTAGATCGGTAATCTATCCCTCACAGCACTAGTAAACTGTACCTAGTCCAGTATCAGATGGTTTTAGAATGCTAAGCTTTCCCATCACGGCGCCGCCAGGAAGCTGTCTGTAATGCAGGATGAGATCATATTAGATCGGTAATCTATCTGTCACAGCGCTGGCAGCATGCTCTCCCTAAACTAGCCTGAGATGATGTGACACGCGACATACGTGACTCCAGCTCATATAGAGGCTGGGCCACATGATGCACTGGCCAATCACAGCCATGCCAATAGTAGTCATGGCTTTGATGGCTTCTAAGGGCAAACGAGTGAAATGCTTGTTGATTGGCTGCCCTGCAGTTATTCACAAGGCGCCAAAAATAGTCTGGGTTGTATGATGCACTGGCCAATCACAGCCATGCCATTAGTAGGCATGGCTGTGATGGCTTCTAAGGGCAAACGAGTGAAATGCTTGTTGATTGGCTGCCCTGCAGCTATAGAAGAGGCATGAAAAATACCCGAATACCAAATCCAAACTCAGACTTTTTTTCAAATGTCCAGGTTCGGGGCACGGACACCCCAAAGTCCGGTACGAACCCGAACTTTACAGTCCGTGTTTGCTCAACTCTATTCATGAGCGTGGCCTGAGGGCCTGATGTCCTCTAATGGGCCCTGTGCTCACTGCCCGACACTGTGGAGCTTGATTGGCTTTTGCCATTCAACACCAGAATTGGCAGGTCCACCACTGGCGCCCTGTGCTTTTCACAGATGAGAGCAGGAGATGGGAAAGGGTCTGGAGAAGCCATGGAGAATGTTATGCTGCCTGTAACATCGTTCAGCATGACCGGTTTGGTGGTGGGTCAGTGATGGTCTGGGGAGGCATATCCATGGAGGGACGCACAGACCTCTACAGGCTAGACAATGGCACCCTGACTGCCATTAGGTATTGGGATGAAATCCTTGAACCAATTATCAGACCTTACACTGTTGCAGTGGGTCCTGGGTTCCTCCTGGTGCACGGCAATGCCTAGCTTCTTGTGGTGAGAGTATGCAGCCAGTTCCTGGGGGATGAAGGAATTGATGCCATTGAATGGCCCCACGCTCGCCTAACCTAAATTCAATAGAATGCCTCTGGGACATTATGTTTCAGTCCAGCTGATGCTGCCGGGTTGCACCTCAGTCAGGTCAGTCTCATTAGGAGCATGCCCCTAGGTTGTCAGGCATGCATAAAAGCACGTGGGGGTCATACAAACTACTGAGTACCATTTTGAGTTGCTGCAATGACATTTCAGCTAAATGGACTAGCTCTCTGTAGGTTGATAATTTTAATTTCCATCAAACAATGCGGCATCCTTTCATCCCTAACCCATTACCCAGTCCATATCAATAAGGATATCCAGGATGATATTTTGTAGTTAGTCTGGTTCATGTGGTTCATTAATTTTTTTTATTTTTTCCTGACATGTTGGTGTTATATATTTCACTTGATGTTACAAGTTGCACTGAGTAAATACAGCTGTATAAAACAAAAAACGTGTCTGTCTTCACCTCAGGCTGCAAAGCAACAAAATGGTATTATTTTAAAGGTGGGTGATTCTTTGCTATACGCACTGTATGTATAGGCAAACTATTTTTTTTCCATTTTAAATAGAGTTAGGTAATAGTTAAAACCTGTGTCTGTGTTCAATTGAGATTTCCTGTCTCAGAGATGAAAGTGAAAATAAGAGGAATTCCTCTTTAAGAGATTTATAATCAGAATATACGTCTTTACCATGCAAAATTTCAAAGAACATTAGTTAATTTGACACAGCATAGATTGAATTAATTGATTGTTTGGGGCTGTTTCCATGACTGACTAAGTGAAATCCAGTTTGCACTTTTGCCCAAGCGATGCCACGTTTAATTGTATGTCCTGAAGAAACAATGGAGGTCCAGTCTAAAATGCAGTGAAATTAAGATTCTTGACATCTGCAAGCTACTCCTCTGCATCCTGTTTACATTTGAAAAATCTCCCAGGACCATTCTTTTGTGACTGTTGTGGGTGATCTGTGTTGGGAAACCTATAATGGAAGCTGCAGCCAGGAGCTAGCTGCTTTTTTTTTAATATTATTTTTTTTTTTTATAGTTTGCAAAGTTACATAAAAAAGCCATTATCCATATCATTAGGATCAAAGCGGTATAAGTGCTTAAAAAAGACTCTTCTTTCCAGTATTTTGAAAGTCACTATGAATATTTTACCACTTATTCATAAGAAGCATCTATACTTAAATAACCATTGCTTCATTTGGGTAAGAATCTGTCCAAGAGTGCAAAAAAAAAAAAAAAAAAAAACATGAAAAGAAAGAAAAAAATGAGAAAGTAAAACAACTACATATAAAGATAAGGAAAGAAGAAGAAGAAAAAAGGGGGGGAAAAGGAAGAAACACGTTTTCATAAGCACATCTGTTCATATCTCTAACAATCTGTCTGTCAAAGCTGCATCACAAAGTTAGAGCTATTTATAAGAAAGATCCCAAGGCGCCAGAGCCAAAAAAAGTCCATCCAAAGAGACCACACAGCCATATACTTAGAGTGGCATTCATGTATGCTTGCTGTTAATTCCTCCATTCTCCTTAAGTGATTCACCTCAACTATCCGTTCTTTAATTGTAGAAGCGTCTGTATTCTAGTATCTAGGTATAACTATTTGCGCTGCAGAGAGGAGAAAGCAAAGCAACCCCTTTTTAGTCTCTCCCTTAGGGCCAGGATATATAGACCTAAAGCAATTTTAAGAGATTTCTAATATGGCGTGCCAGTAACTAAAGAACAGATTTGGAAGACAGAAGTTATAATCCAGGGGAAAGTCCACCATATGTGGGTCATTGTGCCTTTATCCCCCCGCAGTGCCAGAACTTTTCAGAATAGTTTGAGGATATTCTATGAAGCCTCACAGGGCATCTATACCACCTGGTTAATAATTCATAATTCTTTTTTTGTATATATGTTGAGAGACTAGATTTAAAGGATAGTCAAAATGACTTTTCCCAGTCTTTTGTAGTGATACTATGGCCTAATTCCCTCTCCCACTCTCTAGAAAAAAATGGCTGGTTAGGGAATTCATGGGACAGCAGAATATCATATATTTTAGAGATAGTGAAGTCCATTGCATAGAGATTCAAATGGAGTTAAATCCCTATGGAGTGAGCCCTTTTCCAGCTATTTTGTATAAAAGTGCTGAAGTTGGAAGTATTGTAACCAATGACCAGGATAGTTACACTCTGCAGTTGCTATTATATTAAACAATTGAAGTTGCTTAGTTGTAAGCACTTGTTTAATTGGTGAAGGGGCCGAAGTTGTCCTCATAAAAACCTAGTCGAAGATAAACCCAGGGGGATTTCTGGGTTACCCATACTTGCAGTTAATGAGCCAGGGGTTGAATAAATACCAAACTCGAATGGTGGAATCCCAAACTTTTAATAATGATAGTGTCAGAGATGAAAATGTTTGTCTGGAGGGATGAAATTCAGGCTTAATCCATGGAAGAGAGCTAGTTTTTTTAAGGCCTGTACACACGATGCAACGGTCGTACAACAACGGTCTTGCAACAGCTTGTTGTACGATAATCTGACCATTAGTACGCGCAATTACAACAGCCGATGTTCAACAGTCGTACAGCAGAAGCTGGCTAAGCAGACTAGAAAACTCTTGTTGTACAACAAGCTGTTGTACGACTGTTGGCTTGTGTGTACAGAAGATGGGCCAACAATAGTTGAAAGTGTAAACACGCATGCTTGGAATCCAGGAAGTGCTCGTCGTGTAACATGTGTTCGTAATTCACAAATCACATTCACCTGAACTTCCTCGTTATACGCTCGTAACACGTCACTACGCTCAGCTTTGTTGTACAACTACTTGACTCATGTCAGTACGCAAGACACAACCGCCAACAGCCGATTTTGGACAAAAGTTGAACGTGCGGCCATACGACCGTTTCACCGTGTGTACGAGGCTTTACTAAATATACTGCTGATAATAAGCCTGCTAGCTGTTTAACTATTAAGTGTATAAACACTCCATAAAGCAATGAGACCTATACACGATTGCAATGCTCATGCTAAAAAGAGAGAAAGCCTTAAGCTGACCATAGATTTTTTTTTTTTTTGATCAGCCATTGTATTCTGACATTCACACTCCTCTGCTATCAGGATACACTGTTTAGTGCTGCAGCCAATTGGCTGCATGTGCTGGTGAAACACAAATTTTCCAACATCCCTGTTCGGGAAGAGTTGATCGCTAGGTCAACTCTTCTCAAATGGGAACAGCAATAGCTGGATTCATTGATTGATTGAATTCAGCCAGTCCCTGCTGAAATGGCTGAATTTCGATCCATCTATGGCCATCTTCAGAAGTGCTTTCCCCTCTTTTATCCTTCAGACATTTCTCAACTTTTAAATAGGATTGGGCTAAGCTGCTACATAAAGAGTTCTCATGCTGTGATTATGAAGAAACTCTGGGCCAGTGAATGTATACTCTGTTGCTAGTTGTCATGTTCTTACTATGACTCAGTGCAGTGAAAGCTGGAGTTCATGCATGTAGACAGGAAGTAACTGCATCAAGAGATTAAAACAAAAAGTGAAAAAGTGGCAACAAGAATTTTGTTAAAAAATAAACATAGTGATTGTTATGATTGTTGCCCAAATTTAATATAGTTTGAAATATAATATCTCCAGTAATATAATTTGATAACATTTGAGAGTTTGTACACTGGAGTGACAGCTTCAACACAACAATCAAAATGTATTGTTATAAAGTTATAAATATTTCCTGGACCTCCTCATGTCAGCCTACTATGGGTCAGCTCCGCCTTTTCTGACCCCTTCAGGACAACCTCTTTCCAAGCCTATAAGAGGTGGCTGCCTGCCCATATGCAGTGTTCTTTTTTCGTCCTCGCTCCAGACGCCTCTTAAGACAAATATATATATTCATACACACACACACAAGAAGAAGCAAGGTAGGAGACTTACTGCAAAAGCTTCTAATGTCCATGCGATCCTGCTCAGGTTCATGCGCTCTCCTGAGTTCAGAAGATCCTTTGTCTGGGCTGTAAATCTTCCCTTGTGGGGTACCCTATAAACTACTGCATGTGTACGCCGGCCTTTAGAGAGTAGTTAAACACTGCTTGATGGGCTGTGCGGCGGCAGGCGAGTCTCACTTCAGCAGTTTAAAGAACTGCATGTGTACACCAGCCTTTAGGAAGCGGTTAAATACTGCTAGTGAGCTGTGTGGCGAAGTGATGAGAGAGCAAGGACAGAGTCTCACTTCAGCAGTTTAAAGAACTGCATGTGTACACCAGCCTTTAGGAAGCGGTTAAATACTGCTATTGAGCTGTGTGGCGAAGTGATGAGAGAGCAATGACAGAGTCTCACTTCAGCAGTTTAAAGAACTGCATGTGTACACCAGCCTTTAGGAAGTGGTTAAATACTGCTAGTGGGGCTGTGTGGCGAAGTGGTGAAGACAGCAAGGACAGAGTCTCACTTCAGCAGTATAGAGGTGTACACCGGCCTCTAGGAAGCGATTATACTTTCCTGGATTGGGCTGTGTGACAAATGGATGAACAGCAGGGAGGCTGAGGCTTGTAGTCCCACAGGACTCTTAGGAGGTTGCTGAGAGTGGCCACTTCCTGGTATGTTAGGAACGCCCTCTCCCATGCTCTGGTTCCTGCTTCTCTGTGGTGATTAAAACACCTGTGGCCCCAGCTTGTCTCATAATCACTGCCTCTATGCTGAATGACGTGGAATCTCAACTGGGCTGCGGCCTTGAATTGCTGGATAGATCTCTGGCTGTCTATGTGTGTCCAGGTGTCCTGCGTCCTCCTGCCTGCCTCTATAGCACTGAAGAATGCATGAAAAAGTTTTTATTCTTTTTTTTTTTTAAAAAGAGTGCATTCTTCTCTTCACACAGAGAAGACCCGGATGCGGGATAAACGCCCGCAGGGAAGTTCCAAGGAGCCGCATCACCCGCAAAAAATGAATCGCTCAGTGTGTGATAAGTCGGCTCAGAGGAGTGGTCGACGGCGGGATAAAATCCATGTGGAACGCCACTCCAGGTCACCCTCTTGGGTGTCTCATTGCATTGCCGCGAGCCCAGGCCAATGGCTGTTGCAACACCAGGAAGCAACCGCTAAGCGCCAGCATGTGCATAAGCAGACGCAGATCCTCTTCATCTTCTGAAAGGGCCTCGGCCCGGGAGGAGAAGGCCTGCTGGGCACGTGGGCAAACTCCCTGCCAGGGAGGCGTGTATACTTCTCTTGTTTAAAGGAGGCTGCATGTGGTAGTGCAGCAGATGCACGCCAGGTGAAGCACTATATTAAGGCGGCAGTCAAGGGTGGCTGGAAGGCCGAGGTGGTACTCTTCCGCTTCAGCTGCAGAATCAGAGCCAGAGGCAACATATCGCTACAGTTCTTTTGGCCTGATTCGCACCCGTGTGTTTTTGGAGCGTTTTTGCAGATCGGCACTACAGTCTATTTGGCATTGTTTCCTATGGGACATGTCTGTGGTGTGGGTCTGCGCGATGTGATCGATGCTGGAGATGCATGGGTATGAGTCGAGCCTAGGACCCCTTTCTCGCTGAGGCGCTTTTCATGCGTTTTTCAGGCGCCTGAAGAGCTCACAAAATCCTATTTCTTTTAAACTCAATGAATGCTCTCACCCTGGAGCAGTGCGCTGGCTGGATGGTGGAAATTTCCCCTCTCCATTGAAAGCAATGGAAGGCTCTTCAAAAGCGCCTGAGAAGCTCTTCAAAAGCGCTTAGTATTTTGTGCAGTGAGAGTATTATCCGGACTTAAAAAGGTCACTCCTGTCCTTCCCATTATTTTGGTTTTTAATACAGGAAATAATGGAAGATGAATGGGCAAGGCCCGATAAAAGATTGAACGTCCAACATGGTCTCAAACTTGTACCCTTTTTGCTCTAGGGATGCTAAGCTTTGGGAGGCCGTGCCTAAGGCGGATGCCTCACTTCAGAGACAAGCTGGGCACATTACCTTGCCTCTAGATGACTCTGTATCCTTCAAGATCCGATGGATCGTAGGATAGATACAGATCTCTAAAGAATGTACACGTTAGCCAGCTAGAGCACTTACGTAGTGGCAGCAGCCTTAAGGTGTGCATTACAGAGTTGGAGCCCGGTTCTTTGGGTTAAGTGATAGGGGGAGAAAGTTCCCTCCTTTACAGTCCATTAGGGTCAGGTTGTATTTTCTAGCAAGTGCCCGTGGACCAAGTCAGGATAATACTGAAATTTATGGCTCAGTCTATGACAACACACAGAGCCCTATGGCTGAAGCATTGGTCAGCGGATAGTGCTTCCAAGCACAGCCTTTGCTCAGTTCCTTTTTGATGGAAATTTTTTTGGCAAGACCCTGGAGTCAGAGGTGCAACAAGTGTCTGGAGGGAACGCAGGGCTTATTCCGCAGGGAAGGAAAAGATTTCCCTCAGCCGTTCGATCCCTCCGGAGAGGTCTAAAAAGAGTTTCGGGGAAGCTTCCGCGTACCAACCGGGGCGACCGTTCTTTAGACAAGTGGAAGGAGCAGGGTCCAACCTTTTCCAAGGCAACCAAAGCCAAGGCTAACCAGCCGGCGAAAGCTTCAGACAAGCTTTTCTGAAGGTTCCCTGTCCAGACTTCCCAAGTGGGAGCAGACTGTCTTACTTTGGAGAGGTCTAGGCGGAAGAAGTTTAAGATACCTGGGTCTTGGACTTCATTCAAGGAAGACCTCCCCAGTCTCATTCTGTGGAAATCCGATTTTCTACTTGTCCAGTGGAAAGGGCATTGTTTATTAATGTATGTAAAGAATTTATTGCCATCTAGCAATTCTGCCAGTTCTGAAACATGAGAAGGGAGAAGGATTCTATTCTCTTCTGTTCTTGGTAACAAGATCCTCAGAAGGATTCAGGCTGGTCCTGGACTTAAGAGCCCGAATACCTTCATGAAAGTCCCTCCATCCAGAATGGAGTCCTTGCAAACCATCATTGTTCATTGTGAAGAAGGGAGATTTGCTAGCGTCAATAGGCCTAGCGGATGCTTACCTATATGTGCCCATAAGTGCATCACACCATTGCTTCCATGGCCAGTTTCGTTGTCTGCCTTTTGGGCTGGGCATGGTTCCAAGAACATTTTCAGAAGTTTTGGCTGTAATCATCGCTATCTTAAGGATCAGAGGCATTCAAATTTTTCATTATCTGGATGACATTCTTCCTCGGGCCGCGTCAAAGTCCCTCCTTCAACAGCACGGGCTGATAACCTGCAGCATAATCAGACGGTTTGGTTGGTTGATCAACCATCGCAAGAGCCTGTTGCAACCGACTCAAGTCCTAGAGTATCTAGGAATGCAATTTGACACTACCCAAGTTCGTGTATTCTGCCTCTTAGGAAGTTGGTGGAAGTTCGGACCAAGTCAGGAATGGGCATGACCAGGCAATTTCTGATGGCCAAGAAGTGTATGCACTACCTGGGCCTGTTGTCATCCACAATCCAGGTAGTACCTTGGGCCAAATTTCGGAAGGAGAGTTTTTCAATACAATTTTGTTCATCAGTGGGACCGCCACTCATTAGCCCGGAAGATCTGCCATTCAGTACCAATAAAACATCCTCTGATATGGTGGAAGGTATCTTAGAATCTATACCGCAGGGTGCCAGTAGTGCTGACTACAGATGCCAGCATAGTAGACCGGGGAGCTCATTCCTTATGCAACAAGTACAGGGCAAATGAGAAGCATCTCTATCTCAGCATTCAAACCTGTTAGAATTAGGGGCCGTTCAGCACACTCTAGTAGCCTTCCAATCAATGTTGCAAAGCCTACATGGCCCGGCAAGGGGGCACCAGGAGCCTCCCACTACTCAGAGTGGCATGCCAGATTGTTCCCTAGGCAGCAGCATACCTTCTGGGTCCACAAAACAAGCTGGTGGATCAACTGAGATCGGAGATCCGTGGATTTGAAAGAACAGAGCTTGGATCCCAGATACCTGTTCAAAATCTTCAAGGTCTCGGGGACCTCAATCATAGATTGGGTGACGTTGGAGGAGAACTCTCCGATTACGTGTTACTTCTCCCAAAGGTGGCACTCGCAGGCTTTAGGCTAGGATGCTCTATCCATTCCATGGGACTTTCCCTTAGTCTGTGGTTCCTCCGCTCTCGCTAATCCTCAGAGTTTTAATGAAGAACGGGAGAAGATAACAGCAATAGCGGCATGGCCCTTCTGGCCCAGAAGACCATGATGTTCACCAGCATAGAAAATGGCTATGTGTCAGCCAATTCTCCTGCCTCCTCACAAACATTTTCTGCTGCAGGACAAGCAGTGTAACCCGAAGCCAGGAAAACTGAGGTTCATGGCGTGGAGCTTTTAGTCAAAAGAAATCTACCGATAATACTTTATTATAGGATATATAAGGCCTTTTTGTCGTTTCTCAGCAGGAAAGAGCTGGGTTCTGAGGGCACCCATGGTCTCTAGCATATTGAAATTTCTCCAGGAAAGTCGGGGCAAGGGTTTTGTCATTTAGCTCCTCAAAGGTTTGAGTCTGCCCTGTCAGCTACGGGGGAACAAAGATGGGCCTTGGATCCTCTAGGGATGCATTCCTGAAAGACAGCATTAAAGATCAGGCCTTCAATAAAGCCCTTTCCAAAGTGGGACCTGCCTTTAATTCTGAAAGCCTTATTAGCACCTCCGTGCACCTTAGTGCAATTTTTTGATGGCAATTACATTGGCCAGATGGGTGTCTGAACTGTGTGCTTTTCAACCAGGGAGCCGTATTGCCGAATTCTCCAAGAGGAAACAATATTCAGAACAGTCCCCAACTTTCTTCTAAAAGGTGGCATCAGCAGTTGCAGTTGAATTGGGAAGCAGTCGTATCGGCTTTTCTGGGTAGTAACTCGAAAGACGAATGGACTAGGCTGGATCTAGTGCGGGCCTTATCAATATACCTAGCGTGGACTAGATGTCTGGAAACATGATCAGCTCTTCATCTTGCCTGGGCCCTCCACAAAAGTCATGGCTAGGCCTCCTAGAATAGGGTCTTCATAGATCGTTAAACCTATCCAGATGGCATATAGAGAGGCGGGATATCCTCCGCCACTGGAGCTCAAAGCACATTTATGAGAAGCATGGCAGATTCCTGTGCGTCATACGCTAAGGTGTCAGCAGAAGTAGGGTGCAGGACAGCTGGCTTGAATGCACCGAATACTTTCATTCCGCGCTACAGAGTGAAGGTAACTCTGACGGCATCGGAAGCTTTTGGGTCTACTGTTTTGTCGGCGACTGTCGGCCATTAAATTATTGATATCGGTTTATGATTCTGGTGTTTGATGTCTTCCCTCCCCTTATGTGGTTGATTGCTTGGTACATCCCATAGTAGGCTGACATGAGGAGGTCCAGGGAGGAGAAAAATTGTTTTCATACTTACCGTAATTTTCCTTTCTTGGATCCTCCTCATGTCAGCCGAGGAATTCCCACCCAAAGTCCGTCGCGAGGTGGGTAAACTGAACACTGCATATGGGCAGACAGCCGCCTCTTATAGGCTTGGAAAGAGGTTGTCCTGAAAGGGTCAGAGGGGGCGGAGCTGACCCATAGTAGGCTGACATGAGGAGGATCCAGGAAAGGAAAATTACGGTAAGTATGAAAACAATTTTCCTCAATCACATCCTGAAAGTGATGGTTTGACCCCCACAGAGCCCTGATCTCAACATCATCAAGTCTGTCTGGGAATACATGAAGAGGCAGAAGGAATTGGGACAGCCTACATAAACCGAAGATCTATGGTTAGTTCTCCAAAATGTTTGGAACAACCTACCTGCTGAGTTCCTTCAAAAACTGTGTATACAACCACTGTGGATGAGATTTGCTAAAAGTGGTGCATTCAGAATCTGGTGCAACTATGAATGGTAGCCGATAAGCTTCTAACTTCAGCTTGTTCACTTAAGCTTTGGCAATAAAACCTGGATTCTGATGGTTAGAGAGCTCATCAGCTGCAATGCTGATCAGTGTAATGTATTTTGAAGACGAGGGAGTCCCACTGTCATAATATAATGACAGGATTCCTGGGCAGGATTCCTGCATCCCATTGAATTTGTGGATGGGGTTGAATGAAAAAAACAAAGCCATTTATGGCCAGCTTTAGCTTTGTGTACTGAAGTGACATGTATTTATGCACCAACACAAAAGTGTTTAGTATCCGGTAGTATTACAATAGTAACAAGTCTGCGATTTTATTCTATAATACAATGATAGATATGTTTGGGAACTTCCAGTGCATTCTTATATTTTAATATTACAGCTGCATTATTTCTCAATATTCTGACTATTCTTCTGTTCTTCTGTTTCTGTGCATAGGAAATGTTGTTTCTCTTTGATTACTGCAGATAAAATGAAAGTGTTACTATTTTTCATATTTTACTGACCTATTCCACTGGAGCTAACAAATATTCTCTTATGCAGAATATGGTAGCCAAATCTAGTTTCCTATTCTAGAAGCCATTCTAACCTTCCTGTATTTTTCCACACATGAAATGAAAAAAAAATATGCATAAGGACCCAAAGGAGTAGGTGAATCATTCAATGCATTAATGTAAGCAGGGATGTCATGCACTTTTCTGCATAAATTGAATTTGAATAGTGTATTACAATGCTTAATCTTTTCTGCAAAGAAAACAGACATCGTCTCCAGTACAAAAAAGAAAAATGAAAATTCTTCAACGGTACAACAAATTCCCTCTTACTCCCTTGTCTTGATTTTATATCTTTCATACTATTTGTCTACATGCGATTAGTTAGCAATAAGATGGAGTATCAGCTGGAATTTCATAATGAATAAAACTATTGTAGTTTTTGCCTAAGGAGGATACGAGAAAAGACATTACAGACAATACAGAAGATAATGACCTTCTTGTACAGCTTTGCTACTGAGATTATTTTATAAGACACCAAAGTCATAAGCCATTAATCAGAAATGACAGTCTTTATTCGTGTATATTTGACTTCAAGCTGCATAATGTTCAGGTTTAATAGATCTGGATAAATGACCCTACCTGTAATACTTTTTCAAACTGACAATGATTAATGATGAAGCAGGGTTTATGAACAGGAGAGCAATGTTGAAGTAAACAAGAAAAAAGGACAACCGTTTCAGTATAAAGCAGTTTTATGGACTGAACTGAATGCTCTATATATCTCTACATGTCATTAGTCAGGACAATTAGTCAATGCTTGAGGCCAGTGAACTGTCACATGTTCATAGCTCATGGCTGCAGACACAGTGGCCACAAAGAAATCTGATTAATTCAGGTATGCTGGGCATATCGCTTATCCTGAATTAGGAATAGGCACTGTAAACCCCTACCCTCACCCATATGTTTTTTATATGGGAAGAATACTAATGCAATGCAACCCAGAAACAGAGCAGTATGCAATGTATCATGAATAATTAGTTCATCCATAAGCTTTTTTGGAGATATGCCAAATGTCATAGTAAGTTTTTTCCAGTATATCCCTTGGCTTGTAGTAAATGGTTACATAGCTTGTTTTCGTTTCCCAGCTTTATACAGAACCACATTTTTACACAGTATTTACAGGATACCTAAAACTAATCATATTAGTCCCTACCCCAGAATAGTTCACAATCTATTGCGCCAGTTATATATGGATACATTTATTGTGTGGAAAATGTGTTCAGGAGACAGTATGATTTAAGTTTCAGTAAGGAAAGCAAAGTTCTGGGAAGAAGCCCATACAAGCATAGGGATAGCATGTTATATGTGTAGAACCACGACTGGGACTTAAAGCCAGGGCCCAAGCACTGAGATTATAAGTAGAGAGAAATAGTATGAAAAGTCATGGAAAATGAGTAACAAAGGAAGTGAAAGATAATAGGTAAAGGTAGAAGGGAGAAGGTCAAGTATGTCATAAAGCTATTCAAGGATAGTGTCTCTCTATGTGAAACATGAGTTCTGTATTTCAAGAAATTTGTCATGGGAATTGGTAAGGATTCTATTAAATTTTTAATTAATAAACAGGCAATACATAAACTAATAACTAGTGAGTCAGCGCTTCACTGACAGGAAATAGGATTAGTTAACAAAAAAGTCCATAAAGTTCATGCAAGGTTGGAAAGCAATGGAGGTGGAATGGCCAGATAGACAAATCTACAGGTAGGCAAGGAAAACACACACAGTCACCGGCAGCTCCTCAAAAGGCTATGGGAATCCCTCAAGAGTAAACAATACAACTGAAAGGGCAACAGGTGAGTATGAGTAAAAACAACAATAATTTATTCCATATTCACTTACATTAAAGGCTGGGCTGGTGTGGTGTACAGAATGGACAGGCAGTGATCTCGATGGAGTAGAGGGCAGACACAGGGCACAATCTTGGACCCACTGCAGAGAGAGAAAAACACCAGCGGTGTCGCAGGCTCTCACATGTGCCGATGACAGGTGACCAAAAACAGACAAGGCAAGCTAAGGAGGGGGCAGGCTGCCATGTGTTTCTGAGGCCCCACCTTCTTCATCAGGCTAGGCTTAGCTGTCAAGCTGGTATGGCTTGAGCCGATCAGGGATAAGAATTGGTGGCGCGGAGTGCGCATGCGCGAGAGCTCCGATATGGAAGCCTAAGCCAGGAGCTCCGTGCTCATCCCGGCCTTGGGCGCTCTACAACCCGCCAGCGCTTCCAGAAGGGGGTCCCCACCGACAGGGGAATACCCCCATAAGCAAGAGGAGGGCGAGGACTTCACCGCGGTAGCACCGGAGGACATCCGCAGCTACGGTAACCCTCTCCACCTCGATTCGGGTGCACCAAAATGGCCGCGGCCGCGGCCTAACACGAGGCTCAGCTCCCACAGACCCGGCACAAGCCCCGGAGTCCCCGCAAACACCCCAGACCACGCCACTATTCACCCCCAAAGAACAAGAAGGCCTTATTCCAGGCAGTTCATAGACTCCCAGGGAGATATCACACCGCCTGGGTGGACCAAGATGGCCACCATGCAGGCCTAACGAGCCACGCCAATACCAGGCTTACCAAGCTTCAGCCCAGGACAGTTTACAAGGAGAAGCACCCCCCCAAGAGGCTCATTCATATTCTGCAGGGACCAAACCCCTCCGATGTTTATTCAGTATAGAGCCTTGCTCCTGAACTGACTGTCATCACAGAGCACCGCAGAAGGGGAGCCACATTGGGGGACTCTACTCCACCTCCGAACCCCTCTCACTTTTCCTTAAACGGCAGGGTGTCAGCAAAACTCACCCCACCTCAGGTGTACCACAAGGGCCACCGCATGCAGGGAACGTCGGCCAGAAGGTCACTTTCTTTTCCTCCTGCAGACCCTGACCCTTCCCATCCTCCAGAGATGACCTCCATTGGGATCTCCTCTCCTCCACCATCCCAGGAACAGATATTGGATCAAAGACCCATCATCTCCCCAGCCACTCTCACCCTAACACCGGGGCCTAACTTACCAGTACAACAGCCCCATTTCATCTCTCCCGCCTCTGCTGATTCTCTCCTTAGACGCACAATGGAAGACTCGCCATTCACACCAGTCGCCCACCCACTTTCACATCAGCAAGAGATTAACTTTTATAACCCCTCTGCCCATGACTCCGCTTTCAACACGGCGGAACTATTCATCAAGTTCTCCAACCTTCTAGAAAGGGGATTAGCGAACACGGCAGCAAAAATCACGGGCGATATAAAAGCAGATCTCAACAGTATAGGCTCCAGAATGGACGCTATTGAACAGAAACTAGATTTTACGGTAGCCAAAACTAACCAAAACTCTGATCACCTACAAGTGCTTCAGGACCAACTGGACATTGCCCTTTCAAGAATAGACGATCTTGAAAACAGGTCCCGCCGCTACAACTTCAGAGTAAGAGGCCTTCCAGAGACCATCACCGAAATCTCCCCGGCGATCCAGGACCTGATCCAATCTGTAATTCCAAACGTCCCCAAGCACAAACTAGAGTTGGACAGAGCTCACAGAGCTCTTGGACCTCCAAGAAAAGATGGCTCACCCAGGGACATAATAGTTAAACCGCACTATTATACCATCAAAGAAGAGCTGATGAAAGCATCTCGATCCAATCCTCAAATCTCATGCAAGGGTCATCAGATTCAAATCTTCGCCGACCTTTCTCCGAATACTATTCAAAAAAGAAGATCTCTCAAACCTCTCCTTTTGATCTTACAAAAAGCTGAGATCAAATATTGGTGGGCCTTCCCGTTTGCCGTCAAATTCAACTTGAAAGGGAAAACTTATACATTCTCCAGTCTCCCAGAAGGCGAAAAAATCCTACTCCAGCTCAAACTAATCTCACAGGAAGCTCCGATGGACCTCACTGACCCCTCTGGATCCAATTCTAAGAGACCACTCCCCTCCAGCCCCATCTCTCCTCTCTGGTCCAAATCCAAAAGCAAGAAGGCTAAGGACAACAGACCTCCTTGACCTGATATTGACCCTGCCGTGTCTCGGGCTCACTCTATTTGCTTCATGGACTTGGTTCCCAACTGAACATAGGGAGCCAGCCTTACCGGTTCTATTAGAACGTTTTCTTAAATTGGAGCTTCCCAGCTCCCCACCTCAGCTAATTTATTAGCTAAAAGTTATATGCATTCGTTTCCAACTGCTGTTCTAGTTTTTATTTTTTTTATGTTGTAATTTTTGAGCCAGTTTTAGAAATGATGTGGTTAATTACCTGGCCCGACCTTTCCAGGGCCTAAGCAGGTGGACATTTCAATCAGCTTCCGCTTCCTTTCCATCACCTGAACCCCTTCTGATTTCCTTATGTGTAGCATGTTTAACCCACGGGCGCCCTGGCCGGGATGAGTCCCTATGCGCCTCCACTTATCCCGAGGACTTCTATTTGGATCTCCCCGGGATAAGACGTCCGATCCTGAGGGATCTGACAATTACGATTTCTCTCCACCACCTTAATGGTGGTACCCCTCCTAGGAGGTTAAAGAGGACGGAATTGGGGGGACTTCTATTCCCCCTGCTCCCGCCCCCTCCCGCTATATGTAGATATATTGCTGTTTTCTGCTTCTCTCCTCTTCCTGCTCTCTTCTCTTCTTCCTTCCCTTCCTGGATGAAGCACCTAACGTTTGGTTATCTTTCAGATGTACCTGGACCCTCTGTTCACAGCTCAGGACTCCTGACCTTTGGACATCCCGATGGCCTCCTGGGGACCTCCTACTCAAGGGTGAGTGAAGCTGCATGCACAGGCAATGCCCCCGCCGAGCTCCATGGCTAGGACACCCATTAAACAACTCCTAATAGCTACCCATAATACACAAGAGATTAACTCCCCACTCAAAAGAAGAAAATTATTCTCCCAATACAAATCACTCAAAATTGATGTAGTTTTGATACAAAAAACCCACTTCCCCATGCGGTACAGCCCCAAATTTCTCCACGCACACTTCCCTGTTTTTTTTCTAGCCAACGCAGAATCGAAAACCAAGGGGGTTGGGATCTTATTCTCTAAATCCATAGGCTTCTCACTCCTTAAGGAAATAAGGGATCCAGAGGGACGATTTATCCTAGTTAAAGGTTCCATAGACGGGGTTATCCACACATTCATTTCATACTATGCTCCTAACAAAAATCAACTCAAGTTTTTCAATGCAATGTTGACCTTCATCCAGCCACACCTGGAAGGTAGGGTTATCTTGGGAGGAGACTCAAATCTTGCACTTGACCAAGGGCTTGATAAATCTAGACCCCTAGGGAACCAACTAACACGCCCAACTAGGGCAAGCCTAAAATTAGCGAAACTACTGCACTCTTTCCACCTTTCTGACGTATGGAGGGAGCTAAACCCAGCCAGGAGAGATTACACTCATTTCTCTCACCCCCACAATTCATACGCCCGAATTGATCACTTATTAATGGAGGCGCACGAGACCCCCCAGGTGCTGAACGCACGGATAACTGACACCCCATTATCAGATCACTCTCTGGTTCTGATGCAAATCCGTTCGGACCCACTGTTTGCTAAATCCCCACAATGGAGGTTAAATGAATCCTTGCTAGCCGACCCTGTCAGAGTTACCGAAATAAACAATTCTATCAAGGAATACTTCCTCCTTAATGACAAAGAGGGAACGTCAGCCGAAGTTCTATGGGCAGCTCATAAGGCTCTCATCAGGGGAAAGCTGATACAGTTAGCCTCCCGTATTAAAAAAGAGAGGGCAGCAGCACTGACTAAACTGGAACAATCCTATGCGTCTCTACAGGCAGCGCATAAGACCAACCCCTCCAAAAACTTGACCTCTCAACTCGATAAAGCCAGGTTAGAGCTAAATATGGCACTAACAACTAAAGCGGAGAAATCTATCCGTTGGAGTGGTCAAAAGTTTTACACGCAAAACGATAAACCAAGTACATTACTAGCATCTAGACTTTCCCCTCGATGTCGCCTCAATCAATTACCTAAAATCAATGTCGCAGGCCAAGGCCCCACCACCAACCCGAAGAAGATTTTAGAATCCTTCCACAAATTTTACTCAGATCTCTATAGCACTCCGGATAACCCTAGCCCAGACTCTCTATCGGCTTTCTTAGAGGACATCCCCATCCCCCTTCTATCTCCAGAACATAAACAGATTATGGATGCTGAAATCTCAGATGATGAGGTTAGGGATGTCATTAAGAATTTAAGAAAGGGATCGGCCCCCGGCCCTGATGGCCTTTCTATCCCATATTACAAGGCCTTCACTGAGACGCTCGTCCCCTATATGTCCAGGTTCTTTAACCATTTAACTAAGGGCACCTCACTGGATTCCCAGCTCAACATGGCCTACATAACGGTCATCCCGAAACCTGATAAGAATCCCGAAGAGGTCGGCAATTATAGGCCCATCTCGTTGATAAACAACGATATCAAAATTTTAACGAAGATCCTAGCCAATAGACTTTCCTCGTTTATCAGCTCTTATATCCACAAAGACCAGGCTGGATTTATCCCAGGCAGACAGGGCCCAGATCAGACACGCAGAGCCATTGACCTAATATCCATCCTTCAATCCAACTGGGAGGGAGGCTCAAAACAAAGGGGCATGGTCCTTTCCTTGGATCTCCAGAAGGCCTTTGATTCTGTCTCCTGGAACTATATATTCAAGATTCTGGAGACCTGGGGATTTGGTCAGCGCTTCTTAGGGATCATAAAGCCCTCTACTCTTACCCTTCAGCTCAAATAAGACTTCAGGGTTACCTCTCTGACCGGATAGCCATTGCTAGGGGAACAAGACAGGGTTGCCCCCTGTCTCCACTAATCTTTGCTATAGCCATAGAAACCCTAGCCATGGCTATTCGCCAAAACCCGGACATCAGGGGGGTCTCGTGCGGTCCTCAAACTCACAAATGCGGTCTCTTCGTGGATGACATACTCTTGTATTTGACCTCTCCCCACACATCCCTCCCTAATCTCAACCATCTGTTAGATTCCTTCGCTAAATTCTCGGGTCTGACGGTTAACTACTCCAAATCCCAAGCGATAAACGTCTCACTCCCGCAAGAAATAGTCGATTCCTTGCAACAATCCTTTCCCTACAAATGGAGCCGATCTTCCATCCGATACTTGGGTGTCAACCCAACGCCCAAGATAGAGAATCTTTACGATTGTAACTTTCCTCCCATTTATCACAAATTAGATAACGATCTAAAAACGTGGTCTAAGTGTAATCTCTCCTGGCTGGGTAGAATCAATGCAGTCAAAATGACACTACTCCCACGGATCCTTTATCTTTTCAGGGCCCTCCCTATACCCATCAGAAGACACCACCTCAGATCTCTCCAGAGCAAGATCCTTAAGTTTATTTGGGGCGGCTCTGGCTTCAGGCTCCCCCAAAGTACGCTATTTCGTCACAGGAAGAAAGGAGGGTTAGGGTTTCCCTCGCTTTTTAAATACTTCCAGGCTGCTAGGTTAGCCCAGCTCTCCCGAGTCTATTCGAGGGCCGAGAAACCAGACTGGATTCAAATCGAGAGACAGGCAGTCCCACACCACACCATTGATTTTCTTCTCTGGATTCCCCCGAAGAAGAGACCGCCTATCCTTTCCCCGACCCTCTCGCACTCCTTCGCTCTATGGGATTCCCTACGTCACCACCCCGAGTTGGTGTCCGCCCTGACCCCTTTAGCCCACATCTTTCACAACCCGGACTTTCCCCCAGGCTTAGACATTAAAGCGTTTCAATGGTGGCTGGACAAGGGGCTGTACCGCATAGGGCATTTCTTCTCCCCCTCGGGCCCCATTTCTATGGCTTACTGAGTAAACAAACTGGAAATCCCTACCTCTGAAAAATTTAGATTTCTACAAATCTCCCACTTTCTGAAACATATCTGGAAAGAGAAACCTCTCCCTCCTAGAATTTCAGACTACGAAACATGGTGTGGCCAGGCCATGGAGCAAAGGGGAGGTATTTCTGTGGTGTATGCGGCCCTCACCCACTCGAAAGTTAAGGCCCCATATATGACACAGTGGGAGGAAGACCTCCAGATCTCCTGGGACCTAGATACATGGCATAAAGCCTTAACTGACTCCACCAGAGGCATTTTAAACACGGTACTTATGGAAGCAAGCATAAAGGTCCTCACTAGGTGGTATCTCACCCCCTCCAAACTAGCCCATATTTATCCCTCGGCTGATCCCTTGTGCTTTAGAGGATGTGCCCTTCGGGGCTCAATGCCACATATATGGTGGGAATGCCCGAGGATCAGACCCTTTTGGAGGAAAATCTTTAACCTAATTGAGAAACTGACTAAAGGTCAGATACCTAGGTCCCCGGAGATAGCATTACTGAACACTTATATCCCAAACTTAACTAAGCTGCACAGGAAACTAGTCCACTTCATTTTAACTGGTGCCAAACTTACCATAGCAAAATCCTGGAAAAAAACAAAGGTGTCCTTTGCAGCAACAATAAGAAAAATCTCATGGATCATGTCTCAGGAAAAGTTAACTAGCATCCTTTCTGACACCACAAAACAGTTTGAAGGAATATGGGAACCATGGGCTGACTACGTTGGGATTTCCTTCGTCCCAGGCCATATCCCATAACAACCTGAGCTCTTTTTCTTTTTTTCTTTTTTTTTCATCCAACATAGGGTGCTTCACTCCTCTCTTCTCCCTCTACTTCTTTACTTTCCCTCTTCTCTTCTTTTTTCTTCAGCTGGTACCTATCCCTTATCCTGGATAGCTTTCACCTATAATGTTTCCTCAACAGTTCTTTTTCCCCTGTCAGGGGGTTGTTTACCACGGTCCTCCTACTCAAACACCTTCCCTGAAGACGGGAAGTAGGCATTAGTTTTGACCGCTTGTACTTAGGAGGTCCTCACTCTCATCGCACAGTATGTTCCCTTTAAGGGGTGCTTTGGGGGTGGGAACCTCTCGATGCAATATTTCCATAAGCTAGGGAGTATACCTCCCTTTGTCTTTATACCCAGTGGATCTTGGATATTGCCCTACTCTAGATACGATATTCTTTATATGATGTTGCTTATAATAGAGATAATCAATTGAGGTAACATAAACATTTGATTTCATTATACCTTTATAAGCTTCCTGCTGTTTTATATTACTCTGATACGTTTATACTTCACAAAATTGAATAAAACTTTTTGAAAATAGAATTGGTGGCGCAATTAGGGACTGTATTATCGGCGATTGAACTTGCAGCGTATGTGGGCAGCATGAAAGGAAAAAAACAAAAGCAATAAAAATGCTAGCAGAGAAGGAAAATAGAAGAAGGAAAAAAGGAGGACAAGGGTTATATACCACTGCAAAAGTAATGTGTCCTCCAGTCCACACAATCGGATCTATACATATATGTGTAAAAATGCATGATGGAGTACATGGAATAATAATATACAAGTCTCAAATTCAATACAATGTCAAATGTTAAGTTATGCTATACATGGTGATAGAAATGTAGACCATTCATAACTTCACTATAGATAATCAAAGATCAGCATTGTTCTATAATAAAATATGCCTTAATAAAAATCATATTTGAATATCATTGGGCATTCATGGTTAAAAATGAAACAATATAACTATAAATACATTAATACAATGTTCATAACAGTATTAAATAAATACCTAAAATGTATTAATAAAAGGAATAAAAATAGAATATATATGTGTATACAGTGTGTATATATATATATATATATATATATATATATATATTAAAATAGAATCGGAGGGAGGGAAAATTACCTAGCACTATTATAGGATTGTATTCATTTCTATTTTCTCATTCAGCCCCCCAGGTGCAAGAGTGTTCAGGGTAAAAATCTAGTAGGTCTCCCTATGGCATAGCCATGTGCGACCTGAAAGTTATGCAATTATTTGCCACGATTTTTGTAGCGATTTTGTTGAGATTGTGAAGCACTTGAAGAAATGCCTGTGTAATCCTGAGGTCTATGGACCTCAAGTCGCATCAAAGTGGGTCCAAAGTAGTGCAGGAACTACTTTGAAGTCGCACAGATATGAACATTACTCATTGGAAATCATGGAGTATGAGTAAACTGCAATGGTCACACTGTCCACCAATGCAGTTTTGTTCTATGATTTTATTGTTTTTGCTGGCTGAATTGTAACTGTTTCTTGTAAGTGCTCACTTTTTACAGTGAAAAGTGTTTTTGGAAGTCACACTATATGGAGCTTCTTGTTTTTATACATAGCCATTATTCCCTGATGGACACCTTGGATACCATGGGATTTCCTGGGCGATGTGGAATGGTTGTGTGATGGTGCTTTGAACTCGCTGTATCCGAACCCTGCTAAACTGGTCATCTTTGGGGTTACTCCCATACAAGCCTTTTTGATTCACTAGCTATACGTCTGGTGAATCCACCACATCTGGTAAGCATATAACCTTACCACATTTTGTGTTGTGGCACTGTGAAATCTCTGGATTGGATCACTATTGCATCCCTGCACTGATTGTCATTTCTTCTGGATCTGTCACCCTCTCCATGAACTTTATTAGAGACTTAATTTTTTACACTTTTTTATGCACTATTTGCACTTTTTCTCTTTTTTTGCACTTTTTTTCACTGTTTTGGACTTATAGCATTATAAGGCTTTTTTTTACCTTTTTTTCAATATTTCACAAATTTTATATACTATTGATTATTGTCTTTGGATCAGGATCATATAGAGTCCTTTATGCGATAAGGGTTTGCTTATTATCCAGTCTTCTATTCACATATTTATGTATGCTGTTAGACAAGTTTATGTTTTATTTAACACTCTTTAGCGCAGCATCTTTTGATTTTATACAATATTTTTAACACTTCTAGCTCTTCTGTAGATGACCCTAGGTCTATCTGACAGGACTGGGGCTAACTTCAGGTCCTGCAAGAGGATGCCCAAATGTCGTCTGATGATGTTTTCCAATCTTTTGTATTGATGATGATACTGGGTAATAAACTTAACTTCTGAACCGGTTATCAGAGATGTAGATCTATCCTTAGGAGTAGGGATTTGGCACTCTAAGAAGGTCTTATGTACTAAATCAAAATTATATCCTTTGTCAAGGAATGTATCTATCAAAGACTGCCCTTGTGCAATATAATCACGTTCTAAGGTGTAATTTTTCCTCAATCTGCAAAACTGGCCCTTGGGAATGTTTTTCTTCCATTTCAGGTGGTGACCATTTGCAATACTGAAGATAAGAGTTACCCACAGAGGGCTTAACATGTCTTAGAGACAATACGGCCCTCTGCATGGGACAGCTCAAGATCCAAAAACACTAAGGACTAGGGATTGTGCACATGTGTAAATGAGATACCCAAATTATTCTTAATACAGTATTGGACAAAAGGAGCAATGGAAGATGGGAGACTGTTCCATATGATAATCACATCATTAATATATCTTCCTTAGTATACAGTGCCTTGAAAAAGTATTCATACCCCTTGAAATGTTCCACATTTTGTCATGTTACAACCAAAAAATGTACATGTATTTCATTGGGATTTTATGTGATAGACTAGCACAAAGTGGCACATAATTGTGAAGTGGAAGGAAAATTATAATTTTTTTTATAAATAAATATGTGAAAAGCATGGCGTGCATTTGTATTCAGCCCCCTTTACTCTAATACTCCTAACTAAAATCTAGTGGAACCAATTGCCTTCAGAAGTCACCTAATTAATACATAAAGTCCACCTGTGTGTAAGTTAATCTCAGTATAAATACAGCTGTTCTGTGAAGCCCTCAGAGGTTTGTTAGAGAACCTTTGTGAACAAAATGCATAATGAAGGCAAAAAAACACACCAGACAGGTCAGGGATAAAGTTGTGGAGATGTTTAAAGCAGGGTTAGGTTCTAAAAAAATATCCCAAGCTTTGAACATCTCATGGAGCACTGTTCAATTCATCATCTCAAAATGGAAAGAGTATGATACAACTGAAAACCTACCAAGACATGGCTGTCCAACTGACAGGCCGGGCAAGGAGAGCATTCCTCAGAGAAGCAGTCAAGAGGCCCATGGTAACTTTGGAGGAGCTGCAGAGATCCACAGCTCAGGTGGGAGAATCTGTCCACTGGACAACTATTAGTCGTGCACTCCACAAATCTGGCCTTTATGGAAAAGTGGCAAGAAGAAAGCCATTGTTGAAAGAAAGCCAAAGAAAGCCAGAAGAAGTTCCATTTGCAGGTTGCGTGAAGCCATGTGGGGACACAGCAAACATGTGGAAGAAGGTGCTCTGGTCAGATGAGACCAAAATTTAAAAATGCTATGTATTGGGGAACACTAACACTGCACATCACCCTGAGCACACCATCCCCACCGTGAAACATGGTGGTGGCAGCATCATATTGTGGGGATGTTTTTCTTCAGCAGGGACAGGTAAGCTGGTCAGAGTTGATGGGAAGATGGATGGAGCCAAATGCAGGACAATCTTAGAAGAAAACCTATTAGAGTCTGCAAAAGACTTGAGACTAGGGTGGAGGTTCACCTTCCAGCAGGACAACAACCATAAACATACAGCCAGAGCTACAATGGAATGGTTTAGATCAGAGCATATTCATGTGTTAGAATGGCCCAGTCTGTCTCATACCTGATGGTAGAGTCTGACTTATGCAGCAGGCAACCTTTCTTACTAGCCTGACTCGGGAGCCCTTGGTAGAGCTGACAGGTGGCTCGGGAGTGCAGGATGGAACGAGGGTCGGACTGGGTCACTGGTGGTAGTAGTAGGTCTGCTGGAGCTCTCGTGCAAACAGAAGTGTAGTGGTACAGGCCGGGTCGTGAACAGGCTGGTGGTGTGGTACAGGAGGAGCAGGCAAGCGGATGGTCAGGTACAGGCGGGGTCCTCAACAGGCGGGCAGCAAAATACATAAGGATCAGGCAGAAGAGTGGTGGTAGGCAAGCCAGAGGTTGGTGCAGGCAGAGATCAAACAAAGCCAGGACAGGCCGGGTCACAGGAACAGGTAATCAGGTTTGAGGTCGCTCAGGAACATACACAAACGCAGTAGATCAGACAGCACCGATTGAAGGGTGCTGTCAGCTTAAATGGCTGTCTAGGAGCCCGTGCCGACATATACATGCACAGACACGCGTGCACACGCACATGATTCCCTATTTACCGTACCTAATTTACTCTCTCAGTCATACAACATGGAGAAGTCAATATGCGCTTGTGGTCTGTAGCCCGACCATGGGTTCTTGCTGATGCAGGTTGTCCTCTCTCAAGATGCTATATATCTCCCATGTATGTGGATTATAAGGAAAAGAAGAAGAAAACTCGCATTGCGTGCCTCGTTTGAAGATTTAATGGCCACAATAGGATACAATATCAATAACGATCGTTCCAGGAAGACGTTGCGGAAGTGACGAAACGCGTCAGTTGGTGCGCTGGGCCACGTTCGGTTGGTACGCACGCTGACACTGCAGAGTCGCAGGGACCACAGAATAATTGTTATTGATATTGTATCCCATTGTGGCCAATAAATCTTCAAACGAGGCACGCAATGAGAGTTTCCTCTTCTTTTCCTTATAATCCACATACATGGGAGATATATAGCATCTTGAGAGAGGACAACCTGCATCAGCAAGAACCCATGGTCGGGCTACAGACCACAAGCGCATATTGACTTCTCCATGTCGTATGACTGAGAGAGTCAATTAGGTCTGGTAAGTAGGGAATCATACTCTAAGCTTGCACACAGCACTTTGGATACGGCATGAGCACTTTTGGAAGTATATGTGAATGAACACTTGAATGTGAATGGAAACATAGACACAGCATCAAGTCACCTATGCACTGGATTGCACCTTAAATATTGGGACTACCAGTTGTATTTTTCACATCAATAAGTTTGCACATTAATTGCTTAATTATTTGCATGAATATTTGCACAGTGATATATATTTTGCACATTATTTGATTTGGACTTTTTGAATATGGTATGGAAATGAGCACTTTTTGTTTTAAAAAATTGTTTTTGCATAGTATTTTTACTTATTGGGGTTAAGTGGGCTTAATATCTACAAAGCAAGCGCTGTTAACACAGGAAAATATCCTGGTCATCAATTTAAGACTTGAAAATTGCCATTCACTGACAATCTCAATTCAATCTGACAGAGCTTGAGCTATTTTACAAATAAGAATGTGCAAAAATGTCACTCTCTAAATGTGCAAAGTTGGTAGAGACATCCCCAAAAATACTTGCAGCTGTAATTGCACTGAAAGGTGGCTCTACAAAGTATTGACTTAGGGGGGCTGAATACAAATGCACGCCACACTTTTCACATGTTTATTTGTAAATCATTTAGAAAACCATTTGTCATTTTCCTACCACTTCACAGTTATGTGCCACTTTGTGTTGGTCTATCACATAAAATGCCAATAAAACACATTTACATTTTTGGTCTTAACATGACAAAATATGGAAAATTTCAAGGGCTATGAATACTTTTTCAAGGCTCTGTATGATCTGGGCTGCAAAGGGGTTATTTTTCCAGATACATGACTCCTCCCACCAACCCATGGTAAGGTTAGTATAGCAAGGCACAAGGGAAGCATCCATGGCAGTGCCATGCACCTGGAAATAATAGCTCCCTAAATTCTTGACATAATTGTACTCCAAACAAAACTGTGCTGTCTAGGATTAACTGGGCCTGTTTGTGATGGAGGTTGAGTTCTTATGCTAAAAACTGCTCTAGTGTTGTAAGTCCAACTTCACGTGGGATGGATGTATAGAGTGAAGTGACATCAAGGGAAAGCCAAATATAAGTCTTCCAATGTGTAATGGGATAAGATGTTTAGCAAATGGGAAGAATCTTTGATATAAGATGGTAGGGACTGAACTATAGGTTGGAGAAAATAATCTACATACTGGGAAAGACGCTTGTGAGGCTATCCATTGCCACAATGATTGGCCTTACTGAGGGACAGATAGGGTCTTTGTGCACCTTAGGAAGGTGGTAAAAATATGGGTGCTTGTAAAGCTCTTTATGTAGAAATTGATCTTCTCCTAGATTAATGATTTTATCTCAATATGCTTGGTCAGCTAGAGTCTTAAGTTCAGACTTGAATGTTTCTAACAGGTTGTTTTTTTATCAAACCATATTCTCTCAGCCTCATTAATATAATCAGATGTATTCTGAATTACTATGACCCCTCCTTGTCCACCTGTTTTATTATAAGGTCGTGGTTCTGGGCTAAGCAATCTAAAGCTTGTCTCTCTTTAGGAGTCAAGTTTTGATGTTTATGGCTATTGGACTGGGCAGAAGTGCACAATTGATGCAACTCCACAAAGCTAACATGATAAAAGGCACCATATTTTTCTTCAATAATTAAAGCATTCATATGGTTTTCCACTTTAGAGAAAAAGGCAACATTTATTTCCCATGCCCTAGCTATTGTCAATTTGGAAGCTGGCAAGATAGTGGATTAGTTTGAATTTGGTTTTGGTAATGTCCGGGTGTTTAAAAAGTAAAAGGGCAAACCAAGGGCCTTAGATGTACCCCAAACAATTTGTGTAAGAGTGTGAAAACTCTATTCCAAAAACTGTTTAGCATTGGGGATATCCACCAGGCATGAAGTTCATCTCATGAAGCAAAAACCAGAATGACCAGAGAATATATTAGCAAGTCTGGAAGGTATAAGGTACCATCTGGTTAAGAATTTAAATACAGATTCAAAAGTCAAATTAATTGTACAAATATCAATGGTGTCCATGTAGTGTGCTAGTCTTCCTTAGGCTTTGTTTATCCTTTAGGTCCTCTTCCCATCTTGTGAAATATGTATACATAGTGGGCAATGATAGATGATTGATATGAGAGTAGACTATGGAGATAAGCTTAGATAAGCTCAAGGGCTTTACGTGCAAATATATTCAAAGACGGTAAAAATGGTTGAAAGATCTTTATATTTTATAAAGGGCATGGTCCAATGCCGAAACTGTATGTATCTAAAGAATTCTGAAGGTGGAGCTTTGAATCTCTCCTTGACAGAGGGCAAGAGAGAACTGAATGTTTATCAAGAACAGAATAGACAGTAGTAAAGCCATGTTTTGCACACCAAAGAAAAGCAGGAGACTCTAGTCCTGGCATGAAAAGTGGCTTGCCTGTAATTGGAAATAGGGGGGGAAATGAGGAAAGTAAATCACTAGAATACTTAAATCCATCCCATATTTTTGGTGTATGCTTGATCAGAGTGCTCATGGTTTGCATTTGTAAATTGGCAGGGTTCCAAGGTATTGCTTTTACCTTTATTAACTTGCAAACAAAAGGTGGCTTCCAGGTCCTCGTTCACCACATACATTGCAATTAGAGGGGTGACTTGGTTGGCTTAATAGCATTTTAAGAAATGTGGAAGTAATAGGCCAGCTTGACTTCTATGAATATACATAGTGTGTCTAAAAGTCTAAGTGACAGACATAATATGGTTTTGGAAAGACTTCATGACATATGAAGGAACTAGAATGGGAAGGGACCGGCAAAGGTACAAGAGTTTTGATAGAATAGTGATGTTAATAGAGTTAATACTCCCCATCCAAGAAGCCAGTTTCTTAAAAAAAAAACACATGTGCCATTATTTGTACATGACAAAGATCATATTTGCAGGGTAGTAGTGGATAAGGAAGGGTATAGCCCTTTTGGTTCCCAGAGCGTGGAGAAGAGAACCAAAAATATTTTTGAAAGAACTCATAGTGCCAGTTGTGTAGACACCTTGTTAACTGAGAGGAGAGAAGAAAATGGAACCAGAAACAAAAGAGTACTTGAGTGATCACCATGAGAGATTGATTTAAACATTTGAAAAGGAAAGTTACTGTCTCTAAAAAAACTGGAGACAAAAGGATAAGAAAATAGGCCCAGTATGGAACCGAGCAGATCATACTGCTTATTCAATGGAGGAGTTTTGGGTATGGTGACAGGTACCCTCTAACACACAGGGAATGTCGGGAAGGAAAAGAGATAGGACCCAACATTCGGAGCCTCAGGATTTCTTCTGGGATGACTTGCTCTGGTTGACCTTGTGCCAATATTGTTGAGGATGAGCCAGAAGCGAGGGATGTAGATTATTATTCGGCCCTTGGTCAGTGGGGAGAACATTCCAGGTACAGAAGAGCTGGAGGTCTTCTTCAAGAGATGTGACAAGATGGTTGGAGCCCTTATAAGTGATGTCCAGCTTAGCCGGGTATTTCCAACAATAAACAATTTTGTTACTCCGCAGTGCTTTAGTTAGCGTGGACAGATTCCTACACCTTTGGAAAGTAAACTGCGAGAAATCAGGTAGCACTTGAAGGTTAGCAGCTTGCTCAGGAAGGTTATCCATGCAACAGAAGGCTTCTAAGATTTTTTTCTTTCACTTGAAATAAATAGATTCTCAACAGAACATCACAGGGGATTTCAGGTGTGAGAAATGAGGGCTTGGGGACCCTATGGATTCTATCAATAGTAAGGTATGTAGAGGACAGTTCAGGAGTTACTGCTATAAAAAGATCTCAGACGAAGTGAGGAAGTTGATGCAACTGAATGGCTTCAGGGATCCAACATATTTTCAGATTGTTCCTATGGGAATGATCCTAAAGGTTGGCCATTTTTGCTTGCAAATTAGATATAACTTCCTGCTGAGCGGTATGTGAATCCACTAGTGTGTTGAAGGAGGATGAGACATCGCTCATCTTGTCCTCATGATGCACTCTCTCCCCCAAATCAGAAACTTCTGCTCTGCATTGTTAAATGAACGATACTAAGTCTGCTTTTATAGAGGCCCTCAGCGATATGACCATGTCTTTCATAGTGACGTCTGAGATGGGCTGGCCTGTAGTTGGAAACTGTGCAATTTGATCTTGGAGAGTGACAGGAGAGTGCTGTGAAGGAGATGAGTCTGCCACATCCATAAGAGGAGAGTATACATCTGCCGCCCCAGGGTCCATGCAGGGTCTGGTTTTCACTGGGCTTGTGGGGGGAGATAAAGGGTTAACCTCCAGTGCATAGTGAGAAGTTTGCTCCCCTGTGATGAGAGGTTCTTCAAAGCCTGCATTTGCTGCTCAAGCCAAGTAGAAAGGCTCTAGAGGTCCAGCAGCTTGCAGTGTGTTGTGACTTCCGCCGCCATTTTGGTGAAGCCCCGCGCTGCATGGTCATCAGAATGAGGATAATTCTTTCACCTGTGGCGGGTCTTGACGGCATCTCCACATGTCCGGACAGTCAGCAGAGTATGAGGATGCCAGGAGGCTGGGTGGATCGTGGTTGGAGTAGTCCTGGGCTGTGATTTGGAAGCAGATTCCCTAGTGAAGCGAAATTTTCTGGCAATGTAATATTATTTTCTTTGATAAATGTCAGTGCTTTAAAAGAACAATGCTCCCGGCCAAATAGAATTTACAAAAGAAAATGTTTGCACTTGTGCATGTCCCATTTGCCCATGTCATATGTCCGTGGTTTTTGGACAATGCTTTGCCTGTTTGTCCAGAAAATGGGCATTTTTGAGTTGACAGAATCGGGGCTCATTGATTTCAATGGAGTTCTGATTCAGCATTTGAACTTTTAATTTCACAAAACCCTGCTCAAACTGAATCCAGGGCAGTTTTCACAAATATATTGCAGTTTATTTAATTAATATATTATATCATATATGAATCCAAAAATGGTTTAGAGGCACTCATGGGTCTTATAGAGGAGGAAGATAAAAAGCAGCAGTGTTTTTATTGTGAATCAGTCCATCTTTCTCAAGACCGGCTTTGGGTTTATATGGATTTCTTTGTGGGTGAGCACCTGGGCATTTACTTCAAGCATAGAGTGCTGTGGCTACCTTTGGAACTATTATATCATATATAATGTGTGTTTTTTCTTAAATCAATATATTATATACTGTGCAGCAGTAAATCTTTACACTGTCAGCAGATCAACCTCTACAAATTTGGCACAGTGCCTGAAAATAGAGAGCACCTGAGCGTGTGCAGAGCAAGATGAGACA
Source organism: Glandirana rugosa (assembly GCA_018402905.1). Classification (NCBI taxonomy): domain Eukaryota; kingdom Metazoa; phylum Chordata; class Amphibia; order Anura; family Ranidae; genus Glandirana; species Glandirana rugosa. The sequence continues at coordinate 231,517 of BLSH010368084.1, read as the reverse complement.
GTGTCTTACTGAATTTTAAACATTATAGGCACTTATTTTTAATACCTACAAAAGGGACCTGAAGTGATCTAGCAGGATGTAATTTTCTGACTAAAGTTCCATTTTAAAGTATACTATAACCTTAAAACTCAGTAACCTTACTTTACTTTTCCATTGACTTGTAATGACCAAATGGTATTTTTTCCCAAGAACATCACATTTTTTTGTGGAAATGTGAGCAAAGCAAGAGCTTCTGACTGATACATGCTGCATTATTCACCTGTATTAGAAATGGGTCAATGGGTTACCTAATTCTATTATATCATTAAACTATATAATATTATCTCTAAATGGTTTCAAAGCACTGTCTTGCACATATTTTATTTGCACTGGTTTCCTTAAACTGAAGAAAGGTGAAATCTTATTGCTAAGGGCTAGTGGACTTTGAGCTTCATCACTACTCTTTTAACTAATTTATTAACTTTTTCTGATGCAGGACGCTATATTGATTTTCCAACATGCAATATAAAAATATCTGTGCATACCTTCATATTTTATTTATCACACAATGTCAAAACACAGTAGGAAACACTTGCTTTATATTTTCTTCAGAGCTTTTCCTCTACATTGTTGTTATAACAACAGCATTGTTTCCTTAATAGTGTATAGCTTAGGCAAGTGGATAAATGCATTAGTGCAGTTAGTTTATCCTTGTATGCATCGTATATGATTTCCAGGATTCATCATCAATATACTAAATCTGATGAGATTTAGTATACTGATGAGAAAATCATTTCAGGATACAGTGAATATACAAATGTTTCCTGTATCATTTGTTAAATGGAAAAGTCTGATGATAGCTGGCTAAAAATGTAATAATGCAGCAAATTAAAAAAACACTTTTATCTTTCTAGATTTCATAAGAAAAACAGACACCCAGCACTTGGCTTAATCATAGTGCTCTTTGCAAATAGTTTTTATTATCTAATGACCACAGACATGAAAATATATACTTTATAAATAAATGTGATGTACAGTATCTCACAAAAGTGAGTACACCCCTCACATTTTTGTAAATATTTTATCATATCTTTTCATGTGACAACAATGAAGAAATTACACTTTGCTACAATGTAAAGTAGGAAGTGTACAGCTTGTACAACAGTGTAAATTTTCTGTCCCCTCAAAATAACTCAACAGACAGCCATTAATGTCTAAACCTCTGGCAACAAAAGTGAGTAAACCCCTAAGTAAAAATGTCCAAACCGGGCCCAATTAGACATTTTCCCTCTCTGGTGTCATGTGACTCATTAGTGTTACAAGGTCTCAGGTGTGAATGGGGAGCAGGTGTGTTAAATTTGGTGTTATCGCTCTCACTTTCTCATGCTGGTCACTGGAAGTTCAACATGGCCCCTCATGGCAAATAACTCTCTGAGGATCTGAAAAAAAGAATTGCTGCTCTACATAAAGATGGCCTAGGCTATAAGAAGCTTGCCAAGACCCTGAAACTGAGCTGCAGCACAGTGGCCAAGACCATACAGCGGTTTAACAGGACAGGATCTGCTCAGAACAGGCCTTACCGTGGTCGACCAAGGGAGTTGAGTGCACATGCGCAGCGCCATATCCAGAGGTTGTCATTGAGAAATAGACTTATGAATGCATTGCTGCAGATGCTGAAGGGGTGGGGGGTCAGCCTGTCGATGTTGAGATCATATGACGCACACTGCATCAAATTGGTCTGCGCAGCTGTCGTACCAGAAGGAAGCCTCTTTTAAAGTTGATGCACAAGAAAACCTGCAAATAGTTTGTTGAAGACAAGCAGACTAAGAACATGAATTACTGGAACCATGTCCTGTGGTCTGATGAGACAAATATAAACTTATTTGGCTCAGATGGTGTCAAGTGTGTGTGGCGGCAACCAGGTGAGGAGTACAAAGACAACTGTGTCTTGCCTACAGTCAAGCATGGTGGTAGGGGTGTCATGGCTTGGGGCTGCATGAGTGCTGCCAGCACTGGGGTGCTACAGTTCATTGAGGGAACCATGAATGCCAACATGTACTGTGACATACTGAAGCAGAGCATGATTCCCTCCCATCAGAGACTGGGCCGCAGGGCAGTATTCCAACATGATAATAACCCCAAACACACTTCCAAGATGACCACTGACTTGCTAAAGAAGCTGAGGGTAAAGGTGATTGACTGGCCAAGCATGTCTCCAAACCTAAACCCCATTGAGCATCTTTGGAGCATCCTCAAACGGAAGCTGGAGGAGCGTAAGGTCTCTAACATCCACCAGCTCCCTGATGTCATCATGGAGGAGTGGAAGAGGACTCCAGTGTAGAGTTGATCGAACCTCTGGAAGTTCGGGTTCTGCTGGTTCGGCCGAACTTCGGGACAAAGTCCGGGTTCGGGTCCGGACAGGACCCGAACTTTGACACGGACCCCGAAGGCCTGAAACAGGGCTTCAAGCCGGCTTGGTCGTCTTGGGCTTGAAGGTCTCCAAGCTAGTTGAGATGTGACCTCAGGAGAAGGTGAGGAGGTACTACTGTAGTCCCTCGACCACCTACAATCTCTGGAATGCGAGGAGGTCGAAGGCAAACTCCTACGAGGTTTCTACGAGTTACCCCAAATCCAAACCTCTGTACGAACCGGTCAGTTAGTGGAAATGGGAGTCGAAGAAATCGTTCAGTCACCAGTAGAACCTTCACACAAACCCCAATAATAGTACAACCTTATGACGGGACGCCGGGTCAGAGACTACCCTCCCTTAGTACGAGACGAA